>CM060329.1:7773153-7778153 GCA_030674155.1 Stramonita haemastoma
AGTTTATTGTGCGTATGGAAACAACAGAGACAAAGTTGCGTAATTTGTTGTGTCAGAGAGAAAAAAATCGAAACAGTGAGGAGATCAAGAACTGAAGTTGGGGACATTGGCAGGTTGGAGAAGAGAAAAGAAAAAAAAAAAGAAGTTGTAGAAAAAGAAAATTTCAAATTCCTGTGGAAGTTTTGTGGACTGTGGAAGTCATGGTTGTAATGAATTAATATTTAGGCGCACATTGTTGTAAGAAACAGCCCAGATGTTTCATCAGACATCGACCCTGGTCCGATCAAAAGGTTTGTGGAAAATTCCATGAAAACTTTCCAAGTTTGCCGACTATAAAAAATTTATTTATTATTATTATTTTTTTATTTTTTATTTATTAAAGCTTAGTAACAGCAGCAACAGCTCGGCGCAGCTGCTGAAGTACAGAGCAGTAAAAGAAGAATCACTTGTATGTATGATGATGATGATGACGATAATAATAATAATAGTATAATGACGATGACAATAATTATAATGACAATAAAAATGATAGTTATAGAATGATAACATCGATAATAGTAACAATGTTGGTAGTAGCATCTGTCAGTCTTCAAAGACTATGGAGTTGCGTTTTAAGCTCTAAAGTGCAAAGCCTGGGTAAATAAGTAAAGAGGGCAAGCTGTTACTCATGCTGCAGACTCCCCCTTTTCACGTCGCTGGAATGGTCTATTGGAAAGGCAATCGCTGATACGAATGGTTCCAGTGCCGTCGCAGGAGCCGCCAGAACGTTGCCATATACAGCCCCGAACCACCATGGGGACCCCAACTCCCCGATTTTTCCTCAGAATGCCATTTCTTGGCTGTGTAATTCACGTTTGAAGAATGCCATTTTTGGCTGAAAGGCAGCATACATGACCTATCCATATTTATTTTCCAGCAAAAACAAAAACTAGCTTCACATACATCCTTACCAGGATCGAGCGGGCTGTGGAACACCATACCAATCAGCCCTGATCCAGCAGCTACAGGATAGCGGTCTACCCTGTCAATTTGCGGTGATCCCAGTACTTACAGGTAAGTTGGTTGCTATTAGTTGTTTTCATCGTGTTTTGTTTGGTTCGTTGACGTGTTTGGATACTGTTGTGTTGGGACAAACTGAATTTGCGACAGTGCACTATGACTTAATGCTGGAAAACGTGTGGCTGTTTAGAGTATTGTTCTCTCATTATTGTCTTTTGAACCTTAATAACCTGTATAATGTACAAGTGTACAGTTCATCACTTGCGTGTTTTGTTGTTGTCTTCGATTTTACGTCTTTCTGTTCACTTTCAGTGATATTAGGCGAAAACCAGTGCGTGGAAGATAAGGTAGTAGTGGAGGTTCTATTGAAAAGTGTGCGGGAAAATTGATATTTACACAGGGAAAGAAACTTGGCAAAGTAACAGGAACGACATAACCCTTCCCTCTCCTCCCTCTCCCCACCCCCAAGAAATAAACGAAAAAATTCATTGACTTTAATGAAATTATAACAAATGTCCTATATGTATGTGCCAGAGACCTTTAGCAATATCAAATGCCAAATTAAAATTGTTTAAAATTCTGCTGAGGGAAGTTTTATTGATTATTTTTTAAAACTGAAAATGTAGTTTGAAAAAAGCTTTTGTACTCTTGCATTCAAGTATCATGTGCAAATAAGTGATATTCTCACCACACAGATATTAACCTTTTCCTGCTGAATTCGGTTATGAATGTAATAAGTTTTATTCTCTAAAAGAAACTAACCACGTACTTTTCCTGCTGTGAAAATATTTATGCAAGTCTTAGAATGGTTCACAACTCTTACATTGTCGGTGGAGATTTTACATCAATAAGATCCTGTTATTGACCTTCATTGGCTTAATGGATCCTGTTATTGCCGCAAAGGTTCCCGTATTGGCTTAATGGTTCCAGTTATTGCCTTAACCGTTCCCGTTATTGCCTTAACCGTTCCCGTTATTGCCTTAACCGTTCCCGTTATTGCCTTAATGTTCAGTTATTGCCTTAACCGTTCCCGTTATTGCCTTAACCGTTCCCGTTATTGCCTTAATGGTTCCTGTTATTGCCTTGATCGATCCTGTCCTTGCCTAATCATTCATATTATTGCCTTAATTGTTCCAGTTATTGCCTCAATAATTCCCGTTATTGCCTTAACCATTCCCGTTAGTGCCATAACCGTTCCTGTTATTGCCTTAACCATCCCGTTATTGCCTTTGATATTATTACATATTACTTACCTTGCCAAGGGACAAGTTTAGCGTGATCAACAAGCGTCCGAAATCCTGTGTTATCTTCTTCACTTGCCTGCACACACACACACACACACACACACACACACACACACACACACACACACACACACACACACACACACACACACACATATATATATATATATATATATAGATATAGATATAGATATATATATACGCACGCACGAACGCACTCACGCGCACACACTTGGAGAGAGAGAGAGAATACGAATACAGTAAAATAATATTTCATTGAAGCTAAATTTATAGGCAGAACCATATTGTTCTCATCCCTTTCCAGACCCTTTTTGCCCAACGGAGAGAGAGAGAGAGAGAGAGAGAGAGAGAGAGAGAGAGAGAGAGAGAGAGAGAGAGAGAGAGAGAGAGAGAGAGAGAGAGATTTTGATACACATGAGTGCTAACTGGAGGTCATATGTCTTTAATTATAAGAATATACATTCACTTTTAACAGGATGAGGATATATCCATAGGTCTATAGAAAAGAGTGAAAAAGTTGGCCAAAAAATGTATTAATCATGCAACCAGATGAAAAAGTAAGTAGGGTAGGATTTTATCGGGTGTTTCAGCTTGTAGGTCTAAAAGGTTATCACTAGAATTGTCACAACGCAAAACAAACTACAAACCCTTGAACAAACAAAATTGTGTACACGAACACGAGAAGTAAAAGTTTGTTTGGAGGTATCGTCATGTATTTTCAGTATTGTGTGTGTGTGTGTGTGTGTGTGTGTGTGTGTGTGTGTGTGTGTGTGTGTGTGTGTGTGTGTGTGTGTGTGTGCGTGTGCGTGGTGTGTGTGTTGTGTGTGTGTGTGTGTGTGTGTGTGCGTGTGTGTTGTGTGTGTGTGTGCGTGTGTGCACTTCTTTCTCACACGCTCAGGTTTACACTGCAAGAGATCTCAGCAACTGCTGGAGTGATTATGTTCATAAGCTGATGCTGCCTGCTTGCTTATGTGCTTTTCACTGAATAATATCTGTTTAAGTGAAATATTGACGAAAAAAAGTGTCCACAATAGGCAATGTCTGGGCTGTAAAGGCCTCAGTTGGGTTCAGAGAGAACGCCTCGATCACGGGGTCAGATCCAAGAAAATAGGGAGTGAGTTGGGAAGGGAGTTAGGGGAAGGGAGCCAGGAACGTTGTGAGGGAAGGGAGTTATTCTTCTCTGTCTTTATATCGAGGATAATGGAATAAGCACTCGTGTGCTTTTTTTTTTATCCAGTCCCCGTGTGTGTGCAGTTTTGTAAATGTCATCTGTTCCCACCGGCACACGATGGCCTACTCTTATGAGAAGTGGAAAAGGATTTAACATGTGCGCAAGATGTTCTGCGTGCGTTCACACAGGGGGCCTCGGTTTATGGTCTCATCCGAAGGACTTTGGGGGAGAGTGGAGTCAGCACTGATGTTAACTCCAGGAGAAAAATCTCCTCTAACGGGAATCGAACCCGGGTCGTCAAATTGCGAGCGCAATGTTCTGACCACTAGGCTATCCTGTCCCCCAGGAAGAAGGGAATGAGGAACGCTGTGAGAGAAGGGAGTTTGCAAGGACCACAATCACTGGTTAAACTTCTGAAAAAGCATTGAAGACTTATCTCGGAAAACAAATTACAAGGTGTCTATAACAACAACAACAAAACAACCAACCAATTAACCAAACACCCCTCTCTCCTCCCCCCCCTAACAAAACTAACAACAACAAAATGGTGAGGGAGGGGAGAGATGCCCAGCACTAACAAACACACCCCTCCATTTATGTCCACCCTGCTCCCTTTTCAGAAAGCTGTCAACCACCCCGCTTCCTTCCCTTTAAGGCAACGAATTTCCTTGAAAAATAGGGAATACATTATTAGATTTTTTTGTGCATTAACTTCAGAATCTCTCCAAAAAAAAAAACTTGCCCAAACTTTAGGCTGTTTTTGCTATATTAACATCGAAACTATTCAAAACTGTCCTGAAGAACACGAACAGTTATAAGCTCTAGATCTGTCGAAAGAGCCTGATCTGTGAGGAGGGGGAAGGGAGGTAATTGTTGAAAGACTGAGAAGTGAATGGAAACAGAGCTGTTTAGAATTTTAATCGTCCTCTCCTTTCTTTTCTGTCTCGTCATCTTCATGCCTTCCTTCTTTTGTTCTTTTCTTCTTGTTCTTGTTCTCCTTTTCTCCTCTTCCTTACTGACGTTATTGTTTTTCTACTTCTGCTGCTGCTTCTTTTTTCTTCTCTCCTTCTTTCTTTTGTTCTTATTTTCTCCTCATCCTTACCGATTTTTTTTTTGGCTGCTGCTGCTGCTTCTGTTTTCCGTTCCCTTCTTCTTTCTCCTCGTTTTCAACTGTGTTTTCCTGTCACGTCCCACTCTTCATGCTATCTTTGTTGATTTCGCAGAGATTTAGAATACCATCAAGTCAACACAGGTTTTATGTCGGTGTTCATGACAAATCACTTCCTACGTCGGCAGCCGGCAGCCAAGTCATTTTAAAACACCTTATTACATTTGAGCTGTAGTCCATACAACGGAAATATCTTCTGGGATTTTAATATGACATCAAGAACAATGTCGACAGCAGTGGCAGCGTCAGCAGCAACAACAGCAAACAACAACAAAAGCGGTTCTTTTTTTTTTTTCGTTTCTGGGCTAGTCCTCCGAGGTTCACCCATGGTGAAATTTATGCGTAGGAGACCGTTTTTACCATCGATTAAGGTAGCCGCACTGCAACTTCGGGGATA
>CM060329.1:7780653-7795053 GCA_030674155.1 Stramonita haemastoma
GTGTGGTGTGTGTGTGTGTGTGTGTGTAAGAAAGAGGGATGGCACTGGGCCGGTAGTTGCTCAACACAAAGGTTGTTGTAGTAGAAGCGATGATAGCAGCAGCAGCATTTGTAGTGACAGTAGTAATAGTAGTAGTAGTAGTAGTAGTAGTAGTAGTAGTAGTAGTAGTAGTAGTAGTAGTAGTAGTAGTAGTAGTGGTAGTAGTAGTAGTAGTAGTAGCAGCAGCAGCAGCAGCAGCAGAAGCAGCAGCAGCAGCAGCAGCAACAGTAGTAGTAGTAGTAGTATAGTAGTAGTAGTAGTAGTAGTAGTAGTAGTAGTAGTAGTAGTAGTAGTTAAAACCCCGTTCCGCCTTTGGGAAGAGCAGGCCATTGTGTGCCGGTATAACAAAATATAAAAAAAACCCAGCATGCACACAGGTGTTGTGTTTAGACACCATCTCTGAGGAAAGAATCAAGGAGTCGAAATCCCCAGAACGTTTCGGGGCTGTAAATGGCATTGTTCTGGCGGCTCCTGCGACGGCACTGGAACCATGCGTATCGGCGATTGCCTTTCTAATGGACCTGGGGGGAGGGGTCTGCTGCATGGGTGGCAGCTTGCCCTCCATACGTACTTACCCAGGCTAGTAGTAGTAGTAGTAGTAGTAGTAGTAGTAGTAGTAGTAGTAGTAGTAGTAGTAGTAGTAGTAGTAGTAGTCGGAGGAGGAGGAGGAGGAGGAGGAGGAGGAAGGTGGATATTTGAAGCAACAGCAACAGTAGCAATATTTTGTATGTGATATTGATGGTGTTTTGCCTCTGTTGTAATAACTGATAATGATGATCATAGCCTGGGGACCATTTGTGTCTTTCCAATCAGAAGGAAAAAAAAAAAGATGGCACAGGCACACACCTCCGCAGCAAAAGAATAGCCCTCGACAGAATGCTCGGACCCCTGCAGGTCAGTTTTGCCGAAGTGCAGCTGCACCTGCTGCAAGCTGTAGGTGTAGAGGAGGGGGCCGTCACTGAAGTTGGTGTTGAGGGAACTGTCAGCAGACACCCGTAACGTCAGGTCGTTCCCCGTGTTCACCAGTGTACCCGATAGCTGTAACATCAAGTTTTGTACACACACTTAGCAGTGTTGTTTTTTCTCCAGAAACCTTAAAGGCCCGTTTAGAGTTAAGATTAAAGATCAAAATAACGAAATTAAAACTCTATTACTTTAGCACAGACGGTTAGGAGTGTGTGCGTTTTTGGATCTGATTAGTTTAGTTTTCGAAAGTTTTGAATTTAAATGACAAAGTAACTCAATCATTTAAAACAACAGTCAAGAATAACTTTTTTCGAGGCTTTCTGAAGAATTTTTCTTTCTCTAAAGAAGAGCGCATATCGTGCTAAGAACTTGTCATGGCTGAAGACAATCCCAACATGATATTTAAAACATAATCATTAACAACAACCTGATATAGGTATCGGCACTTTCTTTACAGCAATAACTGACAAAGCTTTCAGCCAGGGCCAAATAAGGGATTTTAGCCATGTGTCTGTCAGTTGCTTTGTTCAGCATTCAGTTTTAGTACGAAGGTACACATATTTCACTGTTGATTTTTTAAGTACCATGTATTCCAGAAAATCAGACAATCGGACAGAAAGCTTTGAAAAAAGCTCTTGACTGCCATTCTAGATAAACAAAGATGTAGTTTCCTGCAGTCTGATACAACTATACTCTTAAGCTTGTTCAACTCAAGTTCGTAGAGTGTTTAGCCAGAATGGGAATCACATATAATGCCCTAATCACCAGATCACCATTGTGACCATTGTAGGCCATTGCATGCCGGTGGGAACAGATGACAAAATTTACAAAACTGCATACACACGGGGACTGGATGTAAAAAACAACACATGAGTGCTTATTCCATTATCCTCCAATATTGGAATGAATTGGTTGATTCTTTAGCAAAACAAGGTGCCTCTGATTGTAGTATTGAAACGTTTGATTCCAATCTTGTACTGTCGTCGTATGAAATGAGTGCTAAATTGATGAATAGAACGCATTCCAAAATGAAAACATCACATTTTGAACATATTTCTTGTTCTCGTAAACTAGAAATTTTACAGTATAAACTGAGGTTAAATGCATGGAATACCAAATATTCTAAAAATGTGTCATGTTGCTGTTCTCATCCTCTTTCAATCCACCATTTATTGTTTGATTGCCCAGTTCTTATTGACCTGTTTAGAAGGAGAGGACTAGATATTAAAAAAAAGATATGCCACTGTTCAAGAAGTTTTATATGATTCTCAGCAGTTCATAACATCAGTTGCTGAGGTTATATATTCTTCTCCAGTAAGACCTCTACTGTAGTTATATATAATATATATATATATATATATATATATATATATATATATATATATATATATATATATATATATATATATATGAGAGAGAGAGTGTGTGTGTGTGTGTGTATGAGAGAGAGGAGAGAGAGAGAGAGAGAGAGAGAGAGAGAGAGAGAGAGAGAGAGAGAGAGAGAGAGAGAGAGAGAGAGGGGGGGTGATGGTTTGAATGCGGGTGTGTCTATATCACCAAGTAGTGAAGGACATTAAACAAAACAAAACAAACATCCATTATCCTCGATAAAAAAAAGAATAAATAAAATAAAGAAAAAAAAATCACTGTCATGTGAAGTGTTTACTGTAGTGTTGCAAGTAGTATTAAGATCCTCTTAAACAACACATTGACTACTATATCATAAGCAATATCTTAATCATACAATGCTTTCACTATCCTTTGCTCGTAACTTACATGAACTTCTGTTTTGAGATGGTAAAGAGTTTGAATTTGAAATGCGAATTCTATCACATACATAAATCTATCAACCTCATTACAGTCACACAATGCTTATGCTACTATATGTTTGTCATCCGTTTTTACGGTTTTTTTTTTGTAATCTGGGGATGGTAAATTAAGTGGAATGGCTGGCGTCCTTAGCAAAGTCTGGTTTATTTGCCTTAAGGAATGAAATGATTTAGGTATTGTATCATTTAGTGTTGTTTTTCTTTCTTCAGATGGATGGTGTTAAATATTTGAAAGTATTAGGAAGTGTTGGTTTTGAACCTGAAGTTGAAAGTTACTGGAGCCACTGAAACTGAATGAGGTGACAGCCCTGATATGGCTTTCCTGGTTGGTAGGGCTATAAACAATATTATGATTATGATTATGATGCTTATACTACCCTTCTCTTACCACGCTGGGGACGTTGACGTTCATACGTCGCAGATTCGGATCGTACAAAAGGTCCTGGGGCTGAATGTCAATGGGGGACTGAAACTTTCCTGTGTGACACGTTCTCCAGGCAGGGTTCAGGCGACCCCAGTTTTGAGGACCTGCACACAGCACAACCGACATTTTCACCACGGCATCATTTTTTTTTAATTCATCACAAAACTTGGGTGATAACTACTTTTTTAATATAGTTTTTAGTATTTCTGTTTCTAGTGAAACACAGTCGAAGCCATAGTTTTGTTGTAGGTAAAGGTAAAGGTGTCCCTTAACCTTTGTGGTCGTAGGGGAGCGAGGCGTCAGAGACCTCAGCTTCTCTAGGGGCCAGCATGTTGAGGGCGGCGCCCATCTCCTCTCCCTCGCTGCTCTACCTTCCCTGACCCTAAAGAGGGAAGGTACCCATTTACAGCTGGGTGAACTGGGGGAACTGTGCTGAAGCCAAGGCACGCAAACGGTCACCCATCCAACTGGTAACCACGCTCGACGCTGCTTAACATTGGCTGGGGAAAAGGGAGCGCTCTGACTACTGAGCTATTCCCTCCCGTTTGTTGTGACTATGGTAAATCACTGGTTTTATTTTTGCGTTCGTCAGGCTGTTCAGTCTCTGTAACGAAGGCAGCAGTACACTGCAGGTCTCCAAGTCTCCACAGAGCTTCTCGACCACTGGGTGACTGGGGTCAGGCCAGATCCTCTTTCGGAGTGACTTATGTAGTGGGCAGGACTGTAGCACATATATTTTTTGTCTGGCTGCCAGTCTTGCGAGGGCAGTGCTCTGTGTAGCCTATGCAGTTTAATGTACATGTGGTAAATTGGGTGTTTACGGTCTGTCCTGAGCCTGAATATACAGACCCAATCCCGTCACATCAGTAGGTAACAGAGGTCTGACCTATTGTAGTGTGGATATTGCTGTATTTACTTGCCTTCCTGCTTAGCTGTGATGATGGTACTTGGCTTCAGAACACCTAAAGACCTATCCACCTGCTCTTGCCTTGCGCCTTCCTTTGCCAGGGAGTCAGTATTGCCATTGCCTATCGCAGATTTAAATTCTGTCATATTTTTGTCAAGACTTTCCATGCCTCTGTAGGCCATATACGACAACTATCCACCCTGCTCTGTCCCAAACACTTTGCATAGCTTGAAAGGGGTGGAGTAGTAGTAGTAGTAGTAGTAGCAGCAGCAGCAGCAGCAGCAGCAGCAGCAGCAGCAGCAGTAGTAGTAGTAGTAGTAGCAGCAGCAGCAGCAGCAGCAGCAGCAGCAGCAGCAGCAGCAGCAGCAGCAGCAGTAAGTAGTTGTTGTTGTAGTAGTAGTAGCAGTAGCCAAGAGGCCTGTGAATCAAATTTAGTCTGAAGTTGGATTGTTTTCCTCACTGACTCCACAAGACCCGAAGTTTGCAGCATGGGTGTTCTTTTTTTTCAGAGTGACAGGCCAATTTGTAGCTAAACCTGCAGAGTATAAAAAGATAATATAGTTACGAGAAACATGTTCCTAACGCACCTTCAGGAATGAGAAACTTATCTCTAGCAAAACTTTGCCATAAAAAACCAGCTCTCCTAAGTGCTGACACAGACAGAGGGTGCTTGGGGGTGGGGAAGGGTGATGAATAATGAGGAAGGCGGGAGGGAGCTGAGATAGAAATTCGCGCTTGGGGCGCTTATTGCGCATAGTCAAACACTTGTACCCTATGAAACAACCTATCAGAGTAGCAGTGCATATGAGGAACATGAACCCAATCTGCTGTGTACACCTCATCATGTGCAACAAGGACTGGCCAGGGAATTGATGCATGCACAGGTATCGCCTGTCGTCATGTTTTCTGCCCTCAAAGGAGTGAACAAACATCGCCCGTCAGTTGTCTGTCTGCGATCTGTTTTTGTTTGTTCCGAAGCTAGAGCTCCGAGGTTTGCCAACGGTGGGACTTTGCGTATGCGACCATTTTTATTCACCGTTAAGGGAGTAGCATTCCGACTTCTGGGATGGTGTTTAAACATCACACCTGTTGGCATGCGTTTAAAAAAAATCATATCCATTCCTACAGGCTCAAATTAGCTTATTCTTTCGAAAGGCCGAAGGATTTTAAACGCGTGTGCAAGATGTATTGCATGGGGTTCACACTGGGCCTTGGTTTATAGTCACATCTGAAGGACTTTTGGGGAGCGGAGTCAATACTGGTGTTATCTTCTGGGTAAAATCCCCTAAAATGGGTGCCTCCATGGTGGCTTAGCCCAAGGCCATCAGCTCTCAATGCTCTAAGCACTAAGCTATCCCCCCCCCCCCCCCCAATTGATCACTCCACTCCAGAAGTACCATTATGAGAATTAGCACAGATTGTTTGACGCCATCGATATTCATTTCTTCCTGATTAGTGATGTTAGCGTTGTTTGTAACGTGTTGGTAGTCTGATAGCATGTGGAACGATTTTCGCATCATCTTTTCAGAATCACAGTCATTACGTCTAACACGGCTCATTTTCAGACACTCATAGGGTGCATGGCTGAAAAATGGTTCCGTTTTCCCCAACAGAAAACGTCAGGTTGTTAGCGATAATGAAATGGGAGAAGAGGACGTCAATGTTGATGTTACCAAATTGTGGAAGCACGCTGTCTGTCTTGTCTGTTTATTTCTGTTACAGCCTGGTCGTTAGAACATCGTGCTCGCGATCTGATGGCCTGGGTTTAAGCCCCTACTGAGATGCTTGTTCAAGGTGATTTTTTCTCCAGAGTTAATATCAGTGCCGGTTCCACTCCCCCCAAATTCTTTCAGATAACACCGTAAGCCGGTTTTTTTAAATACTTTTTTTTAAATACACAACTTTAAGTCACGGCAGATTTCTGCGTGAAATTCGGGCTGTTCTCCCCGGGTAGAGCGCGTTGCCACAAGAGCAGCGCCACTCATTATTTTTTTCTTTTCCTGTCTGCAGCTGTATTTGTTTCCCTACCAGAGTGGGTTTTTTCTACAGAATTTTGCCAGGGACAACTCTCTTGTTCACCTGGGTTCTTTAACGTGCGCTAAATAATTTATGTAACACAGGGGCCTACGTTTATTGTCTCATTTGAAAGACTAGCACCCAGACAACTACTCATGGTCTAATGGATGGATGGGGAAAAGTTTTGGATCCAAACGGGATTCCGTGTGCAAACGCATGCAGAACATTTTGCACACACATTAAAACCGGTTCTACCCTTCTTGAGAGAAGGCCATTGTGCGCCAAAAGGAATGGATGATAAAATGATCTAAACCTCATCCACATGGGGACTGAATGTAAAAAGAGCACATGAGTGCTTATTGATTATCCTCAAGTAAAAGAATTAAAATCTGTCTGTCTGTCTGTCTCTGTGTCCCCTCTCCCTCTGTCCCCCTTCTCTCTGTCTGTCTGTCTGTCTGTCTATCTGTCTGCCTGCCTCTGAAATTTTAGTTGTGATTATTAATAATAGTCCCTATTCAGACCAAGTGTCAGGTGAGAAATGTACGCCGGTACTTAACTGTAACCCTTGGAAATAAAGATTATCAATCAATCAATCAATCAATCAATCAATCAATCAATCAATCAATCAATCAATCAATCAATCAATCAGTTAACATCTCTCTCTCTCTCTCTCTCTCTCTCTCTCTCTCTCTCTCTCTCTCCTCCCTCCCTCTCTCTCTTTGTTTTTTTACCAATTAGTTGAGACACACAGTTAAGATTTTGTGTATAAGCCTGTAGAGAACGAAGGAGCTGGTACATGTATGTATACTAAGACATTGGCAGGTAGGAGTACAATTTCTCTTCGCCTCTCTCTTTCTCTCATACACAAACACACAGAGACACAGACACAGGCAGACAGACAGACAGGAAGATTGCACACACACACACAGACACACACACACAGACAGACAGACACACACACACACACACACGCACGCACGCACGCACACGCACGCACCACACACACACACACACACACACACACACACACACACACACACCACACACACACACACACACACACACACACACTCTCTCTCTCTCTCTCTATAAAAACAAAACTGTCAGAGAAAATATCGCGGAGGGCGGCAGGGGTTCCAGTGCAGACAGACAGACAGACAGACAGACAGACAGACAGACGGGGATTTTCTGGATTCCGGGATTCAGGATTCCAATCTGCCAGCATTGCTTAGCGCGTGACAGACTGGGCTGGGGAATGACTGCTTGAGATATAAAGCAAAACAAAAAACAGAAACATTAAGAAAAAGAAGCGAGTTCGCCAAACGCAAGCATGCGCACGTATGTGCAGGCATGCATGTACACGTAATCTCTCTCTCTCTCTCACATACACAAACACACACACACATGTACACACAAACACACACACACACACACACACACACACACACACACACACACACACACACACACCACACACACACACCAAGGACGTAAACACACATACATACATACACACACATTCTATCCCTCTCTCACTCTTTCTCTCTTTCTCTCACACTCTCTCTCTCCTCTCTCCATCTCTCTCACTCACACTATCACTCACAAACACACACACGCACCCACATACACGCACGCACGCACAGCACGCACGCACACACACACACGCGCGCGCGCGCGCGCACGCACACACACACACACACACACACACACACACACACACACACACACACACACACACACACACACATTCTCTCTCTCTCTCTCACTCGCACACAAACATGGGTACTTTCTCTCTTAGTCTGTTTGTCTCTGTATCTATCTCACTCAGGCTCAGAGCACACAAATACGCAAATGCTGTGCTGTAGCTCATTATCCGTGGATTATAGTAGTAACTCAAAGGATACAAATCCATGATTTGTTTAAAGAGAAAAAATAGACCTTCTCTTGATTTACCTTACCTCGGCACAATGAAGCTTAACACAAGACCGAAGAGAAGTCAACATGGCCGATCAGGTGTATAACAGCTTAGGTGATGTGGTGGTCAAGATGTACAGATTTGTGCGCCGAGAGATCCACTCTTCCGTGTGATCCTTGAACAGGAAGTACATTCAGCTTTGTCTGACGTTTTTCATACAGCAATTGCTCACGTGATATCTTGTCATTATTTCCCCCTTCCTGTATTTATTCCCCCCCCCCCCCAATCTCTGTCTCTCGGTCTCTGTCTCTGTATCATTTCCATAGTAAAGGCAGTATATGGTCATAGGTACATATGATGTGGCTTCGGATGAGACAATAAACCGAGTTCCCGTGTGCAAACACATACAGAATATTTTGCGCACACGTTAAAACCTGATCCGCTTTTCTCAAGAGTAGGCCATTGTGTACCAGAGGGAATCGATGACTAAATTTACAAAACAGCATACACACGGGGACTAGATGTAAAAAAAACACACCCTCATGAGTGCGTATTCCATTATCTTTGAAATAAAAGAATGAGTAAATAAAATAAAGTATGGCTTCATTAAGGCTTATATCCGAAGACCTCATGACTGGGCCGCCGCTGTAGTCTGGTGGTTAGGGCGCTGAACTCGTAATCTAAAGGTTGCGGGTTCGATCCCAGCTTTCGGCTATGGCGTTGTGCCCTTGGAAAAGGCACTTTACGGCTATTTTCTCACCCCACCCAGGTGTAAAAGGGGTACCAACCTTGTGTTGGGGTTAACCCTGCGATAGAATGGCGTCCTATCCAGGGGGAGTCTATGACTCTCAGTCGCTTAACGCCACAGAAACCGGGATAAGCACCGGCCTGATGAGCCTTAGGCTCGGACAGACTTTAACCTCATGACTAAATTGTTTAAGCTGCTAATGTGCGTGTGGGTGGATGGGGTGGTGTCTTTGTGCACATATATGCATGCATGTTTTGAAGTGTGTGGGATAATGATGCGTCACAAAAGTAATACACTGACATAAGAAACGAGATCAGAAACATTGAACATAAGCACTGAACATAAGCACTGCCATAAATCATGGTTACGCCACGCTAATAGCGTATGATATGGTGACGAGAGTATATCCCTGTAAAACTATGCAGCAAAATCTACCCTATGGATGAAAAAAAAATACACATGCAGACAAAGAGGACTTGGGGTAGGACAATAGAATAGGAGGTGAGGGTGTGAAGAAACAGAAACTGGTGGATCGGGCACATACTGTGCATACAGTAAACTGACATTGTTCTATCTAACCAGCCAGATCATCAGAGTAGCAGAGCATATGGGGAACATGAGCCCGAATCTGCTGTGTACACCTCATCATGTGCAACGAGGACTGGCCAGGGAATTGATGCATGTACAGGTATCGCCTGTCATATTACTCTCTGCCGTCAAAGGAATGAGCAAACATCACCAGTCAGTCGTCTGTCTGTGATCGATCATTCCACTGCACAAAGTACCACCATGAGAATCAGCAGAGACTGTCTGTTTGACGCCATCGATATTCATTGCGGCGTGATGAGGGTGTTAGCGATGTTTGTAACGTGTTGGTAGTGTGGTCTGATGGGCATCAAACCACTCGGTTCCTTTCATAATTTTACCATAACGGTCATATTGCGTAATGATGATATATGGAATTTATATAGCGCTGAATCTTGTAGAGCACACAAATCAAATGCCTCGGTTCTGACTCACGATGATGTGTACCTTGAAAGTGGTTCCATTTTCTGCCTGAAAAATCAGATCGTTAGCCAAAACTGATGGAGAACTGGAAGTGTTTTTTTTTTTGTTCCTCAGCTAGAGCTCAGAGGTTGAATTTTTACCTATGCGATTGTTTTTGCCCCCACCATTTAGGTAGCTGCAACTCAGGGGATGGTGTTTAAACACGACACCTTTGTGATCGATCATCCATATCTACTGGCACGAAATGGCCCCTACTCTTTCAAAGGGCCAAACAGGTTGTTTTTTTTAACGTGTGTGCAAGATGTTGTGAGTGCATTTGCTTCATATACAAAGGACTTGGACATTAAGTTCGATTTAATCTTCAGACTAGGAAGAAAAGGCAAGGGTGGAAATCGAACCCATAACCACACAGGTTCCTTGTTAGACTCGTGAACGTCTTAACTGTCCCGCTGCCTTCCTTCTTTGTGGACCTGATAATCGTGCTTAGAATCCATAGTGGAAAATGTGTTGTCTGTCTGATAGAGTGTTTTTTTATCTATTAATTTTTTATATCGAGGATAATGGATTAAGCACTCATGTGCCTTTTTTACATTCAGTCCCGTATGTATGCAGTTTTGTAAATCTTGTCCCATGTCTTGTGTCTGTTCTGTCTATGTCTTTCTATCTGTCTCTGTCTCTAGTCCAGCAGTTAATGCAAGGATATTGGGCAAAACCTGCAAGTGAGAGTATCAGAATACCTCTTGCCATACATATACTTTGGACCCTCCTCAACTATATTGGCCATCCCTTGGGGTAGGTTAGGGGGAAGGTTTACATTTGTGTGGTCTATAATAAGTGGGCCATATGTCATTAAGTATTCTGACCTACCTCCTCCCCAAACATATCCCCTCCCCTCTATAAGTTACCCTGTCCCTCTCCTTTCTCCCCCAACCTACCCCCTCCTCCTCTATAACTTACCCCGTCCCTCTCCTTTCTCCCCCAACCTACCCCCTCCTTCTTCTGACTTCTTCCCCCCCCCCCCCCCGAACTTAGCTACCTCCCCTCCCACCAACCTCCTCTCCCTCTCTCCCCCTCCTCTATTTTATTCATGGCCAACTCAAAACGCTTTATCTCACACAGACACAGACACACACACAGACACACACAGACACAGACACAACAGACACAGACAAAGAGAAAACACACACACAGACACAGACACACAGACACAGAAACACACAGACACAGAGAAACACACAGACAACACAGACACAACACACACAGACACACACAGACACACAGACACAGACACAGAACACACACACACACACACACACACACACACACACACACACACACACACACACACACACAACACAGCAACACAACACACACACACACACACACACACACAACACACAGAAACACAGACACACAGACACAGACACACAGCACAACACAGCACACACACACACAAGACACAGAAACACAAACACACACACACACACACACACACACACACACACACACACACACACACACACACACACACACACAGAAACCACACACAGAGCATTTGCAAATATAACGCTGTGAACTAGGTGTATATGCTGGTAAAAAAACCACAAAAACTCACAGACTGAAGAAAATTGCTGCTGTATAAAATACCACTCTTATAACAACAGCAACACAATGAGAAACTTCCTCCACCTGCCCTTACTTATGCCCCCCCCCCCTCCCCCCCCCCCCCCCAAAAAAAAAAAAGTAGGTAAAAGATTTTATCTACCCCACAACTTATATATCCCCTCCCCCCCCCCCCCCTCTGTCTACCTCCCTTCCCCCTTCTGTCTTTAGCTTCTATCTCCCCCCCCCCCCCCCCTTATCCCTACCTTGAGTCTACTGCCCCCCCCCCCCCCCCCCCGACTGTCCTGCCCCCCCCCCCCCCCTTATCCTACCTTATCTACCCCCCCCCCACTGTCCTGCCTACCCCCCCCCTACCTACCCTTCCCCCATCTACCCCCCCCCCCCAATCTACTCCCCCTCTGTTACCTCCCTACCCCTCTGTGTACCTACCCCCTCCACCCCCCCCATCTACCTACCCCCTCCCCCCCCCTCAATTTACCCCTGCACCCCCCCTCCCAATCTACCCCTGCACCCCCCCTCCCAATCTACCCCTGCACCCCTCTACCTACCCCCCCCCCCCCCCCAATTTACCCCTGCACCCCCCCTCCCAATCTACCCCTGCACCCCCCCTCCCAATCTACCCCTGCACCCCCTCTACCTACCCCTCCCTTCCCCCCCAAGCCCCCCCCCCCTCCCCTCCCCCTTCCACACCCCCCTCTGCTGTATAAAATACCACACTTATAACAGCAACACAATGAGAAACTTCCTCCACCTGCCCTTACTTATGCCCCCCCCCCCCTCCCCCCTCCACACCCCCCTCTGCTGTATAAAATACCACACTTATAACAGCAACACAAATGAGAAACTTCCTCCACCTGCCCTTACTTATGCCCCCCCCCCCCCCCCCCCAACAAAAAAAAAAAAAAAAAAAAAAATTATCTACCCCACTACTTATTTATTCCCCCCCCCCCCAATCTACTCCCCCTCTGTGTACCCTCCCCCTCTGTGTACCTACCCCCTCCACCCCACCCCCTCCCCCAAGCCCCCCATCTCCATCTATCTACCCCCCCTCCCTTCCCCCCAAGCCCCCCTACCTACCCCCCCATCTCCATCTATCTCTCCCCTCCCCCCCCCAATCTACCTACCCCCTGCACCAACTATCCCACCTACCCCTACTCTCTGTACCTCCTAACTTAAATAATAAAAACACAAAATATCTGGAGTGACAATAGGGCCTAATGAAAAATAAACCCAAACCTTCCACAAACATAAAAGGATAGAT
This sequence comes from Stramonita haemastoma, assembly GCA_030674155.1. NCBI lineage: Eukaryota > Metazoa > Mollusca > Gastropoda > Neogastropoda > Muricidae > Stramonita > Stramonita haemastoma. The sequence goes on from CM060329.1 coordinate 7,793,390, forward strand.
AACACATCGCCTCCAAAATTCGGAGGACTAGAGGTTAGGGGAGATTCCTGTAAAAATCTCATTTTCCTAACTTTAATCTACAGTACCAGCATCTATATCTAAGGCTTAATGTCCTCCTGAGTCTTCCCAACCAGGACAGTGCCTGTTGATATGATGATGATGCTAATTTAGTAAGCGTAGTTTTACAACTTGTTATTAAACTAACAATTCCAAATTTTAAAGGTGTCTCTTCCTCTCTCAGTGCACAAACAGAAAAAAGCTTTTTCTAAATCTTCAGATTCAGCCTGTCCCTGTACCTGTCATTGTTTCAACAGGTAAATAGTACAGTCTACAATTTTATATAAAAATTGCTGTTTCATTTCCATTACATACATTTTTTTTCTCGAACTCTGAGCATTTCAAACAATAAAAAGGAATATAACTGTTTATAAAAAGCCTATGAAGGGGAGGTAATGATGCCATACGAATGATTGTTTTATCACACCCATAGAATGTGCCAAAAGCCTAAATACTGTTGACCAAAGTTCACAAACAGCATATACACAGTGTGTTTGCAAATCTTAACACAAATAAACAAGGTTAGTATGCACATAAAAGAATTTGCAGCTTGAAGACAGTATACTGTCACATGCAAATTTTCGTCGTCAAAAAATGCCATTCTCAAAGTAAAACACATGCACATGTAGGTGCAAACTAGATAAAAGAAAATAGAAAATGAACAATTGACTCGCACTGAATTTTTTAAAATTTTATTTTATTCTTTGATATCGAGGATAATGGAATAAGCACTCGTGTGCTTTTTTACATCCAGTCCCCGTGTGTATGCAGTGTATTTAGCGTTTTAGACACATTCTCTGCGTGTGATAAAACATTAATTCTTATGGCAATATTACCTCCCCTTCATAGGCTATTTATAAACAATTATATTCCTTTTTATTGTTTGAAATGCTCAGAGTTCCAGAAAAAAGTTTGTATGTGATGGAAATGAAACATCAATTTTTATATAAAATTGTAGACTGTACTATTCACCTGTTGAAACAATGACAGGAACAGGGACAGGCTGAATGTGAAGATTTAGAAAAAGTTTTTTTGTATTTCTGCACTGATAGAGGAAGAGACACCTTTAAAATTTGGAATTGTTAGTTTAATAACAAGTTGTAAAAATGAGGTTGCAACGACTTTAGCTGTGAGTTAGGAAATTGAGATCTCTGTGGGGATCACCCCTAACTTCTAATCCTCCAGAGTTTGGAGGAGATGTGTTGTCTGTCTTCCTTTGTTTGTGCTGTGAAGGGGAGGAGGAGTAAGTGTAGGGGGGAGGGGAGTAGGTGTAGGGGGGGAGTAGGTGTAGGGGGGGAGTAGGTGTAGGGGGAGAGGAGTAAGTGTAGGGGGGAGTAGGTGTAGGGGGAGAGGAGTAAGTGTAGGGGGGAGGAGTAAGTGTAGGGGGGAGAGGAGTAGGTGTAGGGGGGGAGTAGGTGTAGGGGGGGAGTAGGTGTAGGGGGGGAGAGGAGTAAGTGTAGGGGGGTGGAGTGAGGGGAGCAGGGATGGGGGGAGGAGTGAACAATGGGTAAGGAAAGAAATGTGAGGGGGGGGGGGGGAAGAAAGAGGTATAAACAGAATGAGGGGGGTGGGGAGAAAAAAGAGGAGGTACAGCAGAGGGGGGAAGG
>CM060329.1:7795153-7802653 GCA_030674155.1 Stramonita haemastoma
CCCCCCCCCCCCCCCCCCCCCCCCCCCCCCCCCCCCCCCCCCCCCCCCCACCCCCCCCCCCCCCCCCCCCCCCCCCCCCCCCCCCCCCCCCCCCCCCCCCCCCCCCCCCCCCCCCCCCCCCCCCCCCCCCCCCCCCCCCCCCCCCCCCCCCCACCCCCCCCCCCCCCCCCCCCCCCCCCCCCCCCCCCCCCCCCCCCCCCCCCCCCCCCCCCCCCCCCCCCCCCCCCCCCCCCCCCCCCCCCCCCCCCCCCCCCCCCCCCCCCCCCCCCCCCCCCCCCCCCCCCCCCCCCCCCCCCCCCCCCCCCCCCACCCCCCCCCCCCCCCCCCCCCCCCCCCCCCCCCCACCCCCCCCCCCCCCACCCCCCCCCCCCCCCCCCCCCCCCCCCCCCACCCCCCCCCCCCCCCCCCCAACCCCCCCCCCCCCCCCCCCCCCCCCCCCCCCCCCCACCCCCCCCCCCCCCCCCCCCCCCTCCCCCCCCCCCCCCCCCCCCCCCCCCCCCCCCCCCCCCCACCCCCCCACCCCCCCCCCCCCCCCCCCCCCCCCCCCCCCCTTTTCCCCCCGCCCCCCAAAACCCCCCCCCCCCCCCCCCCCCCCCCCTTTTCCCCCCCCCCCCCCCCCCCCCCCCAAAAAAAACCAAAAAAACCCTAAAAAAAAAACCCCCCCCAACCCCCCCCAAACCCCCCCCCCCAAAAAAACCCCCCAAAAAAACCCCAAAACCCCCCCAAAAAAACCCCCAAAAAAAAACCCCAAATTTTTTTTTTTAAAAAAATTTTTTTAAACCCCCCCCCCCCCTTTTTTTTCCCCCCCCCCCCCCCCCCCCCCCCCAAACTTTTTTCCCCCCCCTTTTTTTTTCTATTTCCCCCCCCCCCCCTTTCTTTAAACCCCCCTTCCCCTTTTTTTCCCCCCCAAAAATTTCCCCCCCCCAAAACCCCCCCCCCAAATCCCCCCCCCCCCCAACCCCCCCCCCCCCCCTTTCCCCCCACCCCCCAAACCCTCCCCCCCCTTTTACCCCCCCCCCCCTTATCACAAACCCCCCCCCCAAGCCCCCCTCCCTCTATCTACCCCCCCCCCCCAAAAACCCCCCCTCCCTTCCCCCCCCCCCACCCCCCCCCTTTTTACTCCCCCCCCCCCCCAATTTTACCTCCCCTGCCCAAAACACCCCTCCCCCTTTTTCCCCCCAACCAAAAAAAAAAAAACAAAAATTTGGGGAAAAATAATGAAAAAAAACCCCAAAACCCTTTCCCAAAACAAAAAAAGGATAGTTTAAAAATCGCCCCAAAATTTTTTGGAGGTTTGGGTTTTGGGGAGTTCCCCGAAAAAAAACTCATTTTCCTAACTTTAATCTCAGTCCCCGCTCTAATTAAGGCTTAATTCCTGGGGGTTTCCTTCCCCCAAAAGGACATTGCCGGGTTGATATAATGTGATGAAATTTTGAAAGGGCGTATTTTTTAAACCCTTGTTTTTTAAAACCCAAAAATTTCCCAAAAAATTTTAAAAAGGTGTTTCCCCTTTCCCTATCGGCACAAAACGAAAAAAGTTTTTCAAAAAATTTTTGATTCGCCTGTCCCTGTCCCCGCATTTTTTCAAAAGGTAAATAGTACAGTCTACAAAAATTTTATAAAAATTGCTGTTTCATTTCCATTACATTTTTTTTTTTTTCTCGGAAACTCTGGGGCATTTCAAAAATAAAAGGAATTTTTAAATGTTTATAAATTTGCCTAAAAGGGGGAGGTAATGATGCCTCGAAATTTATTGTTTTATCCACGCATAGAAGGCCAAAAGCCCCCCAAAACCCGTTACCAAAGGGTTTACAAACAGTTTTTTACACAGTGTGTTTGCAAATCTAAACACAAATAAACAAGGTTAGTATGCACATAAAAGAATTCGCAGCTTGAAGACAGTAGTCACATGCAAATTTTCGTCGTCAAAAAATGCCATTCTCAAAGTAAAACACATGCACATGTAGGTGCAAACTAGATAAAAGAAAATAGAAAATGAACAATTGACTCGCACTGTATTTTTTAAAATTTTATTTTATTCTTTGATATCGAGGATAATGGAATAAGCACTCGTGTGCTTTTTTACATCCAGTCCCCGTGTGTATGCAGTTTTGTAAATGTCATCTGTTCCCACCGGCACACCATGGCCTACTCTTACGAAAAGCGTAACAGGATTTTACGTGTGTGCAAGATGTTCTGTGTACGTTCACACACAGGGCCTCGGTTGTGTGTGTGTGTGTGTGTGTGTGTGTGTGTGGTGTGTGTGTGTGTGTGTGTGTGTGTGTGTGTGTGTGTGCAAATTCGAATTTGTTAAAGCTGTTTGTGTTTGGTTGCATGTGTAAGAATAGGTTAAATGCAATCACTTTGATTTGTTTTCACCAGATATAGCCGTAGTATATAAATTCCAAATTATTATTGTTATTATCATCATTTTTATTATCATCATTTTTATTATGATTGTTGTCATTTCAATTTCCAGTTGTTTTCAGTCCTACACACCAGGAAGGCCATATTGAGAGTGTCATCTTCATTTAGTTTCAATAACTATAACAACTTCCACTTCCAAGTTAGGATCAAGACCTCCTAATCCTTCCAACATCCAACACCACCAACCTGAAAAATAATCACACTAATTCTTTCATCCCCTAGGCCCCAAAAAACCAGGTTACACCAAGCATGTTCTGGATTTATTACCCCCCAAAAATAAATTTTCCAGTAACAGCTGTCTTCAAGGTGTAAGTTACTTTACGTGTGTTAATTTATGCTGCATGATGAATGTTGTTCAACTGTATTTAGCCTTTTAGACACATTCTCTGCGTGTGATAAAACATTAATTCTTATGGCAATATTACCTCCCCTTCATAGGCTATTTATAAACAGTTATATTCTTTTTTTTATTGTTTGAAATGCTCAGAGTTCCAGAAAAAAAATGTATGTGATGGAAATGAAACAGGAATTTTTCTATAAAATTGTAGACTGTACTATTCAGCTGTTGAAACAATGACAGGAACAGGGACAGGCTGAATGTGAAGATTTCGAAAAATGTTTTTTGTATTTCTGCAGTGATAGAGGAAGAGACACCTTTAAAATTTGGAATTGTTAGTTTAATAACAAGTTGTAAAAATGAGGTTGCAACGACTTTAGCTGTGAGTTAGGAAATTGAGATCTCTGTGGGGATCACCCCTAACTTCTAATCCTCCAAAATTTGGAGGAGATGTGTTGTCTGTCTTCCTTTGTTTGTGTTGTGAAGGGGAGGAGGAGTAAGTGTGGGGAGGGGGAGGAGTAAGTGTGGGGAGGGGGAGGAGTAAGTGTGGGGAGGGGGAGGAGTAAGTGTGGGGAGGGGGAGGAGTAAGTGTGGGGAGGGGGAGAGGAATAGTAGAGGGGGAGAAAGAGAGGAGGTATAGTAGAAGGGGGAGGAGAAAGAGGGGGGCATAGTGGAGGAGGGGAGGAATTAGTGGGGGGGGAGAAAAAAGGGGGGTATAGCGGAGGGGGGGACAGGGGTGGAAGGAGTAAGTAGGTGGGGGGACAAAAAAAAGGGGGTATAGCGGAGGGGGGAGGAGTAAGGGGGGTATAGCGGAGGGGGGAGGTGGGGAGGAATTAGGGGGGTATAGTGGGGGGGGAAAAGAGGAGGTATAGTTGAGGGGGGGGGGGGGGGGGGGGGGGGGGAGAAAGAGGAGGGGGGATTAGCGGTTATAGCAGGGGGGGGGGGGGAGAAAGAGGGGGGGGATTAGCGGTATAGCAGAGGGGGGGGGGAACAGTATGGAGGGTAAGGTGTGGAGGAGGGGGTGGGGAAGAGGAAAAAAAGGGTAAGGGGGGGTAACAGAGGGGGTGGAAGTGAAGGGGGGGAGGGGGGGGAGGAAAAAGAGCGAGGGTAAGGGGGGGGGGGAGGAAAAAGAGCGAGGGTAAGGGGGGGGGGGGGGGGAGATAAAAAAGAGGAGATATAGCAGGGGGGGGGCAGGAGGGAGGGGGGCAGGAAAAAGAGGGAGGGTAAGGGGGGGGGGGAGATAAAAAAAGAGGAGATATAGCAGGGGGGGAGGAGGGAGGGGGGGGGAGGAGGGAGGGGGGGGGAGGAAAAGAGCGAGGGTAAGGGGGGGGGGGGGGGAGATAAAAAAGAGGAGATATAGCAAGGGGGGGGGGGGGAGAGGACAGGATGGAGGGGGAGGGTAAGGTTGGGGGGAGAGGAAAAAAGAGCAAGGGTAAGGGGGGGGTAACAGAGGGGGGGAGGTAAAGGGGGGGGGGGCGAAGGAAAGAGGACGGGTAACAAGGGGGGGGGGAGGAAAAAGAGCAAGGGTAAGGGAGGGGAGAGGTAAAGGGGGGGAAGGTAAGGGAGGGGAGAGGTAAAGGGGGGGAGGGTAAGGGGGGGGGAGAGAAAAAGAGGAGGTATAGCAGGGGGGGAGGAAACAGAGGGAGGGGGAGGTAAAGGGGGGAAGGAAAGAGGAGGGGTAACAATGGGGGGAGGAAAAAAGGGAGGGTGGGGGGAAGGAAAATGAGCGAGGGTAAGGGGGGGAGAGGTAAGGGGGGGGGGGAGACAAAAAGAGGAGGTATAGCAGGGGAGGGGGAGGAAACAGAAGGACGGTAGGGGGGGGAGAGGAAAAAGAGGAGGTATAGCAGGGGAGGAGGGGTAGTAAAGGAGGAGGGGTAGCAAGGGGGGGAGGGATCGGTAGGGAGGAAAATTAAGGAAGTTAACTGGGGCAAGCAGCGAGGGAGGTAAATTGGGGGGGGGGGGAGTTGACTAGAGGAGGGGGAAAAGAGGTGGGTAAGTATGAGTGGGGGGAGATGGGCCTAAACTGAAAAAGGAGGGTGAATGTAGATTGTGCCTTTTATCCTTGCATGTATATCAAGAGTTATCTACAGCAGACAGAAAGTGTGCAGGAGTCTGGCAAAACTTTCTTGTCCAGGGGTCACAGATTCATTGTTTACCAAGCTAATGTTGTTCACTATGATAGTAAGTATGTGTGTGCAAACTGGCTTGCTGTCACTCTTCATGTCAGAATTTAATCGTTGGTGGCTGTGCCATTTTCTCTCTCTCTCTCTCTCTCTCTCTCTCTCTCTCTCTCTCTCTCTCTCTCTCTCTCTCTCTCTCTCTCTCTCTCTCTCTCTCTCTCTCTCTCTCTCTCGAAGTTCCATACCCTAACATTTGTACTTTTCTCTGTGACAAATCATTATTGTGTACCTCAAGAAATGTTTTGCTTGTATGTGTGTATATCCCACCTGAAGGTTCTCCTTTTTATAACATGTTTGACAATGATAGTGGGATTGCTATGATGGAAGAATATTTAGTCAATTGCATGGTGACTTTGGATGAAGTTGATATAATATTGTGTGGAGATTTAAACAGCAGGACATCAAACTTGTCTTGTCATCATGTAGCAAATGACGAGATTGCAGATCTCCAAAGTAAAAGCATGTCTCTCAGTGGTAATTGGTATTCTGAAGACTCTATTCTCAATAGTTATGGTAAATTATTATTGAATATGTGTACTACACTTAGTTTACAAATTCTGAATGGCATGTGCACTGGTGATAAGCAAGGACGCTACACGTACATTTCCGATGGAGGATGCAGTGTTAATGATTATTTTCTAGTGTCAGATGATTTGTTCTCTCAGATTTTTGACTCATGTCGTTTGTATGTTGCGGAACGTTCTGATTCAGATCACCTTCCTGTTGAACTACATTTTAATTCATTGTATAAAAACATATGCAATAGCTGAAGAGCCATCTGTTGTGGAAAAGATTGTGTGGGATGAAAACAAACTCTCAGCGTATAAAGATAATCTTTGTGAGGAGGACACGTGTGTAAATTTTTCAAGTGCCTTACAGATGATTGATGAGAACATTAATGAAGCTCTAGATTTGTTCAATGGTTGCATTAAATCCAGTGCTGAATGTATGAAAAAACAGGTACATGTCAATAAAGGTTTAACAGTTGCTACATGGTTTGATAATGAATGTAAAAATATGAAATATAGGGTGAGAAAACTTTTGAAGACTTATCAAAAAACGCTAAAGAACGAAGACAAAAACTTGTATTGTGTCTTAAGAAGGGAATATAAATCCATGCTAGAAAGGAAAAGAAAACAGTATAATATGACATTACTTGCAGATATGGTATCTTCAATCTCTTCTCAAGTCCAGCTCTGGAAAAGTGTTAAGAAGGCGTCATTTAGAAATAGTCAACCTAAGAATAATATATCAGTTGACAGTTGGTTTCAACATTTCAAATCTTTGTTGGAGAAAGGCTCGTCAGACAACTCCATGAATACTAATGTTGACAATGATGAAAGTGAGGAGGATTTTGATCGCCCAATATCTAAAGAGGAAATTTATTTGGCACTTAGAAAACTAAAGAATGATAAAGCAGCTGGTCCTGATCAAATCATTGGAGAATTGCTGAAAAATGGAGGTGAAAATGTTGTGCTTTTTCTCCTAAAATTATTCAACAAAATCTTTGATGATGGCCTTTTTCCTGATAACTGGACTGAATCTATAATCTTAACTCTACACAAAAAGGGTGATGTTGATAACCCTAATAACTACAGGGGTATTTCTCTTAGTGACATAAGTAGTAAATTGTACAGTACCATCATTAATAATAGATTACAAGAATGGGTTAAGAAAGATAATATTACAGGTGAACATCAAGCTGGCTTTAAGAGAGGATACTCCACTATAGACCATATGTTTACTCTGCTTGCATTTGTACAGAAACAGTTTGCTCATAACCGTAAGCTGTATGTGGCATTTATTGACTTTGAAAAGGCATTTGATTCTGTTAATAGAAATTTGTTGTGGCCTATTCTCCTAAAAAATGGTGTGAAGGGTAAATTATTACGATGTTTGAGAGCCATGTACCAGAATGTCAGAAGCAGAATAAGATGTGGTACAAAACTGACTGACATAATATACTGTACCACTGGCGTTAAACAGGGCGATGTATGTAGCCCATTATTATTTTCTGTTTTTATTAATGAGTTAGCTAGAGAAGTCATCAATAATGGTAAACATGGTGCCACTTTCCCCCAAGATTTCACAGAATTGTTTATTCTTCTACTTGCTGATGATGTTATCCTGCTATCTGAAACGGTTGTCGGCTTACAAAAGCAGTTGAATAGCTTGAGCAGTGCTGCATCAGCGCTTGATCTTAAGGTTAATCTGAATAAGAGTAATATTGTTGTATTCAGAAAGGGTGGTTATTTAGCTGCTCATGAAAAATGGTTGTACAATGGAAAAGTCATGCCTGTGATTAATGTCTATAAATACTTAGGTATTTGCTTTTCTACAAAGCTTAGTTTCACAGCTGCATGTAAAGATCTGGCAAGTCGAGGTAAACGAAGTTTGTTATTGGTTTGAGAAAGTTACGAATGTTGAATAATAACTCTTTTGACTTGCTCATTAAGATATTTGATGCGCAAATACAACCCATTGTATTATATGGTGCAGAAATTTGGGGCTTGGATGCAGCTGTAACACATTGTGAATCAGTGCACCTCTTTGCTT
>CM060329.1:7810153-7832653 GCA_030674155.1 Stramonita haemastoma
AGAGAAGAGAGAGACAGAGAGAGAGAGAAGAGAGACAGAGAGACGAGAGAGAGAGAGAGAGGAGAGGAGAGAGAGAGGAGAGAGGAGAGAGGAGACAGACGGACAGAGAGGAGTGACAGAGAGAGAGGAGAGAGACGAGAGAGACAGAAGAGAGAGAGAGAGCAGGAAGAGACGGAGAGGAGAGCAAGAGAGCAGAAGGAGAGAAACAGACAGAAGACAGACAGACAGAAGCAGACAGAAGAGACAGAGAACAGAGAGAGACAGAAGTAGAGAGAACAGAGAGAGAAAACAGAGAACAAGAGAGATAGACAAAGACAGAGACAGAGACAGAGAGAGCAAAGAGAGAGAGACAGACAGAGACAGAGACAAAGACAGAGAGAGACAGAGACAGACAGACAGTCAGACAAAGATAGAGACAGAGACAGACAGACAGACCAATCTAAATCTCTCCCCCCCTCCTCCCTACCCGATTCACTTCCGTCCATGGTGGTTGTAGATTAGTGCTGTAGTGTTGAGGATATGAATCAGCCGCGGTGTAATATTGTGTTGATGCGTACCATCCTGATGGCTTCTGTGATGGCTGAACTCTCTCTCGCCCCACATCATCACATAAACCTGTCCCTGCTTCTCTCTGGGGACTGCCTGCATTGTGTTTTTGTTGCTGTTGTTGTTGGTGTTGTTGAAAGAAGTAGATAAATACGCACAGCCATAAATAATACACAAACACACAGATAAGTAAACGGTAGATAAATAAAGGACAGAATTAGATAAATGAATAAATAAACAACTATGCAGGATTTAAAAAAAAAAGTATGTAAAAAGTAGATAAACAGTTGTGCAAAGAAACACATGTTAACGCCTTTAATGCCCATAAGACGATTTGCTGTTTAACGCCTGTGCTGGTTTAGTTGGTGTTGTGTGTGTGTTTTGTGTGTGTGTGTGGTGTGTTGTGTGTGGTGTGTGTGTGTGTTGTGTGTGTGTGTGTGTGTGTGTGTGTGTGTGTGTGTGTGTGCGGCGCGTCGCGCGCGGTGCGTGTGCGTCTGTTGTATCTGTATGTGTGTTTGTGTTGTTGTGGTGTGTGGTGTGTGTGTGTGTGCGTGTGCTGTGTGTGTTGTGTGTGTGTGTGTTGTGTGTGTGTGTCTATGTGTGTGCGTATGCTTCTGCTTGCTCTGTGTGTGTGTGTGGTGTGTGTGTGTGTGTGTGTGTGTGTGTGTGTGTGTGTTGTGTGTGTATGTGTGTGTGTGTGTGTTGGCGTGTGTGTTAGTGTGTGAGTGTTAGTGCACGCGCGCGTGTGTGTGTGTTCGCACCCGCGTGCACTTTCACACACTCATATACGTGTATCTCAAAACGCAATAATGTAAGCTGCTTTCCAAGAACTTATGAAAATCCAGATAGTAATGTTTAGAGTGTAGGGCTAACACAAAATATTAGTAGTGTGGAGAAAACATGACCCAAGGTGGCACAGACAAGTGTCTAGGGACACAAAGTTACACTATGAAGCAATAGACAAGCAACAAAAGCGATTATTATTAATATTTTTTCTCTTCAAAAGAGAATTGTGAAAGAATCGAGGTACATGAACAAACTCTGGTGTGTGTGTGTGTGTGTGTGTGTGTGTGTGTGTGTGTGTGTGTGTGTGTGTGTGTGTGTGTGTGTGTGTGTGTGTGTGTGTGTGTGGGAGTGGAGGAGAGTGCGAGAGAGAGGAGTGTGTGAGAGAGAGAGAGAGAAGAGAGAGAGAGAGAGAGAGAGAGAGAGAGGAGGAGGAGAGAGAGAGAGAGGAGGGAGAGAGAGGAGAGAGAGAGAGAGGGGAGAGAGAGAGAGAGGAGCTCAAGTTCTTATATTTCGAAGATTATGAATAAGCTCTCCTGTGTTATTTTTACATTCAGTCCCGACCTTATCACAGAGAGAGAGAGAGGGGGGGGGGGAGATGGAGGGAGAGAGAGAGGAGGGGGGGAGAGATGGAGGGAGAGAGAGAGAGAGAGAGAGAGAGAGAGGAGAGAGAGAGAGAGAGAGAAAAGAGAGAGAGAGAGAGATGGAATTGTATTTGTAAGGATAAAGATTTTATGCCAAGCAAGTCTGACAATCTGTCTTCATAAGCATGTATATATTAAAACAAACAAAAAAAGTGTGTGTGAGTGTGTGTGTGTGGGGGGGGGGGGGGGGGGGGGGGGGGGCGAGGGTGAGAGATAAAGAAATAAAAACCAACACCCCAACACGTCCACAATGCTTATTTGCACCCCCCCCCAAAAAAAAAAAAAAATTTGATGAGAGAGAGAGAGAGGGGGGGGGGAGGGGGGAGGGGGGGGATAAAAATGTACTCAATACCTATGACAGCACAAAAGCATCGGAGCTTAGGTAGAAAAAGGATCAAATTACAAAAGAACGAAGGATGTGTGTGTGTGTGTGTGTGTGTGTGTGTGTGTGTGTGTGTGTGTGTGTGTGTGTGTTGTGTGTGTGTGTGTGTGTGTGTGTGTGTGTTGTGTGTTGTGTGTGTGTACGCGCGCACGCACGCGTACATGTCGACATTGAGGCTGTGTACGCGCGCTCCTGTGCGTCTACCTACGGCATTCATGCCCCCCTTCTCTCCCCCCTTTCTTTACCTAAAAAAAAGAGTTGAAGTCTACGAAGTTTTCTTTTCAATGGCCAACACCACTACCTGACCAAAGAAAGTAAATCAATGGTAAAAGGTGGCGAGTTGGAAGAACGCACAAAAAAACAACTTTCCCGCTTGGCTGTGACAAAGCTGTATCTGATATTTTCTTCTGAAAAATGTCTCCAGCGTTTTTCTACTTTTCTCTCTCCTTGAATTGTTCTCCCCGTTTGACCTTTTCGTCAAAAGCCTGAAATATTTGCTTTGTGTTTTTTTCGTCTGCGCTTTAAAAAAAAAAGTTCAGCCCAGTTCTCTTCAAAAAGCACTTATGCAAATGTCTTTAGTATGGGCACCCTCTCACAGTATTCATTCCCCACTTACCAATCTTTCTTTTTCTTGGTGGGTATACAGAGTCTGTGCGTGAACACGTGCACAAGTATTCTCTGCTTTTTTTTTTTTTTTTTTAAATAAAGCTAATATGCTTTCCACATGTAAAAGTTTTAAGCTTTTGAGCAAATTTAAGAAGAAGAATTGTAAAATGCCCATGCAGTTTTGTTTCTTTGACGGCCCCTTTTCTGAAATTTGATAATCAACTGCATAAAGACATGCACGGTCTCTAATCACAAAAAAAACACATTCTATGTAACGTGTTGGTGAAAAATAGATCAGCGTTCCATAGTTGTGAATCAAAACGAAAAAAGGAAAAAAAAAAAAGGAAAAGAGCCATAGAGAAAAAGGAATAAAAGTAGTTTAAAAATAGATATGGCAAACAAAAGAAAAAAAAGCAACTACCCTATGGTAATTGTAGACAGAAACATACTTTTTAGTTTTTTTTTTTTAAGTTCTTTTCGTGCGAAAATAATTGTTGGGAAAGAAAGTCGTAGCAAAAAAGATACTTTTTACTTTTTCAAATTTATCTCAGTGCAGAAATAAAAGTTCTGGTGAGAAAAAAAGAAAAGAAATAGCATCTATCCTCTGAAGTCTTAGAAAAAAAGAGACCTTTTTACTTGTTTTGGTCTTTAGGTGCCTTTGCCTAGGAATTTAAAAATAATATTCAGCAACTTTTTGATCGGGTTGGCGCTGTTGAACGTCTTAACCCGGTTAGGGACAAGAAAACCACTTAACGACACCACAGACGTCAAAGACATTGACTTGACTTCTATCTACACTCCTTGAGAAGTCTGTAGAGCATGGCACTGAAGCTGTGATGGCACTGACCTTTGTAGGCAGCATGACTGGGGAAAATGGGGCATGGCGGAGTCTTTCCCTCTCCGTGGTGCAGACTGTATGTTGCTGTGTGTGTTTGTTCATTTATACCACCTGCCATCCTGCTTTGGTTTCTAACGAAAGTGGATTAAGGTTGTAACGTGCGCTCACGTACATTCACACACTGAATCTCACTTTGTAATCCATCCGAAAGACTTGCAGGGGAAGAGAGTCAGAACTTCATGGAACCCCCCCCCCTCCATCCCTCACCACTCCCACGAACCCCGCCTACCACGGTGCCCCTACTTCCATCCCTCAAAAACCTGGTATTTCAGTTAGGAGATTTGGGGAATCACTGCATCCCCAGTTATTGTTAGATCAAAGTTCTTCGACACTGTCCACTAGGCCACTGTGCCCCTGCGGCAGACATGGCGGCGCTGAAAGATCTTCTATCAGGCCTGTGATTGGCCTATCAGTCACAGCCCGAGGCCAAGTAAAGACTGCCGCTTTCTTTCTCATCTTGGCTCATGTGCCGTGCAGCGTGGAGTTTTGATTGACGACCAGTGCACTTCATTGACCAGTAATGAAGAAGCAGTTATAGTCTGTTTTAGGAAATGGTGCTGGCTGCAGCTGTACAGGATTTTGCCTAACATATCATATAGCTAGAGAAGTGAAGGGAGATTTTGAGAGCTTACTTTATAAAAAAACAAAACCCTTTGATGTCCCAGAGTGTCGCTCTTCCGCTGTTTTATTCTATTTTCTTTGCTCTAACTTTTGACTGTTTCACTTTTTTGGTTCAGCAAGATCACAAATGATAGTTAAAATGCTTATAAAGTGTGCAATTGGGACCAAAGTTCAGTTTCTAAAAAACCCAAACATAATATTTTAAGCTGAAAATACACCTGGAGCATATTCCTGAAGAAAAAAGTCCATTGATTACCGGTGCTAAAAAATCAAGGGAAGGAATTTTCAGTTCAATATGTCATGGCAGATTGAACAAAAAATGGCCAAAACATGACATCAAAGAGCGGAGGGAGCTGATTAGGGGTGGAGTATGGGTTTTGCCAGTGAGTTGAACACGTCTTCAAAGCTAATCATTTTTTTTATCATCCCTTGTATTACCAGTCACTAAATGGCTCTTTCCCTCGCAGCCCGAATGGGTGTTTGGCAAACGATGCATTTTTATTTTTGTTCAATGATCTGTTTCTGTTGGTCTCACGTTAGCTGAAATATCTTCTTGTTTCTGTCCGTGGGCGATCTTTCGTCAGAATTACTTCCTGTTCTTTTTCATGGTTAAATATTTTTTCTTCATTCTGACCGTGCCAACCATTCCTACCATACACCCATATTATCTGTCTGTCTGTCTGTCTGTCTGTCTGTCTGTCTGTCTTCTGTCTTCTCTTTATTGTCTGTCTGTCTCTCTCACGCGTCTCTCTCTGTGTATGTATGTGTGTCTGTCCGTCTGTCTCTCTGTGTCTCTCTGTGTATGTGTGAGTGTGTCTGTGTGTGTATCTGTGTGTGAGAAGGGAATAAAATGTGTATGCTATCATTTTCCTCTAGTTTTCTGTTTTCATTAGATGGTAATCATGGATAGTGGAATCATTAACCCCTCTTCTCTCGAGTTTCTTGCAGACGCACTGTCACCATACCTCTCTTGTAGCTATTCTGCTACTGCCCACCACCGCAACTGCCGCTGCTGTTTCCCTTTTTACAGGTTGTACGATTAAGAAAATCAACCTCCCATGAAGCGCTTTATCAACTCAGACGCTTTTCCAACTGAAAAAGCACAGTGAAGAAAACTGTTGGTGATCAGAGAAAAAGTTAGTGCAGTAAAAGCAAGTCAGCATGCCGAGGCTGGCTACGTGATGAGGAATTGATAGTGAGGGGTAATGGATGAGGAGGTATCGGCTGCAGTGGGAGAGAGAAGCTCTTTAGAAAACTCTTTTTCTTTCCTTGTCTTTTCTTCTTAGGTCTTTCTCCCCCTTAGTGTATAGAAAGAATGTATGGAGATTGTAATAGAGGTAGGGGATGGCCGGGGGGTGGGGTGTGGTGGGGGTGTAGCATAGACAGGTGGAGTGGGGTGGGGGTGCGGGTGCTGAATAATGTGTGTAGTAAGGAACATAAGTCAAAAACTGGTGTCGTAAGGTTGCTACTATAATTCTGTATAATAACAAAGAAACAAACAAAGCAAATAAAAGAACAATATAACCTTCACGAAATCGCCATTTTATGAAGTTTAAAACGTTTATTACTGTTGTTAATACCGTCAGTGATATGAGTCCAGTGAAGACTAAGAGTACAAAGAAAAAAAGCCCCGACACACTTGCTTATAAACTATTTGTAATAATGGAACCAGTCACCTCTGCGCAGTATGGTTAGCACCTTGGGTTACGGGCTGGAGGGCCGCAAGTTCAAATCCCAAGAGTCATGGCGATTTTTCAGACTCCGGCGGACTCCTACCCAGAGTGAGTTTTCTATGGGATCAGGGGACCACATAGTTCAGCTTCATCCACTTTCCTGATGCAAGTTTTGAGAGTGTTGCTCAAATCGTTTCACCAACACTGCAGGTGTCTGTATCTCTCGGCCTAGTTATATCAAGATAGAAAGCATAGAGCACAGCTCGTTACATAGTCTCAAAGCACATGCACTTCCACAGCAGATCAGGACATCATCTTAATCATCATTGATCATTATTGCCTAAAGGTTAAGTGTTGTGCTGGTGATCTGACTGTCTGCCTTCCAACCACTACCGAGGCGCCTGTGTAACAGAGGAATTTTCCCCTGGAGTTTAACATCAGTACCAAATTCCTTTCCCCGAAAGTTCTTCGGGTAGACCAGATACCGAGGTCCTGTGTGCAAACGCTCACAGAGCATCATGCTCACACGTTAGAAACTCGCTCTGCGTTACGAAAGAGTAGGCCATTGCGTGCTGGTTAGAATGGATGACGACATTTTGAGGACGTATGGACACAGGTGTCGTATTTGGACTCTGTCTGTGAGGTCGGGGTGGGGCTACCCTGGGAGTGGATAGGAAGCCGCATGAATACACAAAATCTCTCCATTGATGAACCTCAGACTTCTAGCCAACGACCGTAAAAAGTCAAGACCTTAGACAGGCATTTACTTGGGAGATAAAACATTTATTTGATCCATCCAAATAAAAAAAAAAAAAAAGGATGCCCGTTTTGGAAATACAAGGAACGTGACTGAGATTTTGTAGGATGCAAACGGACCAGTGGGGATGAGGTGGGGTTGGGAGTTGGGGGGAAGGATAATACTGAATAAATTGAGAGCAGAGCTATTGGCAGTTCCAGAGATCCACTGCTGCCAAAGAGATTAAAAGAAATTAAAAAAAGAAAGAAAGAAGGAAAGAAAGGGAAAGAGAAGCAAAATTACCCAAGGAATGGGTGAAGAACATTAAGAATTGTGTCAAGGTGAATTGGTAGCCTTAAATATTAATCAATATAATTATTTTGATGATATTAACTGGGGCCTTGAGGGTTTCCTGTCAATTCTCAATTTGTTGTTATTTTTTTCTAATTAAAAGGTTTTTTTAATTAAAAATGTTTTTGTTTCATTTTCAATTCTCAATGTTAATAGAAATCCTGAAATGTTTATCATTATTTTTTAAGACCAACTGGGAACATTTATTGTTTATAATTAGTTTTTCCAATGTTAGTTGGGAGGCTTAAACGTTCATAATTAGTTTCTCATGTTAACTGGGAGCCTTGAATGTTGATCATTAATTTCTTAATACTGACTGCCAGCCTTAAATGCTTATAATTACTATCTATATGTTTACTGGTAGCCTTAAATTCTTATCATTAATTTCTATATGTTCACTGGGAGCATTCAATATTTAGAATTAATTTTTTAATGATGAGTGGGAACTATGCAGGTTTATAATATTTTTTTTTAATGTCAACAAGGAAGGGGGGGGGGGGGGGGCATGAAAGTTTGTCACCAGTCTCTTAAGTGTCCAAGTAACGGTTGTTCAATGTACTATCTTTTATACATTTCTAAATTGATTGCTACGTTTCTCCAGAAACGATAAACGATATATTGTTCATGTGGCGAAAGAGGCACTACCGGCACTGGTACTAATACGCTGCTGTTGCTGCCACTGTTATTACTGTTACTATTACTTTTATGACTGCTCATGCTGTTTCTGCTATTACGTTTCCTACCACCGCTAACAGAAATTGATGCTTCTTTTTTATTTTGTCCATTTATTGTTGTGGATAATACCTTGAGCAGAATGTGTGGAGGTTATGGGTAAGGAAATAGTCTGGTCTTCAGAATAGCGTATTTTCCCTGGAGAATAGCTTTTCATATCTTCCCCTTTGTGCAACTATGTTGCGACAAAATCACATACGTAGGCCAAGGAATAGAAAAAAAAGTTCTTGGAGGATAAATTTGGAGAGGGATGAACCAGTAAAAGACGACTGAGGTGATAATGGGCAATAGAGGGGAGGAGGTGTAGCTAAATAAAGCGTGCTCAGGGATAAAAAAAAGAAATGTGCAGTTTGGAATCCACTGCTGCTGACAGGCCAAAATGCAGCACACCAGGGGAGAACAGAACGACAGACAGAACCTGCAGGAGTTTGTGGACTTTGGAGGCAATTTTTTTTTCTGGAAGCTTGTTTATGTTTTACGTTCAATGCAAATGGCGGGCCCTCTCCTTCCCTCCTGGAAGTAAATAGGCTATATCAACAATATCTGGGATTCTAGAATCATATTGGAGACAATTTATGACGCTGCTGGAAAAGTTCTCTTTTTGGGTTTATTATTTTCTTTGTTTCTTTATCTCTTTATTCCTTGCTATTTTTTTGGAATTGTTAGTAACTTATCATCATCAAGTCTTTTCACTGGCTGGGTCTTTACTGTTGCTGTTGTCTTGTGTCAAATGAGAAATAATTTTGCAGGTAGGCTTACCTATGATTATTATACATACACGTGTAGGCCTACTCTAACTTCTTGCTGCTGGTGGACCAATAAAGCAGAACATCGTCTTCTCCTATACAATAAGAAAACAAAACCAGCCAAACAAGAGATCAAAGTACTGATAAAGAAGAAAGAGAGTTTTTGAAGAGAGAGACGAAAAATTAAACTGGAGGTTTAACAGACAAAAGAGACTGAACAGACCAGCTGATGACATTGCACAAAAAGTTTAAAGAGGCAAAACAAAATTGAAAACTGGAAGTGTAAAACAGACAAGAGATTCCGAAGCAGAGGGATTTAGGACAGAATATCACACCCTTCCTCCCTCCCCACCTTACACACTTCTGTTCCAGCCTGTGTGGCCGTTCTGTCTGTAATGCTAGTCTCCCTTGGCTGCAGCACATTTGGCGCATCAGCAGTGGTGGGTCCCCTGTGTGCACTTTGTTTATATAACCCTTCCCTCACCGCAGCTTCCTTCTCACCTCGGTCCTTAATTTGGGATTGTTGTGAAAAAAAGGGGATGGCTTTCAGGAACAGAATTACAGTATGATTAACTGGATTGTCAGGCTCCTTATCTGAAGGGTAATATCAGGGTGTAAATTCCAACTTGAAACACACACACACACACACACACACACACACACACACACACACACACACACACACACACACACACACAGAGGTACACACACAGGTACACACACAGGTACACACGCACACAGGTACACACACACACATACATACATACACACACATACACACACACGTGGGTGCGTGGGCACACACACACACACACACACACACACACACACACACACACACACACACACACACACACACATACCACACACACACACACACACACTACACACACACACACGCGCGAATTTGATAAGGTATTTTTTTATTTGAAAAGACACTGATTCAGAGATTTTCTTTAAAAGGTGAAAATGATGAAAGTCCTTCTTTTCTGTCTAAAAAATGCACTTTAATCATGAAATGACACATAGGCTGTGATATTATAAAGACATATATTGCAGGGATAGATATTTATTTGAGGAGATACACAATTATCTGTTTCACCTAAATAACCTCATGGATACACAAGAAAATGAAACTGAAGCTGTAAGAGACAGGCGTATTTGGAGGGAGATTTTGGCAGTGTTGAATGGAAGGAGGAATGATGCTGAATAAATTGGCAGTGGATGTATCCATTGCCCCAAAGTTCCTTAACCACAGACGTAAAATTCATGAATGAATCGATAGATAGATAAATAAATGAAAAGCTTAGAAAAATTGATAACAGAAAGAGTGTAGAAATTGGGGTGGGGGTGGGATGGGGGTGTAAGGGCGTATTAAAACAATTACACTTCCTGTTGTTCAATGATGATGATGATGTGTCCATTAAACATACACAAATGTAATGTTTTAGAACTGTTCTCCAACAATACATATTACACCCTTTGTGTGGTGGTGATGATACTACTATTGCTGCTGCTACTACTACTACTACTACTACTACTACTACTACTACTACTATACTACTACTACTACTACTACTACTACTACTACTACTACTACTGCTGCTGCTGCTGCTGCTGCTGCTGCTGCTGCTGCTGCTGTTACTACTACTACTACTGCTACTTCTACTGCTACTGATATTATTATTACTACTACTACTACTGATATTATTATTATTATTATTATTATTATTATTATTATTATTATCATCATCATCATCATCATCATCATCATCATCCATTATTATTATTATTATTATTATTTTTTTTTTTATATTATTATTATTATTATTATTATTATTATTACTACTACTACTACTACTACTACTACTACTACTACTACTACTACTACTACTACTACTACTACTACTACTACTATACGCAACGATGACGACCCACCACCACTACTACCATTACAACTAGAAGCTGTTTATTTTTTCATGATTCATCTCAATTTTTAAAAAATCTCTCATTCTACATAAAAGAACAAGTAAATACGAACTGTAATGGGTGAGGTAAAGGGGAACATCACCATGAAAACAACTTGTACAGCAGAAGCAGCAACAACAAAACTTGGGCCTTAACTGTTGTTAAAAGTTAAAGTCTATCCCGAGCCTAAGGCTCATCAGGCCGGTGCTTATCCCGGTTTCTGTGGCGTTAAGCGACTGAGAGTCATAGACTCCCCCTGGATAGGACGCCAGTCTATCGCAGGGTTAACCCCCAACACAAGGTTGGTACCCCTTTTACACCTGGGTGGGGTGATAAAATAGCCGAAAAGTGCCTTTTCCAAGGGCACAAGCCATAGCTGAAAGCTGGGATCGAACCGCAACTTTAGATTACGAGTCCAACGCCCTAACCACTAGGCTACAGCGGCGGCTTTAACTGTTGAGAATAAGCCAAAACTCACAGTTGTGGTGAGAAGAAGCCTGAACCCTGACTTAAAGCGGTATACAATACAATTCAACACAATACAACACAACACGACACACTCACTCACTACACTACACTACACTACACTACACTACACTACACTACACTCACTACACTACACACTACACTACACTACACTACACTACACTACGCTACGCCACGCTACGCTACGCTACGCTACACTACACTACACTACACTACACTACACTACATACACTGCACTACACTACACTATGCTACACTGCACTGCACTGCACTGCACTGCACCGCACCGCACTACACTACACTACACTACACCGCACTGCACTACACTAACTACACTGCACTGACTGCACTGCACTGCACTGCACTGCACTGCATGCACTACAACACAACACAATATAATACAATACAAATACAACACAATACAGTACAATGCAATACAATGCAATGCAATGCAATGATATGCAATGCGAAAGGGAGGGTAAGGGTAACTCAAACACACTTAGGGGAATACAGGGAAAAGTGCATCACAGAGTTGACAACCGCTGGCTGATAGACCAAATACAGCACAGTCAAGGGAGAATAGAATTACAGACAGGTGCAGGAGGAGTTTGTGGACTTGGGGAAACGTTGTGGGAGTTTGTTTATGCCTTATATTCAATCCTGGTGACTAGACACCGCCCCCCACCCCCACCCCGCCCCCGCAATCCCTTACGCTTTTGAAAAAAGGCAGAATTAACAGATTCGATTTAGGGATTTTTAAAAAACCAACTATACTGCAGTGCTGCTTGAGTTTTCTGTTCTTTTTTTCGTTCTCTCTTTCTTTCTTTCTTTCTTTCTTTCTTTTTCTTCTGTTCCTCGGATGGAGCTCCAAGTTTACCAATGGGGAACAACTCCAAATTGGATGTTGTGTATCCACCATTTTTGGCCACCATTAACATAGTTGATTTCCCACTTCGGGTATTTTCTTTCCTCACTTTTTCCTTTTCTTTTTTGAGAATTCTTGATGACCTAATTCCTGTCAAGTCTTTTGTTGACTGAATTAAAAAAAAACTATTGCTGTTTTGTGTCAGATCACACACGATTTTGTTGCCAGTTTTGATATTACAACACCTTTCTTTTCATTACAACACATGTGCTCTTCTTTCTGCTAGCGTACTGTGTACCTGAGCAGTGACTTTTTCCAAAAAAAAGGGAAAATGATTAAAAACACAAAGATACAAGAAAATCCGTTTTTGAAGTGACGAATGGGAAATAAAAGTAAGGGTATGAAAGAGAAGAGATATCAACTGACTGCCTTTAACAGAAAAATTGGAAATTTCAGTTTTTGAAGAGGTAGCAGAGAACAGACCCGATGATAAAGTAGACAAGAAAATCCCGTGACTTATAAAGGACCCTCCCCACCTCCACTCCCTTCACTCCATACTTCTGCTTCAGCCTGTGTGGCCGTTCTGTCTGTAATGCTAGTCTCCCCTGGCTGCAGCACATTTGGCGCATCAGCAGTGGTGGGTCCCCTGTGTGCACTTTGTTTATCCCTCCCCTCACTGCAGCTAATTTGTAACGGTGATAAACGGAGGTGGGGAACAAAACAGTGGGAGGGTTGAAGTTCCAGGCTCGTGAAGTAGTTTCAGGGCGCAGGCTTGAGCCTTTCCTCACCTGTCAGACTTTATTTTACACACACGCACATGCACGCACGCACGCATGCATGCACGCAGCATGCACTCACACACATACACACACGCACACGCACACACACACGTGCACGCACATACACACACGCACAGAACATCTTGTGCACACGTTAAATCCTGTTCCGCTTTTCGTAAGAGTAGGCCATTGTGTACCGATGGGAACAGATGACAAAATTCACAAAACTGCATACACATGGGGACTGGATGTAAAAAAAGCAAATGAGTGCTTATTCCATTATCCTAGATATAAAAGAATAAAATAAAAAATAAACACACACACACACACACACACACACACACACACACACACACACACACACACACACACACACGCGCGCGCGCGTGCGCGCGCGCGCGCGCGTGCGCGCGCATGCGCGCGTCGAAAAAAATTCAAATGGTAAGATTTGTTTATTCAAAAACATTATTTCAAATATTCAAAATGAAAGATGGTGATTGAAGGCATCTTGTATGTCTGGTGTACACATTTTCCCTATAATTTGAAACTGTCAGTGACATTAGGCAGACATTTACTCGGTAAATAAACATTTATTTGTCCCCCCCAAATACTTCCAAATACACATGTGGACACAAGATTTGATTTGATTTGATTCTTTTATATCAAGGATAATGGAATAAGCACTCTTGTGCTTTTTTACATCCAGTCCCCGTGTGTATGCAGTTTTGTAAATGTCATCTGTTCCCACCGGCACACGATGACCTACTCTTACGAAAAGCGGCACAGGATTTAACGTGTGCGTAAGATGTTCTGCGTGCTTTCGCACACGGGGCCTTGGTTTACAGTCTCATCCAAAGGACTTTTGGGGAGAGAAATGGAATTGAAGACGTGATAGAAAAGGAAATAGGAGGGGGGTTTTAGAGGTAGAGAATGAAAGGAGGGAATCATGCTGACTGAATTGACAACAGAGGTATTGATCATCTGAAGGCTCAGCCACATGGATTATAAATAGATGAATAAACAAATGAACAAATGGATATTGATGAAAGAGAAAGAAAACAAGAATACTGGAGAAAAAAAGTGGGTAGATGGCTTTGGAGTGTTTTCAAGGAAAAAGGAGGGCCTTGGAATATGGGATTCTTAGCCTGCCTCATTTATTGTTCTTGAGTGTCTTATCTAATAGACATAAAAAGTTTGATTAATTTTGTTTTATATAAAAGCTATGTGACATGCTTTTTGTGGTGGTGTTATGCTGTTGTTATTGCTACAGCAAGAACCACTTTAATTATGACTATGACCACTGCTACTATTACTGTTGCTACTGCTGCTGTACCACTGCTGCTGTTACTTGTACAAATAACACTACCACACCACCACCACTGCAGCTGTTGCTGCTATTAATGTGCCCCAATGCTGCTGCTACTACCACTGCTACTGCTACTACTACTGCTACTGCTGCTGCTGCTGCTGCTGCTGCTGCTGCTGCTGCTGCTGCTGCTGCTGCTGCTGCTGCTGCTGCTACTACTACTACTACTACTACTATCTACTAAACACTGCTTCTGCTTTTGTTGTTGAAATATTTTTTTCACCATTTCTTTTTTAACCCCTCTTTCTGGTTGTAGACAATGAACTGAACAAAACATGTGAGAACAAGAACCTATCACCATGAACACAGACAAGGATGAAAAAAAAGGTCTGGGATACAGTAGTGACAGATAAAGCAGAAACTGACCAGCCCTGAGAATGTGGGATGGAGGCAAAGAGGGGAAGGAGGGACAAATACAGGGTGCCCAGGGATTAAAAAAATGCTACCAAGGATCCATGGCTGCTGACAGGCCAAATGCTGCACATCAGGGGAGGATAGAATTACAGATAGAACCTGCAGGAGTTTGTGGACTTGGGGAACATTTTGTGGGAGTCTGTTTATGCTTTATGTTCAATGCCCGTCACTGCCTCTTCCTTGCTCAGTCAAAAACTACATCAATATTTTGGATTCTGAAATTGCAATGCAAAAGCTTTATGGCAATGCTGTAAAGTTTGTTTTTGCTTTATTATTTTTTTATAATTTAGTTGTCTGTTTCTTTCTATCTTTGGTTTCACAGTGTTAATTACCATGTCTTTGTAAAAATCATTTTACTGACTGACTTTTTAGTTATCTTCTGTCCAATCATCTACAGTTTTGTAGTCAACCCTGATCAGTACAACACCTGTATTGACTTCTTCTTGCTGCCAGTGTACCATGTACACAACCAGAGACTTTTTCAACAGATAGTAGAATACTAAGAACCCTGATGAAGACGAAAGAAAGTCACTTTTTCAGAGACACATGAGAAATAAAACAAAGGGTGTGTGTGAAAGACAAGACAGACCAGCCAATGCCTATTTCATAAAAAGTGAAGCCTTCAATTTTTGAAGGGGGTATCAGAGAAATAGACCTGGGTGGTGTGTGTGAGAGAAGAGGGAATCCCGAAGGAGAGGAGGTTAACAAAGGTTCTGGAATATCCCACACCCCAGCCTTACACACTTCTGTTCCAGCCTATGTGGCCGTTCTGTCTGTAATGCTAGTCTCCCTTAGCTGCAGCACATTTGGCGCATCAGCAGTGGTGGGTCCCCTGTGTGCACTTTGTTTATATAACCCTTCCTTCACTGCAGCTTCCTTCTCACCTCAGTCGTTAATTTGTTACTGTGATAAATGGATGTCTGGAACAAAACAGCAATGGGGGAGGGGTTATTGGGGGGGTGGGGGGTGGGGGCTTGTTATGTGAAATAATCTTGGGGTCGTGGGTTTGAGTGTTAATGAATTGCTCATTTGAAGGGTTTATACACACACACACACACACACACACACACACACACACCACACACACACACACACACACACACACACACACACACACACACACACACAAGTCACAATGACAAAACAGACAAAACTGCTTAACAGGGGGACTAGATGTAAAAAAAGCTCATGAGTGCTTATTCCATTCTCCTCCATAATTTTTTTTTTTAATGTAGAAAATAGCATACGCACATCAAAGATTGTGAGGAGATTTGTTTTTCATGACAAAATGCATATGATAGACACTCAGGTATACAGAAGAAGGTGCGCACAATAGCCTGTGCTGCAATAGTCCAAGAGAGTGACTCTGTTGGACAGAAAGCACAATGAAGAAGTGAGGAGAGACTTAAGACTAAAATCCTTGGTGGTAAGTCATGAGAAGAAGGCTGCGATGGTGTGGACATGTTTGGAGGAGAAATGACCATTATGTCAGCAGAAAGTGATGACTATGAGAATAGGAACAAGAGAGAGAGAAGAACAAGGATAGGTGGACAGACTATGTGAAAGAAGATAGGAGAGAGCGAGGTGTCCAACCGAGACACGCAGAGAAGAGATCTGAGTGGAGGAGAAATATTTGCACTGGCAAACCTGACTAGCTTAGAAACAAAGTCAGTAGAGGAAGAAGCGGTGTGTGCAATAACTTAGTGGTCAGAAGTCAAACTTGGGGTCTGACTGTAACTAAGTGTGTGGAATTTTGTCTTGGTGACATCTTCATTCAAAACGTTGGTACTGTCTTCGTTCCCCCCAAAGTCTTTCAGATAAGACTAAACGAAATTCCCATGTGCGAACACATATAGGGCATCTTGTGCTCAAACTAAAACTCTAGCCCTTGGTGAGGAAGATTTTTTTTTTAAAATTGCATGATGATCGATGAGAATGAGGATGATAATTATAATGATGCTGCTATGGAAGTGCATGCGCTTTGAGACTACTTGACAGGGCTGTACTCCAATCCAATCCGATTATGTTGCTTACAGCCCCGCCGACCACATAGGCCATATCAGGGCTATCACCTCGTTACATTTTAAAATTCGTATCAAAAGTGTGCGACTATGTACAGTTTAAAACGAGGTATAAAACCAACTCAACTGTCCTTGCTTGTATCGACGCCCCGGCCAACCATAAGGGTCAGCCCAGGACGGCCACCGCGTCGTGGGAAAACCCACATCGATCACACTTAAAACGAGATAAAACCAAAACCAGATTCCTTAAAACAACCTTGTCCTTAGAGAACAACCATACTACTTTCACTCATATCAGACGAAAAAAGCCCGATTCTCTCAGGAAGTTAAAAATGGTGTCCGTAGGAACATCCCGAAAGAGGATCTTTAGGGAGTCCGCGGTAAAATGCTTGTGCCTAATATCCCGAACATCCCGACACTCCAGGGGCAGATGCCTGATGGTTACCCGCATGTCACAAGTCACGCACCATGGGCTGTACTCTACGCTTACTATCATAATTATATTCCGACGTCAACCGGGCCGAGAGATACAGACACCTGCAGTGTTGGTCAGGTAACTTTTTGTCGAAGAGCAGTTCAGCAATGCTTAGGAGCATGGATGACAGGAGCATATCCAGCATGGAAAGGGAAAGGACTCTTGCCACGTTCTACTTGTCCATGACGCACTGACTTGAAAATATCAGTGCAGTGGCTCCAAGTTTGCTGTAAGATTTACAGGAGAAATCAAGTCAAGCCGGAAAGAGACAACCATGTGGATGTGCAGCCAGTAGTGATGCTGAAACACTTTATATGTGACAGATTGGGGCCCATTAACTATCAATTTTGGAATCAGCAAACCCTTTGTCACAGCTTTACTACAGGCGCTCTTTGTGATTGGCTATCACTGTTGGCGTGTGTTATTTCAAATTGGCTGTTGACATTTTTTTGTGATTGGCTATGACTTTTGGCAATATTTCAGATTGGCTATAGGTGCTCTTTGTGATTGATTGTTGACGCTATATCTGATTAACAATACGCGCTCTGATTAGCTATGAGTGCTTTTTCTGAAAAAAACCCAAACCCTTCAGCGCTGTATATGTTTGGCTATTGGAGCATTTTGTGAGGAACCATTAACGCTTTATCTGATTGACTATACATACTCTGGTTGACTACTGACCCTGTCTGTGACTGAACATGAACACTGTTCCTAAGTATTTACATTATGTCTGATTGATTGTGTCTGATTGACTATTGACGCTTAAAATATTTTAATTTTCAGAAAGTATTGTCGCTATCTCTGAATGACTATTGACACTTTGATTGATTTATGACAGTTTATCTGCTGGGTTATTGAAACAGTTTCTTAATGACAAATGACGCCATGGACTATTTGTGGTCTCTCTGGGACATTAACTACGCTCTTTCTGACACACTACCGATACACTTTCTAAATGGCTATGGACATTATTTCTAATTAACTAGTCATGCTCATTCTGATCGATTTTTTGACACACGCGCAAGAACCCAGTTGTTGGAAACCGGGATGATTTATTTCTATAACTGCAAGATCAGACTGACAGCTATGGGAAGATTGTTTGATTGACAGCCCCAATTTTTCGTAAGGTCGGCTACCGTGTCATTCATTGAACGGATTGCTTGACCTTCCTGAATCGTTTGGTTACTGGCTACTTTGCTCTGGGTTATTACCCTTTTCGCTATTTCTCTTATTATCTTTTCCGCTTCCTTGTAGCGTGAAAGTGGAGGGGATAGCGGTGTTGGGGTGAAAGGAATGCAGAGCTGTTGGCAGGCTTACATCTCAGCGGTCCGAGGGAAGAGAAAAACCAGGATTCTGTTCACAGAGAGAGCGGACAAAAAGATATAGGGGTGACAAGGGTGTGAGTGAGAAGGGCATGTGATTTGTAGATAACTGATGATTTGGTAGAATATTGTTGAGCTGTTTGTTTTTGTGTTGTTTTGCATTGCGTTGTATTGTGCAGTGATGCGTTGTATTGTATATTATAGTATTGTAGCATATTGATTGTGTTGTACTGTATTGCATTGCATTGCAGTGTATTTTTTGTGTAAGATTGTACTGTACTGCACTGGATAACATTGTACTGTATTACATTGCATTGCATTATATTGTGTTGTGTTTTATTGTATTGTATACCCTTTTAAGTTGCGCAGATTTCTCTGCGCGAAATTCAGGATGCTTTTGCCGAGAAGAGATTATCTTCACAAAAGCAGCACCAACCATTTAAGGAAAAACTCTCGTGTATGTATGTGTATTTGTTTCCTTATTAGAAAAGCTTTTTCTACAGATATTTTTCAGGTAAGACCCTCTTGTTGCCGTGGGACCTTTTCCTGCGCAAAGTTTATAGTGCAAACAGAACTTTGGTTTATTGTCTCATCCGAAAGACTAGAACTCAGTCCATCACATAAGGTCCATTGGAAGGGGGATAATTCAGATTCAAACAGGGGATCAAACCAGGGACTTCTTGTTTTCTAGACGTGTTTGTTACCCTGGGACCACAGACCCCTTGTAGCTTGCTGTCTCAGGAAATAAAAATGTAATGTTTTTTGTGTTGAATTTAATAATAATAATAATAATAATAATAATAATATAATAATAAGAAGAAGAAAGAAGAAGAAGAAGAAGAAGAAAGACATGGAATTTGTATAGCGCTATATCTCGCAAAAACAAATCAAAGCGCTTTGATACATTAAAGCCTCTACTCGACTGTTCTTGCGACTTATGCTGTTGCTGCTGTTGTTGTTGTTGCTACTGCTACTACTGCTGGTACTACTACCACTAGCTGCTGCTGCTGCTCTGCTGCTGCTGCTCCTCCTCCTCCCCTCCTCCTCCTACTGCTGCTGCTGTTACTGCTGCTGCTGCTGCTGCGTTGCTGCTACTGCTGCTGCTGCTACTACTACTGCTGCTGCTTTGTTATTACTACTCCTACTACTACTGCTGCTACTACTACTACTACTACTACTACTACTACACTACTACTACTACTACTACTACTACTACTGCTGCTACTACTATACTACTACTACTACTACTACTACTACTACTACTACTACTACTACTACTATATACTACTACTAGCTAGTGTCAATTTTTTTTTCAGTCGTCTTAATGGGTCTACATCAACTACTCTGACACTGATTCTTTCTCATTCTAGTTTTGCACCACGGGGGTCTAGTTCCTTTCCCTCTTTTCGTTCTCGCAAAGGGTATACTGACTTCGGAACATACATTTTTGTATGTAACAATTGTTCATAATTATCATATATTATTGAAAGACGGAGGGGGGGGGGGAGGGGGAGGAAGAGGAGAGGGGTTAGTGATAAACAGGATATGAGCATTTGAGGAGGCTTATATGATTTTTTTTATTCCTGTTTACATTACGATGTACAATTACGTTACATTACAATTACATTATTTACAATGTGCCTTGTGTTTTCTTCTAGTTTTACTTCACGTTTCATTAAATAATTTGTCCTTTTGGTTGGTCAACCTGATTTAATGTCTTGCTTATATAAATCACGGGAAAATGTATGAACGTGTCATTCATTTACGAATCGTTTGGATGCATGTAGTAAATTCATGGGTTTGTCTTTTTTATTTTTTATATCTTTTCTATTTATTCTTTTATATCGAGGACTAATGGAATAAATACTCGTGTGACTCTGTGTGTGTATGTGTATGTTTGTATGTATGTATGCATGTATGCATGTGTGCGTACAGTAAAGTACAACACGAATAAACAAAGGTAACAACAGCAAGCACATATTTAAAAAAAAATGTTTACGTACTATTTTTATTGGTTATCTAATCATAGAATTAAACAAAATGTTATGATTTTGATTGTAGCTACAAAGCAAAGATTGAGGCTTGGAAGCAAACCTTTTATCAAATTATTTCGTGTTGTTTCGCCTGTTTCATTTCGTTTTTTCTGCCTTCTGTATATTTATTTCATCTGAAATTTGATTGTTCGTGTATCATCAGTACGTCAGTCTGTCTCCCAGCCATTTATTTTCGCTATGTGAAGCGTAAATGACGCTCGTGATGGCATAGACATGGTTAAGGCTTGTACTTCGTAATCATAAAGTTAGTCTTTATATCCAGTCGTTATTCCATATGCTTTGCTTCGAAAAGGCAGATTTCGGTATTTTCGCACAAAGCACACATTGGTGTTAAAAATTACCAACTTGATTTGGTGTGTTTGCGATAGACTGTCATTCGTATTTCCATTATTCTTGACTCTTCAGTCGCTTCGATCAGAAACTCGGTGATAGTTAGGCGATGGCCTTAGGCTCGGGACAGACTTTACTTTTTAATGTGAAGCGTAAACAAAATTTTTGAGTTTCGTTTATGGAAGTAAGACATTGTTTAAAGCTATTTGTTCACTTGTTCGTTCATTCATTTATTTACTTGTTTATCTCTTTATTTATTCACTTACCCGTTTATTTATTCATTCATTTATTCATCTTTGTCTTTTACCAAGGCAGAATCCCATCAGAGAATATTTTCAGCACAAATGTCATATATCATTGAGCTGCTTACAAAATCATACACACGGTGAATTTTTGTTTCGTTTTGCGAGTCGAGAACGTCATTCGTTTATTTACTCATTTATTTCTTTACTCATTTATGTCATGTCGTGCATTCGATTCAAAATGCTTTCAGCGTGACTGGTTTTCGACGTGAGATTAATAATACCTTTCTGTATTGAGTCATCTATTCATGTCACATCACGTCATGTCACGTTACGTACTCATGTAGAAAATGCTATCCATCTGGATGTTATATATAGTTGTGCTTATTCACTACATAAAGACTTGAAGATGCTCCTTTGAGCATTTATGTTATCTTCCATTCATCCATCCATCCATCCATCCATCCATCCTCCATCCATCCATCCATCCATCCATCCATCATCGCACGCACGTACGCACGCACGCACGAACACACATATACATACACACACCAACGCACGCGCACCCGCACCCACGCATGCACACACACACACAAAACACGCACATACACACACACACACACCAACGCACGCACGCATGCGCACACACACATACACGCGCGCGCGTATCCATCCATCCACCCATCCGTCTGTCCACCCACCAACCCACTGTTCCACTTATTCATTGAAAGAAGTTTATTCGAGTTAGTGTCATTTATCATACCTATTTACTAAATCAATACTGCAGACAACTCACCCCGCATATGCACACACATATGCACGCACACACGCGCACACACACCACGCACGCACGCACACACACACACACACACACACGCACGCACGCACGCACGCACGCACGCACGACCACACACACACACACACACACACACACACACCACACACACACACACACACGACAAACAGATAAACAAGCAAGCTTGCAGGCAAACATGCAGGAAGGCAGTCATTAGCCAGCACATACTGGCACACGCTTCCCTACAACAGCATGTAAACACATGTATGTATGCAAAAAACACACTGTGTACGAAAATGCTTATAAAAGATAAGCACCACGCTTTACAAAAGCATGCAAACACATACATATATGCACAAACACGCGCGCACTCGCGCACGGAAATACTCGTAAAAAACATAGGCATCCTCGCTTAATCATAGTTACACGACCGAGAAACAAAATAAACAAAGGTAGAAAACTCTCCCTTGTTCTCCTTTCAGTTGAACACGGCATTGTTTGTTTTGCTTGGGTTTTTTTTCTGTGAGCAAACAGAAGCATTCTCAGTCTTTGTTTACATTTCTTGTCAGAGAAAAACACACACTTCCACTCTGGAAATTAACCTGTCATTCACAAATTTGGAGAGAGAGGGAAAGAGAGAAAAACAAAAGCCTCCATCATTTTG
>CM060329.1:7837653-7842653 GCA_030674155.1 Stramonita haemastoma
TCCCAGCCCTACCCTTCCTTCTCAGTTTGACGGGAAAATCGAACTGAATGTCAAGTATTTCGGGAGAGACTCTAAACCAGTCGGACCTGTGCGTACGGAGCTATGCAATTCAAAAGAACCCACGGCTGTTGAAAATCGGCAAGAGCAAGGAGGTACCTCTCGACTGTTCTGGCAAAATTGGCTGGTTCCATTTTCAACTGTATCCCCGAAGTCGGAATGCAGCTACTTTCATGTGGGGGAAGGGGGGGGGGGGGGGGGGGGGGGGGGGGGGGGGGGGTGGCTGCACATGCAAAAGTCTCACCATTGGTGAACTTCGAGGCTCTAGCCAAGAAACGAAAAAAAGAAGCAAAGCAAAACAAAATAAGAAATCATAGTTAAATAAAATGTCAAACCGTGGGCTGGTAGCCCAATCACACCACTTTTATCTATGAAATTACCCCCCCCCCCCCCCTTCCCACCCCCAGACCATCAGACTATGAGTGGCGGTTTCAGTACTAGTTGTCTTTGTGTCTTTGCGTACTAATTCCAGTAACGGCAGATTTTCCCGCGTGAAATTCGAGCTGCTCTCCCACGGAAGGCCGTGTCGCCACAAGAACAGTGCCACTTATTTTTTTCTCGTCTGCCTGCAAAATCATGTATTGAATCGGACAATAATCCCGCGCAGTGCACGCAAAATACCTCGTGGCAATAAGGTAAATGTTCGTGGCAACACCACAGATATAAGCCAGTTTCGTTAGGGAAACAAGTACACAGTATGTTCTGTGGACTACTTTCTAAAAACAAACAACAAAGAAAGTATCCCCAAAAGCTTCAAGCTAGGGGGACGTAAATCTTGAGTGCAGTAAATGGCAAACAGTCTACAGTTTTTTTTTGTGGTCTGTTTTTGGTTTTTTAGTTCCAGACAGGTGTTTCGTTTGAACTGTGAAGAGGTCTGTTGTTATGTTTGCTACAAACAATAAACTTAGCCCCCTCCCCCTTCTTCCCTTGCTGGAAAAGGTGGTGTGTTTTTTGTTTTTTTTAATTTGCACTCACCACCCATAGAATAAGAGAAGAGAAGAGAAGAGATGAGGAGAGAGAGAGAGAGAGAGAGAGAGAGAGAGAGAGAGAGAGAGAGAGAGAGAGACAGAGAGAGAGAAGAGAAGAGAGAGAGAGAGAAGAGAGAGACAGAGACAGAGAGACAGACAGAGAGACAGACAGAGAGAGAGACAGAGAAGAGACAGAGAGACAGACAGACAGACAGACAGAGACAGAAAACACGAGCATGCACATCAACATAATGAACAACACAAAGCCACACAGACACCTACAACACACACACACAACACACACACACACACACACACACACACACACACACACACACACCACACACACACACACACACACACACAACAAACACACAACACACACACAAACACACACACACAACACACACACAAACAAACACACACACACACACACACACACACACCACACACACACACACACCAGAACATTGATTGTGGCGACACGGTCTCCCCGGGGAGAACAGCTCGAATTTCACGCAGGAAAATCTGCCGTTACTGGAATTAGTACGCAAAGATACAAAGACACTAGTATTCAGACCATCACTCATATCCTGATGGTTTAGGGCTGGGCAGGGGGAGTAATCAGTGGTCAGAACATTGCGCTCGCAATTTGACGACCCGGTTCGATTCCCGTTCGAGGGGATTTTTCCCCTGGAGTTAACATCAGTGCTGACTCCAATCTCCCCAAAAGTCCTTCGGATGAGACTATAAACCGAGGCCCCGTGTGCGAACGCGCGCAGAACATCTTGCGCACATGTTAAATCCTGTTCCGCTTTTCGTAAGAGTAGGCCATTTTGTGCCTGTGGGAACAGATGACAAGATTTACCAAACTGCATACACACGCGGACTGGATGTAGAAAAAAAGCACATGAGTGCTTATTCCATTATCCTCGATATAAGAGAATAAATAACACACACACACACACACACACCACACACACACACACACACACACACACACACACACACACACACACACACACACAGAAAACTTACCTGCTCACCGTCATATTCCCACCACGTAGCCCACTGTTTACCACTCTGTAACATCAATAATCACAAGAATTAATAATAAAAAGTACTCTCTCTCTCTCTCTCTCTCCTCTCTCTCTCTCTCTCTCTCTCTCTCTCTCATCTCTCTCTCTCTTCTCTCTCTCTCTCTACTCTCTCTCTCGGGGGACGGATAGCCTATGGTCAGAACATTGCGCTGGCGATTTGACGACCCGGGTTCGAGTCCGGTCGAGAAAATTTTCTTCCTGGAGTTAACATCATGCTGACTCCACTCTCCCCAAAAGTCCTTCGGATGAACTTTAAACCGAGGCCCCGTGTGCGTACGCACGCAGAACATCTTGCGCACACGTTAAATCCTTGTTCCGCTTTCGTAAGAGTAGGCCATCGTGTGCCGGTGGGAACAGATGACAATATTTACAAAAACTGCATACACACGGGGACCGATGAAAAAAAGCACATGATTGCTTATTCTGTTATCCTCGATATAAAGAATAAATAAATAAATAAATAAAATCTCTCTCTCTCTCTGGCAGCAAAATAGTACTATGGTTACTTCAATGTTGTTGTTTTTTTTTTAAATCATAAACCCATAGAAATATCTCAGAATCCATTTGACAATCAAACGAAGCTTTGATTATACGTGTCAAGATTCATCTTTAAGAGCTAAGAAAGATGTTTTGGGTGTTCTTAGTGTCTTATACAAGATTGAAAATGATTATGTAAAAGTCTTCACAAAACTCTTTAAAAGACAGGTACATTCTATTGTACAATAAGGGGCTGGAATCTGGGAATGGAAAATATTGTGTTACTAGAAAAATTACATTTATTTGCATATAAGAGATTT
Source organism: Stramonita haemastoma (assembly GCA_030674155.1). NCBI lineage: Eukaryota > Metazoa > Mollusca > Gastropoda > Neogastropoda > Muricidae > Stramonita > Stramonita haemastoma. The sequence goes on from CM060329.1 coordinate 7,840,576, forward strand.
CTTAATGCAAACTGGTGCACTCCAAATGAAATGAATTATAAAAACAAAATCTAGGAAGGTATCCACTCTTTGTGAATTACATTGTAAAATATACATATATCCACTGTTTGTAAATTATATTGTAAAATACATCAACTATTGGCTTCAGATAACTTGTACGGAGTATAAGCGACTGTCATTTAAAGCCTGCAAAATGCTATACAAACATGATCGTACAGGCAAGCATACTTGGGCATCTAAAATACGTACACGTTTGTGTCAGTATTGCTTTGGATTTCTATGGAACCATCAAGGAGTCGACAATGTAAATACATAACAAAATCCATTATGCAGAGTTGTTGATGACTGCAGGTGGCAGGAGTGGTGCACCCACATTCCAAACAGTGATAGATTCTTTCTAAAAGGTAAAGGTAAAGGTGTCCCATAACCTATGTGGTCATAGGGGAGCGAGGCGTCACAAACCTCAGCTTCTCTAGCGCCCAGCATATTGAGGGCGGCGCCCATCTCCTCTCCCTCGCTGCTGTACCCTCCCTGACCCTAAACAGGGCAGGTACCCATTTACAACTGGGTGAACTGGGGGAAGTGTACTGAATCCAAGGCGCGCAAATGGTCACCCATCCAGTTGGTAACCACGCTCGATGCTGCTTAATTAACATTGGCTGGGGAAAAGCGAGTGCTCTGACCACTGAGCTATCCCGTCCCCGATTATTTCTATATAAAACATTTAAACTGTCATTCTGCATTAAACAGTGTACACTGATAGAAATAAAGAGATATGTCAAATAAGCATTGTTAAAATTTACATGTGGTGTTTCAGATATTGTTGTAGATTTGAAACAGCAGATGATAGTCAGATCTTGGTTTGGAGTGTGTGTAAATTGGCAACACAGGATGAAATATATGTCCTTCAAGACCTTAGAAAAGAGTCATCGAGAAATGAGGTCCGGTATGCGAATACTCGCACATATTGTGCACACGTTAAAACCCGTTCCGCTTTTCGGAAGAGTAGGCCATTGTGTGTTAGTTGGAACGGATGACAAAATTTACAAAACTGCATACACACGGGGACTGGATGTAAAAAAAAGCACATGCGCGCCTATTCCATTATTTTCGGAATAAAATATAAACAAATAACTAATAATACAGCTATGCGTTTTTCTGTCTATTTCTCTATCAGTCTCTGTCTCTGACTGTCTCTGTAATTGACGTTAATCTGTTCACCGTCTGTCTGTTCCGCTTGAATGTAGATGTGACTTGTTCTGTCTCTTTGTCTCCCTGTCACTTCTTGTCTGTCTTTCAAGATTTTGCGTTTTACTTTTATAAGAATAGTTTATCATGGCGACGATGATGATGATGGCGTTGCATAACATTTGGTTGTACAGCGGCTGTCAAGTCAACAGTCAAGTCAAGTCAAAATAGATCTTTATTGAGGGTAAAAGATTAAGTTTAACAACTTTTTTTTCATCCTGCCCTCACATAAAAATCAAGAAAGTTAACATCTAAAGTATTCAGGCTGTGATGAATCCAAACCTTTTCTTCATTCTTTTTCTTTCGTTAACATCACGCCATTGATTGGAATTTCTTTCTGTCTTTGTAAAATTTTATTATTTTATTATTATTTTATTATTTTTTAATTACTCAACCAGTTAACAAACGACTTTAGTAAGCGCAGTTATTCTCTTTCTTCGGAAACACTGCAAGCCGGAAGCAGTGACAGCCGAAAGTTGATTCAAGCTGTTTCGTGATCGAGCCGATTAAGGACAGGACGGTTTGGGGTGAACGACCGGGTGACTCGAAAGTGAAAAAGGCCTGCCATGTTGGACAAGCAAATTCAGTCTCAAATTGTAATGCATAGAGTTGATGATATTTGACTGTGCAATCCCAGTCTTCTTTTCAAACCCAAAGCAAATTATTTACTCTGGATGAAAGCCAGTGGCGGGCTGACCCCCCCCCCCCTCCTAAAACAACAACAACAACAAAAAAGCACCACCACCACCACCAACAAAACACAACCCCACCCTCAAAAAAAAAAAAGCACCACAAAACAACAACAAACCAAACTATGATGGTAGCGAAGA
>CM060329.1:7845153-7847653 GCA_030674155.1 Stramonita haemastoma
TGTGTGTGTGTGTGTGTGTGTGTGTGTGTGTGTGTGTGTGTGTGTGTGTGTGTGTGTGTTGTGTGAACGTCTACGTTTGCGTGCACTAACGTTGAGGAGGAAAATGGAGATTTATAGGGACGACTGAAGTGAAGAATGGCGTGTTTACACTAACGATCAGTATACAGATCAAACGATAGCTGCGTGTCCACGATAAACAATTGTCCTTTCAGTCCCGAGTGGCGGGAAACTGACACAGATTAGGCTAAAAAGAAAAAAGTGTGTCCCACAATACATCAGACATGTCTTCCACTTTCCACCATCTTTGTAGAAGAATACAGGGCATCATGGGATGGCTCTGGGGTAACTGAAATGTGTAGTTTTCTGGAAATTGCTAGTATTAAGACAATAAATTACGGTAATCGGTCAGTGCAGACTTAGACTAGATGCCTACAAAGAATGGACACATGGAAAGGGCTATCCTTCTGTATTGTGTTGTGCAATTGATCACAATGTTACAGTATTGCAGTTTTGCTTGAGATTTGTGCTTTTGGGGCCTGGAGAGGAGGGTAGGTCAACCTCGAAATGTGCTATCCAGATAATTTACTTTTCACCTGTTAGGGTAGAGTGTACTTGCAAAACTGATCTTTTCTTTTAGTCATGGATGAGTACAACGGAACAATGCAGCACTTGATTATAGCTAAGAGTTTATGTCTACTTGTTTATAATTATAAGGGTGAAATTTAGTAATAGGCCTACAACATGCTTTTACGTCAGTTTTCCTGGTCCTTTTGTTGTTGTGGGTTCTCAGTCTTATGTGCTCCTTTGAGGACCAGGATAGCCTAGAGGTTTGAACCTTGGGCTCGCAATCTGATAGTCCGAGATCGAGCCACCAGGGAGGCGCCCGTTTTAGGGGACTTTACCATGGGATTAACTTCAAAACTGACTCCACTCCTCCAAAAATCCTTCAGATGAGACTTCTGATAGTCCGAGATCGAGCCACCAGGGAGGCGCCCGTTTTAGGGGACTTTACCATGGGTTAACTTCAAAACTGACTCCACTCCTCCAAAAATCCTTCAGATGAGACTATGAACCAAAACTCCATTGCGAATACACCCAGAACATCTTGCCCACACGTCAATAACCCGTTCAGCCTTTCGGAAGACCGGCTATTTTTTGCCTGTAGGTATGGATGACATACCTGAATAAACGCATGCACACATGTGTCCTGTTTAGACACTATCCCCAAAGTCGGAATGCGGCTGCCTTAATGGTGGGTAAAACGGTAGCATACGCAAAATCTCACCAGTGATGAACTTCGGAGCTCTAGCCAAGAAACGAAAAAAAAGTGTTCCTTTGTAAATATGTTGTGAAATATTGTCAAAGAAACAAAGAAACTGACCGAGGATGTAAGAGGAACAAAGAAACTGAAGAAGGATGTGAGAGGAACAAAGAAAAAGATGGAGTATTTTAGAGGAACAAAGAAAAGGAGGATGTGAGAGGAACAAAGAAAAGGAGGATGTGAGATGAACAAAGAAAAGGAGGATTGAGAGGAACAAAGAAAAGGAGGATGTGAGATGAACAAAGAAAAGGAGGATTGAGAGGAACAAAGAAACAGAAAAAATATATCAGAACAACAAAGAAAAATGATTCAGAGGAACAATAAAAAAGAAAAAGGATGTCAAAAGGAACAAAGAAAAAAGAAGAAAGATATCATAGAAACAAAGAAGAAGGAGACTGTTAGAGAAACAAAGAAGGAGGAGACTGTCAAAAAGAACAAAAGAAAAAGAAAAGAAGATATCAGAGACACAACGGAAAAGTATGCTGTCAGGGAACAAAGAAAAAGTATGCTGTCAGAGAGACAAAGAAGAAGAGGAAGATATCAGAGAAACAAAGAAGAAGGAGTACGTCAGAGAAAGTAAGAAACAAGTATGTTAGAGAAACAAAGAAAAAGTATGCTGTCAGACAAACAAAGAAGAAGAAGGGGGAGGCTGTCAAACAAAAGTGCATGCCAACAAGTCTCAGGACGTGTGAGAGCAGAAACTGATAAGTGCAAGACAGTCAGGGTTTAGGAGACCTGCCTAACCGGCCAGTCTCTTTCGTCCAAGCTATTTCTCCTCTCTCTCTCCTCTCTCTCTCTCTCCTCTCTCTCTCTCTCTCTCTCTCTCTCTCCTCTCTCTCTCTCTCTCTCTCTCTCTCTCTCTCTCCTCTCTCTCTCTCCACCCCCCCTTTTTTTTCTATTACCACTGTTGACATCCCCAGCCCAGCACGTCTCACGTGCAGAGAAGCAAGGTGGTGTGTGTGGTTATGTTGTTTACTTCTTCCTTTATGTGTTCGATTTTGTCACGAAGACGATTATTTCTTTCAACGAAAGTGATACGAGGAGTATAAGAAATAAGAAGTGTGATTTATAAACACGAAATAAGTATGTATGTATTTATGTATGTATGAATAAATGTATGTATGTATGTATGTATGTATGTATGTATGTATGTATGTGTATGTATGTTATGTTATGTAT
>CM060329.1:7857653-7862653 GCA_030674155.1 Stramonita haemastoma
AGACATCTCTTTTAACCTTTAACGAGGGAGAGCTGTCATACAAAGGGAAATAATATATAGGTTACTCTCTTTCCTTTTGGCAAAGGTGTTGTGAGCACACTTTAGGATTTAGGTAGCTAGGGCTGAACGACTGCTGCTTGGTTGTTTGATGATTTTGAGAAAAAAGGTTTCACTTTCACTTCTTCTTCTTTAAAGGTGTGGAAGAGTATGGATTTATTTTATACTACAGATTGTGTGTTCAGTTTTTTTTCCTGTTGTAAAAAAAAAAAGCAAGAACAAAGAAAGAAAAGAAAAGAAAGAAAGAAGAGAGAGAGAGAGAGAGGAGAGAGAGAGAGAGAGAGAGAGAGAGAGAGAGAGAGAGAGAGAGAGGAGAGAGGAGAGAGAGAGAGAGAATGCATTATGCACGCAAGTGTGTGTGTGTGTGTGTCTGTGTGTTTGTGCCTGTGTGTTTGTGCCTGTGTCTCTCTTCTCTCTCTCTTTCTCTTTTCTTCTGTCGTTTGTTTTGTCTTCTTGCTGTGTCTTTGCTTCTATGTACTTTCAAAACCTTTAAAACTTTATAAAAAAAAGCAGCTTACAGACATCTCTTTTTAACCTTTAACGAGGGAGAGCTGTCATACAAAGGGAAATATATATAGGTTACTACTCTTTCCTTTTGGCAAAGGTGTTGTGAGCACACTTTAGGATTTAGGTCTAGGACTGAACGACTGCTGCTTGGTTGTTTGATGATTTTGAGAAAAAAGGTTTCACTTTCACTTCTTCTTCTTTAAAGGTGTGGAAGAGTATGGATCATTTTATACTACAGATTGTGTGTTCAGTTTTTTTCATGTTGTAAAAAAAAAAAAGCAAGAACAAAAACAAACAAGCAAACAAAAACAAACATTCAAACAATCCCAACCAATCCACCTTGGCTTTAGATCAGCTCCGAGCATTGTATACCACCTAAGTCTCGGCAGCTTTCTCTGCATGAAATTTGGTTTGTATAACCACTGCCACACACACCACACACCACACGCACCACACCCCGGCACACACACACATACACACCACACCGCATGCATGCACTCACGCACGGGCGCACACAACAAGGAAGCAGGCCTACTGATGTATGAAGAAAACAAGGGGAAAAAAAAAAGGAAAAGCAAAAGAGGAGATCTATGACTTCAGCAGCACTCTGAATTTCAACAGTAAGGATGACTACTACTACCTCCTTCCCAGAGAAGACCAAGTGACCTTTCATGAGACTGAGGACTGGACACTGCAGATTCAGACATCACACGTTTACCAAATTCCACACTGGTGATTCTCCCATGACAGTGGAACGCTTCCTCAGACCTGTCCAACACACCAAAACCGAGGGCCGATATCTGGCCTACTGACCTGCTGATGAGGGACAAGCTTTTTGGAAGGACCCCTGGAGGGCCTTCAGCATACCACAATGTTTGTCAGGGCCTTCGGAGTTGCTGTCTGAAGCGCTCGGCGAAGAAGAAGAAAGAATGAAAGAAAGAAGATAGAAGAAGAAGAAGAATGCGAAGAAGAAATGCGAAGAAGAAGAAGAAGAGAAGAAGAAGAAGAAGAAGAAGAAGAAGAGAAGAAGAAAGAAGAAAGAAAAAAAGATAGAAAGAAGAAGAATTGCAAAGAAGAAGGAGGAGGAGGAGGGGGGGGGGGAGAAGAAGAAGAATTGCAAAGGAGAAGTAGAACTGCGAAGAAGAAGAAGAAGAAAAGAAGAAGAAGAAGAAGAAGAAGAAGAAGAAAAAGAAAGAAAGAAAAGAAAGAAAGAAAGAAAGAAAGAAAGAAGAAAGAAAAGAAAAGAAAGAAGGAAAGAAAGAGAAAGAAAAGAAAAGAAAGAAGAAGATGGAGGAGAAGAAGAAGAATTGCAAAGAAGAATAAAATAGCGAAGAAGAATTGTGAAGAACAAGAAGAACAAAAAGAACAAGAACAAGAATTGCGAAGAAAAAGAAGAAGAAGAAGAAATAAAACACAGACTGTTTCCCCCCCTCGGTTTACATAAATTGATTCCCACACAAATACCCGGCAAGTAAACAATCGAGGACAAACAATATCGCTGCTGCTCGCTCGGCGAAGAATTGGAGCAGACACGTAGATAAGGAGATAAGGCCGCCACCTTCCATCAACCTAATGTTTCACAGCAAACAACACACGCCAGCGTAAATAAAGATCAACCACATACCGAGATGGCCCGAACACGAATGCTTCGCCACTACAAAGAAGAAAAGAAACAGGGAAGAGGTAGAAGAAGAAAGAGTAGGGAGAAGGCTAGAAGAAAGAAAGATAGAAAAAAAAAAGACAGACAGACGACAGACAGACAGATAGATAGATAGATAGATAGATAGATAGATAGATAGATAGATAGATAGATAGATAGATAGATAGATAGAGTAGCTAGTAGTAGTAGTTAGCTAGCTAGCTAGCTAGAAGATAGAGAGATAGATAGAGCGGAGGGAGACAGACAGACAGACAGATTAGAGAAAAAGAAAAGCGCGTGCACACGCACGCACATACACACACAGACAATAAGCGAAGGAAGCGCGCACACACACACACACACACCACACACACGCACGCACGCACGCACGCACGCACGACACACAACACACACACACACACACACACACACAGAGACACAGACAGAGACACAGACAGAGATTCCCCGAGTGTGTGTGTGTATGCGTGCGCGTCGTGCGTGAACGCAAACGCGGACGCGCGTGCAAGGGAAGTGGGGGAGGGCGCGGAGGCAGCGAGAGTGACAAATTATGTGCAAAAATGCCATCGTTACCGCGGCGGTACATCAATGAAGTAGGTCCTCCCCTAGTTTGGCAGCAGATGGGGGGCGGGGGTGGGTGGGGTGGCGGGGTGGGGGGTGGGGTAGGGAGAAAGCGTTGCGTGCCTGTGCCTTTACTTGCCTCACCATCAGTGTGTTGCTGTGACAGGAGAAGGACAGAGGAAATGAAAAATGCTGCAAGTAGGAGAGAGAGAGAGAGAGAGAGAGAGAGAGGAGAGAGAGAGAGAGAGAGAGAGAGAGAGAGAGAGAGAGAGAGAGAGAGAGAGAGAGAGAGAGTATGTGTGTTGTGTTGTGTTGTGTGTGTTGTGTTGCAGTGTGGTGTGTGTGTGTGTGTGTGTGTGTGTGTGTGTGTGTGTGTGTGTGTGTGTGTGTGTGTGTGTGTGTGTGTGTGTGTGTGTCCTTCGGATGAGACTATAAACCGAGGTTCCATGTACGAACGCACGCAGAACATCTTGTGCACGGGTTAAAACCTGTTCCGCATTTCGGAATAGTAAGCCATTGTGTGCTGGTGGGAACAGGTGAAAAAAGTGACAAAACTGTATATACACAGAAACTGGATGTAAAAAAAGAACATTAGTGCTTTTTCCATTAACCTCGAAATGAAAGAATAAATATGTTTTTTTTAATCCTCGAAATAAAATAGAGAAAAGAATCCTCAAAAGAAAAGAACTAAATCTTAACAAATAAATTACCCATGTGTATCCATACTAAGGGAATCAAGGCACTGGTAGGTCTACAGTGAAGTGGGTCGTAAAACCCTTCACCCTTAATTCACCAGACACCGTCAAGATTCGAACGCACAGCTTCATTGACCCATGGAACTGAAGTCGAACAGATCGTTTCCACTCGGACTATAGCTAAGTAAATAAAATCCTTTGATAATATTTAAGTAGATGAACCATTTGACAACATTTGAGTGATATCAATGTTTGATATTTTTATATTTTATACCACTTTATGTCACAAGATTTTCTGCGAGCGTTCGCACATGGAACCTTGGTTTATAGTCTCATCCGAAGCACAGGATAACATTAAAGAGATAAACGTTTAACAAAACTTGAGTAGACAAACTTGCAATCGTGTCTAAGTAGATAACCATTTGAACAAAACTGGATAGGTAAACTGTTTTATAACATGCGAGTAAATAAAACTTTGATTTATTCTGAGTAAAGAAACGTCAAATTTTAGTAGATAAAGGTGTAGTATTTCAGTAGATAACCGGTTAATAAAAATTTCAGTAGATAGACGTTTATGATATTGATAAAATTTCAGTAGATAAACGTTTGATAAACTTTCAGTAGATAAACGTTTAATGAAATTTCAGTACATAATTGTTTGATAAAATTTCAAGTACATAAACGTTAACAAAATTTCAACCGATAAACTTTTCCGTGTACAGTCGTGTTCTGAGGCAATTCTTCCCTTGGCTGACGTAACAATATATGTCACTATTCAGCTTCTTTAGTAAGATAGTGACTCATCAGTGCTTCTGCTATAAGCCTATTTTCTGACTTGTTGCGGTTTTTGTTATTGTTATTATGTATTACCATCACGTATGCATAATACGTATGCATAATATTTCCATGAATAACACCGCTCTGTCAGTGCCTTTTCGGGTTGTATGACAGACTGGGCAATGAATAAATAGATGAACGAATAAATGAATATAACGGATGATTGAATGAATATATACATGAATAGAATAAATTAATAATAAACGATTCATTAGATAAATAAATAAAATAAACATTGAATAGAAAGACGGATCGATAGATAAATAGAATGGAGAAATGATGTCATAGGCAGGGTAAGGAAATGTTTATGCCCCGTAATATCTATCTATGCTAGGCTGGTCCTTCTTTTTCCCTACTCACTACCTTCTCTGATACACCTTCCTCTCCCCCAACATTTTCCTTTCTTTTTCTCTTCCTCCTTCTTTTGTTTCACGTTTGCACGTTGATCTCAATTATTTTAAAAAAAAAAAAGAAATCATATTTATTCTGATGATCAATTGTCAACCAATTGATCCGTTAACCACAGTTGCTTGTTTGAGGAAATTGCTCAAAGGTGGGCGAGATAGCCTAGTGGTTAGAGTGTTAAGCTCGCCATCTGACGGTCCGGGTTTGAGCCACCACTGAGACGCCTGTTCAAAGGTGTTTTTTTTTCCCTCTTGAAGTTAACATCAGTTCCCGACACCACT
>CM060329.1:7867653-7870153 GCA_030674155.1 Stramonita haemastoma
ACAAAAAGGCGTCCCAGTGGTGGTCTCCTTTTTGTGAACTTCGACCTCAGAATACGATAGTGACGAACTTGGGTATGGCTCAGATCATGCGGTCGGAATGAGCGGTCTGAGAACAGCAGGACAAGTACGTCACACAATAAGATAACACACACAAACAGAAAGAAAAAAAAAGTTGTTCCCGACAAAATTCTGCTGTAAGAACTTGCAGCTTTAGGCAACAAATTTTAAAAAAAGGCAACTTTTGAAAAAAAAATGTGTCTGTTCCTCGGCTAGAGCATCGAGGTTCACCAATGGCAAGATTTTGCGTATGCGACTGTTTTTTCCCATCTTGAAGGTAGCCGCGTTCCGATTTCTGAGTTTCTTGTGTAGTAATGCAGTGGTTTCTTTTAAATGAACATAGATATCATTGTTTCTTGGTTCCTCGGCTAGTGTTCCGAGGTTCATCAATGGTAAAATTTTGCGTACGCGAGCATTTTGGCCTGCCATCAAGGTAGCCGGATTCCGACATCAGGGATGGATGTGTAAGCATGACAGAAGTGCGCATGCGCTTTTAACGGAAACGGTCATTTGTTCACACCGGCAGGCAATGACGTAATCTTCCTAAAGGCAGAACGGGTTTTAACGTGTGCGCAAGATGCGTTTGTACATGGGAAACTCGGTTTCTAGTCTCATCCAAAAATGTTATTTATTTATTTTATTCTTTTATATCGAGGATAATGGAATAAGCACTCATGTGCTTTAAAAAAAAATTTACATCAAGTCCCCGTATGTATGCATTTTTGTGAATATTGTCATGTGTTCCCACCAGCACACAGTGGCCTACTCTTACGAAAAGCGGGACAGGATTTAACGTGTGCGCGCGCAAGGTGTTCTGCGTGTTTTTCGGGGTAGCAGTGTCGGTACTCCTGTTAACTCCAGGGGGGAAAATTCCCATCGAATCTGAACTATGGACCTTCAATTCAATTCAGTTAGGATAATACTTGATCCACCCATACAAGAGAAAGTAAAGTCATATCCTTAATTGGGGGCTTGAACTCAGGCCATGGAGATGACGAACGCAAACGCTTTGATCACTACGACTAATCCTCTTGTCTCATAAAATTATTGAAAGGCCAATCCCAAAAATCAAAACAAAACAAAAAAACACTGAGTGGGGGAGACAGCAAAGAAACCATGCAAAAAAAAAAGAAAAAAAGCAAACAAGCAAAAAACAAACTAGTCTGCAGATAAATAGCCAGTGCAAACTAAGTTTCTGGACATGAAAGTTCAGAGCTAAAAGCAGATTTCAGAACAAAGAACGAACAGAAAGAAAGAAAGAAAGAAAACAATCACTGCTGTAAAGACTGGCAGAAACAAAATAGTTAAGAACTATGAGCGACGTAGTAAACAACAAAAACTTAAAAAAAAGAATTAAATAAAGAAAAGAAAAAAAAGCGAAACAAAGAAACCAGCGGACAAAGGCGTACAAAGCCAGAGATGGATGAGAATATCAAGGCAGGAAAATAAACTAGAGCATAAAACATACCAGGACATAGACAGAAGAAACAGAACTTTTTTGGACAGTGAACCATTGATCATGTATAGGCTACACGCAGGGTCTGCGTACGCTTACGCTCACGCGCAAGCGCGCCAACATACACACGCGCGCGCGCGTACGCGCGCGCGAACGCTTGCACATACACACACAACCACGTAGCCTACTCACGCACGCGTGAACAAACACACACGTGCGCGCACATACACACACATGCACACATGCACACATACGCACGCGTGCACAGACACACACACACACACATGCACACACATACACGCACGTGCTCGCACACACACACATAACACAACACACACACACACACACACCAACACCACCACCCACGCAAGCACACATACACACACACTTACGCGCGCGCGCATACACAGACAGAAGACAACAGACACAGACAGACAACAACACACACACACACACACACACACACACACACACACACACACACACACACACACACACACACACAAGCATTACACCTTTGTATGCAGACATATATGCCAACAGACACAAGCAAATAAACACACATGCCCTTGCATGAAACTCTACAGTCGGACAGAACAGCAGATAGACAGGCAGGGGGTAATAGCTGAGCCGAAAAAAAAAAAGTTACAAAAAATAAGTTACAAAACAAACTAATGAAAACAAAAACACACAAATATGATGACAGCAGGACACACATACCCACACACACACCCACCACCGCATCAAAAGCATCACACACACCATGCAGCACGCACACACACACACACACACACACACACACACACACACACACACACACACACACACATGTCACACACACGTCACAACACGTGTGCACACACACGTTAAATCCTAATATCACATTTTGTGAAGAGACGTAAAATGAATCGAGCGTTAAATCCTGTTCCGCTTTCGTAAGAGTAGGCCATTGTGTGCCGGTGAGAGCAGATGACAAGATTTACAAAG
>CM060329.1:7872653-7877653 GCA_030674155.1 Stramonita haemastoma
ACACACACACACACGCACACACACACACACACACACGCACACACACACACACACACACACACACACACACACACACGCGCGCGCGCGCGCGCACGCACACACACACACACCCGTACACGCACACACACATCTTTATCAGATGTGAAAAAACCCCAAATATTAAAGGTAATATTCCACGATGATTAGTTGAGGTACTTTCGAGTCAGGACAACTCTTATTTGTGTGACGACTCGAGTTTCGGCCCCTTGATGTGCATTTTTCAGAGGTCCTTGTGATGACTGAAATTTCACTCCTGCTGGTGCCTTACAGCAAAATATTTTCCATAATTTATCAATGTCTCTCTGCCAACAAGTAAACTGTGAGGTTCTGGGTTCGTACCCAGCCTCGCCCTTTCTTCCCAGTTTGACGAAAAAATCGAAATGTATGTCAGTCATTCGGACGAGACTATAAACTGAGGCCCTGTGTGCGAACGCACGCAGAACATCTTGTACACATGTTAAAACCCCGTTCCGCCTTTCGGAAGAGTAGGCCATCGTGTGCCGGTAGGAGCGGATGACAAAATAATAATAATAATAAAAACCAGCATGCACACAGGTGTCGTGTTTAGACACCATCCCTGAGGGAAAATCAGGGAGTTGGGAGTCCAAGACCTGCTCGGGGCTGTATAAGGCAACGTTCTGGTGGCTCCTGCGACGGTACTGGAACCATTCGTATCGATCATTGCCTTTCCAATGGATCATTCCAGTGGCGTGGAGGGGGGGGGGGTCTGCTGCATGGGTAACAGCTTGCCCTCCATACTTACTTACCCAGGCTTTGCGCTCTAAAGACTAGAGCGCAACTCCATAGTCTTCAGAGACTGATGGGTGCCTACTACTACTCTCGAATAATCAAGAATAAAATTGTGTACAGGTAATATACCCAGTTTGTCATTGAAAGAGAAAAATAACTAAAGACAAAATATTTGTGAAGTTGAGGAGAGGTGGAAAAAGTTTTCGTTCCTCGGCTAGAGCTCCAAGGTTCACCAATGGTGAGATTTATGCGAAAGCGACCGTGAAATAGACCAAAATGATATAGGCTAGTTTGGCGCACACATTAGTCTGTGATACATGGCCAGTGTTATCATAGTTTAGTATCTTGCGTTAACACTTTTAGTATCTCGTGTGAACACCATTTTCATGGCTTGGATTATTTGCTGTAGATCTACTATTGGTGTCCATGCATCGCATACATACAGGGAAAATGAATAAAGCAACCGCCAAAGAAGCTTCTTTTGCTGTTTGGTAGACAGAAAATCAATCATCGTCATCATCGATAAACCACAATTTGATCGACAAGTGAGACCCATAATGACTTCAGATCTCAGACTGGCTAGTTCGTTGCCGTTTGCTGCAAATTAGCGTTGTGTATGCAATACAGAACCCCGTTATAACCCACACTCAATCGAGAAGTGAGGCTCATAATGACTTCAGATCTGAGACTGGCCAATTCATTGCCTTTTGCTGCGAATTAGCATTATGCATAAAGTACATAGCCCTGATAACTCTGTCGTACATACATGGAAAGCCGAGATTTTTTGTCCCAGGTTTTCATGCTTGTAATATTCCACGAGAAGCTTGATGGATTTATTATTTATCTATTCTTTTATATCGATGATAATGGAATAAGCACTCATGTGGATCAGGGGTCTAGAGGCAATGCATCTGTCTGGAGAGAGAGAGAGAGAGAGAGAGAGAGAGAGCAGAGATGAGAGAGAGAGAGAGAATGAGAGAGACGAGAGGAGAGAGAAGAGAGAGAGAGAAGCCGTGGGTTCGAATCCCGTTGTACCAAACTTTTCCCCACATTCTCTAGATCTTCATTGGGGATCTGTTGGAAGAGACAATAAGCCGAGGCACCCAGAATAACAGTCAATTTAGTACACGTAAAATAACCTACAGCAACGAGAGAGTTGCTCTGGCAAAATTCTGTAGAAAAAAAGCCACATGTAATCGGGAAACACACACACACACGCCGACAGAAAAAAAGATGGTGGCACTGCTCTTGTGGCGACGCGCTTTTCCCAGGGAGAGCAGTCTGAATTTTATACAGAGAAATTTGCTGTGACTGAAAGTGTTATGCACTACACCACACCACACCCACAACCACACCACACCACATCACAACACACACACACACACACACCACACACACACACCACACACACACACACACCACACACACCACACCACACCACACTACACACTCGATAACTTACAACCACCCCCACTACACCAACACCACACTACAAAACCACACCACAACAACCATCGCCTACACACATCAACCAAACTGCACACCACCATCAACCCACCACCAACACCCCACACAATAACCAGACTACACCACACCACACCACACCACACTACACCACACCCCACTACAACTTTTCTCCCTTGCAGTCTCCCATACTTCATACCGTTTCAAAGCCAACAGTAATGAATCAAAGGCTCCTCTGTTCTGTCATCATCGTTGTTTGCTATGCACACTTGTGCATGGAGTGTGGATTATTGGTGTGAAAACAACAGCTGTGGAGGGCTCTTTTTTTCCAACACAGGCTGTGGATTGAGCAGTTCTGGATCGTGATGCGGTTTGCCTTGAATTTCTCCGCCTGCGGACAATTGGCTGACTTCATGATAATGGCTTTGTAACCTGTGCTAACATTAAATGATTTGTATGGGTGAAAAAAAAGGTTATTTTATTTTATTTTTTATTATTAAATTTATTTTATTTATTTTGAAAAAAAGGGTAATTAAATGTTAAATGCTGTTTATTTTGTGAACACACACACATACACACACACACACGCGCGCGCGCGCGCGCGCACGAACGCACGCTTGATAATGATGTATTATCATTTGTATACAGATATCCTTTTGGGGTATTATGCAATATAGAAGCTCATTGACAGACGCAGTAGCCAAGTCGTTCAGACGGTTAGACTTCAATCCATAGGGTCCATGAAGTCATGGGTTTGAATCTCAGCGGCGGCGTTTGGTCAACGTCACGTGTAGACCTGCTAGTGCCTTTATTCCCTTCGTGTATATACACATAAAAGGTAAAGGTAAAGGTGTCCCATAGCCTTTGTGGTCGTAGGGGAGCGAGGCATCAGAGACCTCATAAATAAGCAGGGCTACAAAAGCGACGTGACCTCACATCACACCACACTACGCTACACTACAAGTGAAACACAACAAACCAAAAAAATAAGAGGTAAAGGTGTTCCATAACCTATGTGGTCGTAGGGGAAGCGAGGCATAAGTTGAGGGCAGCGCCCATCTCCTCTCCCTCGCTGCTTTACCTTCCCTGACCCTAAAGAGGGCAGGTACCCATTTACAGCTGGGTGAACTGGGGGGACTGTACTGAAGCCAAGGCGCGCAAACGGTCACCCATCCAACTGGTAACCACGCTCGACGCTGTTTGACTTTGACTTGAGGAAAGCGAGTGCTCTGACCACTGAGCTATCCTGTCCCCCAATACACATGCAGATCAAATATGCACAACAAAGATACTGTAATTCGTGTGAGTGTTCGGTGGGTTATGGAAACACGCACATACCCAGCATGCAGCCTAGAAAGTGAAATGAGCTACTCTGAAGTCGAAATGTGTTGGCTGGGGCCAGCAGGCATACCTCCTGCAAAATAACAAACACAGGATATGAGCAGGCACTGCGCATTTCTCTTGGTCAGGGAACAGCAGAGAAGAGAGAGAGAGAGAGAGAGAGAGAGAGAGAGAGAGAGAGAGAGGAGAGAGAGAGAGAGGAGAGAGAGAGAGAGAGAGAGAGAGAGAGAGAGAGAGAGAAGTGGAGACATACATACATACATACATACATACATACATACATACATACATACATACATACATACATACATACATACATACATACATACATACATACATACATACATACATACAACATACATACAAAACACACACAGACAGACAGACACAGACAGACAGACAGACAGACAGAGAAAAAATAGATATATTTGCCTTAAGTTTCTCGTTGTATAAACAAGCTTTGTCCCTGTTGTGGCATGGCTGTGTGAAGATGTGTTGTGTTCTTGTTCTTCTGCTTTTTGTGTTGATATGAGGAGTTGTTTAGATAGGAAAAGAAAAACAAACAAAAAAAACCTGACCAGGTATTATTCATAAGCTGGTCCTTTGTGAATGGAGTCGAAGTGTGTGTGTGTGTGTGTGTGTGTGTGTGTGTGTGTGTGTGTGTGTGTGTGTGTGTGTGTGTGTGTGTGTGTGTGTGGTGTGTGTGTGTGTGCGCGTGCGTGTGTGTGTGTGCGTGGTGCGTGCGTGCGTGCGTGCGTGTGTGTGATATGTGTTTGTGTGTCGAGAGGGATGTGATGAGAGAGAAGAGAGAGATGAGAGAGAGAGAGAGAGAGAGAGAGAGAGAGAGAGAGAGAGAGAGAGAGAGAGAGAGAGAATATGAATATTCCATGCCTAATGCTAATTCGCAGCAAACAGTAATAGAGGCAACTGATGTTGGCTACAATCTCACTTCGATCCATGTGGCATTAATCATTGATATCCAGCCTAGTTTTATTCATGCTCATCTTTCTTCTCTCTCTCTCTGTCTTGTCTTCTGTCTCTCTCTCTTCATCTCTCTGCTCTCTCTGCTCATCCTCTCTCTCTCTCTCTCTCCTCTCCTCTCCTCTCCTCTCTCTCATCTCTCTCTCTTCCTCCCTCTCTCTCTCTCTCCTGCTTCTTCGTTTTGTTTTTTTGTTTTGTTTTTGAACTCTGTTGCGATTATGCATTAATGGATTTACTTGTTCTGCTCTCACGCTGTTACGGGCAATAATTCGGGGTACTGTTCTTGCAACTAAGCTGCATGGAGATGTGTTGATATTTGTTTGAATATATGGAGAATGCTGATGAAGTGTTAAAGGCTCTGTCTTTCTCTGTGTTTGTGTGTGTGTGTGTGTGTTGTGGTGTTGGTGTGTGTGTGGTGTGTGTGT
>CM060329.1:7882653-7895204 GCA_030674155.1 Stramonita haemastoma
ACTTTCAGCTTCTGTGTGCGTGGGATGTTTTTTGTTGTTGTCCATATGCACTAGGTTTTCAACACCTTTATCTGTGTACAAAGGATTTTTTTTACTTTTTTTTTTTTTTTTTGGGGGGGGGGGGGGGCGGTTGTGTGAGCTTTAAATTCAAATGTTGCTGTTGTGTGGGCAAGCTTTCGACTCCTTTTTCTGTATGTGTTTACAAACTTTCACTCTCTGTAAATAAAGAAGCTTCTTCAACCGGGTGGATTTCTGCGTTTGTGCCCATTTGTTTTTATTGTTGCCTTTCATAAAAGGCTTTTTATCCTACCCCAGGGGTAACTATAATTATTCTATTTTTGCGAAATTTTACAGAAAGTATCGGAAAAATATGCAAACACAGACGTTGGAGTCTACCCCCACCCCCCCTCCCCCGTGGCGATACTGGAGGCCTGCCAGGATAAATAGCAGCCCCACCTTCTGGAAATTCTGCACACACACACAAAAACCCACACACCACACACACACACACACACACACACACACACACACACACACACACACACACACACACACCATGCACGCGTGCAGCGTGCACAGAGGAACAGACGTAAATTGAAGACAACAACGACGCACGCACACACACACACACACACACACACACACAACACACAACAAACTAAAATAAACAACATATACACACACACACACACACACACACACACACACACACAACACACAACACACACACACACACACACATGCACACACCACACGCACGCACGCACGCACGCACAACGCACATACGCAACCAGGTTCACGCCAGTACTACGACTACAACTACTACTGCGTTATCAGTGACAAAGACGGCGTTTATTTGTTTATTTATTCATTCATTCATTTATTTATTTATTCTTTTATATCGAAGATAATGGAATAAGCACTCATGTGCTTTTTTTTAATCCAGTCCCCGCGTGTATGCAGTTTTTTTTTGTAAATCTTGTCATCTGTCCCACCGGCACACAATCACAGCGTCCACACTGTAAGCATCAAACAATACGATCCGCTACATCACTGACAAAATCTGTGTATGCTGCACCAACAAAATAATAAGGACAGACAGTGATGGAACCATCACAGCGTGGCCCATCCATTCACACCAGTACCGTCAGCACACAGCCAGTGGCTTTTTTCGTTTTTTTTTCCCCTGGGGATAAATCAGCGGTGAGGACCATTCTCTATAAGCTACACCGTATTGGCTGGCGCACTGATAGAAGTTGTTGACTTTTGTGTTTGTTGTTGGGTTTTTTTTTTTTTTTTTTTTTTTTTTTTTTTTGGGGGGGGGAGCTGTTTTTTTCTTTTCGTTCTTCGGCTGTAGCTGGGAAGTTCACAATGGTGAAATTTTGCGTATGCGAATTTTGCCCACCATTTAGATAGCCACATTCCGACTTCGAGGGTGATGTCTAAACACATCAATGTGTGCGCGTGGGTTTTTATTTTTGATTTGTCACCCGTTCCTACCGGCACGCAATGGCCTACTCTTCGAAAAGGCAGAACATTTTTCATCTGTGCAGAAGATCTTCTGCGTGTGTTTGAACACGGGCCTTGGTTTATAATATCAACCGAAGGACTTTTTGGGGAGTGGAGTCAGTACTGATGTTAACTTCAGGGGGAAATCCCCCCCAAAAAAAACGGGTGTCTCGGTGGTGGCTCAAGCCCAGACCTACAGATCGCGAGTTCAACGCTCTAACCACAGGGCTACCCCCTCCCTCCACTCCCCACTGTCGACTTAATTGACCTTTTTCCTTTACTTCCAGAGGAGTCATCAGGGCACTGGGCCGAAGTTTTTAGGTAGTGTAAAAAGGTAAAGGTAAGTGTCCCATAACCTGTGTGGTTATAGGGGAGCGAGGCGTCAGAGACCTCAGCTTCTCTAGGGGCCAGCATGTTGAGGGCGGTGCCCATCTCCTCTCCCTCGCTGCTTTCTTTACCTTCCCTGACCCTAAAGAGGGCAGAAACCTATTGACAGCTGGGCGAACTGGGGGAACTGTACTGAAGCCAATGCGCGCAAACGGTCACCCATCCAATTGGCAACCACGCTCGACACTGCTCAACATTGGCTGGGGGAAAGCGAGCGCTCTGACCGCTGAGCTATCTCATCCCCATAAGGCAGTGTGTTCCAGACAATTTGAACCTGGCGGAGCCCATCCCTCTTAGGCGGGTAGCTGTGTGCATGCTGGGTATGCTATCGCGTGTGTCGTCCATGTGAGTGGCCATCGCTGGCCTACTATTCTACCAAAAGGGGTGGGGCTTTCACAGCTGCTCGGTTTTATAACGATGTTCGTTCAGAAAAACATGGGTTTTTTTAAATTTTTTTTTTTTTTTTTTTTTACAGAAACAATGTTAGCAACGACTAGCCAACGGCTAATAGCGTACTCCAGAAACAAAACATTACACATTTTTTTTATTTGAAATTAATTTATCAAGATTCTTTTAACAAAATGTTTAAAACCACTAACACTACCTTAGAAAAACCCCATCTAAACCATCCACCCACCAAACAATCCCTCCCCCCCCCACTAAACCCCCCCCCCCCCCAAACAAACAAAGAAACAAACAACCAAACCATCTAATATCACTTTGAATGAACAAACGTCAAATCGAGCACAACAACAAAAACAAAAACAAAACCCACAGAAGAAATAAATCTTTTAATTACAGCATTTGAACAATTATTGAATAAAGACCATAGTACCTTTAACACAATCCCCTAAGTTGGAACGCGGCTACCTTATGGTTAGGTAATAAAAACGGTCGCATACACAAAATCTCACCATTTTACCACTCAAAAGTTCTAGCCGACGAGCGAGAGGAAAAAAAATGGCAGCTTTGTAGGTCAAAAGAAGAATATCTGGGGTTTTGTTTTTTTGCTTTGTTATTTTTTCTCTTGAAATGCGATAGACACTTCCAAAGCATGAGAAAGTGCCTGGCTGTAAGGTACCGTAAAAGTGAAGGTTTCACTCACGCCGTCACTTTATTTCATTTTATTTCATTTTTCTACCACTTTATGTCACAGCAGATTTCTCTGCGTTAAATTCGGGCTGCTGTCCCCAGGGAGAGCACATCACCACAACAGCAGCGCCACCCATTTTTCTTTTTCACTGTCTGCACCTGTACTTGTTTCCCTATCAGAGGGGCTTTTTTTCTACATAATTTTGCCAGGGACAACTCTCTTGTTGCCGTGGGTCTTTTACGCGCGCTAAATAATGATGTGTAACACACGGGACCTCGGTTTATCATCTCATCCGAAAGATTAGCGCCCAGACCACCACTCATGGTCTAATGGATGGGGGAAAAGTTTTAGGCCCAAACGGGAGTGATCTACAAGAAGCCGAAAATCGAGGAGGGTCGGCGAAAGGCACAGTCCTTACTCTATAAATCCTATGGAAGGAAGGTGGCAGGATGGTTAAGACACTCGTCTGCCAACAATTAAACCGTAAGGTTCTGGGTTCGATTCCCAGCCTGCCCTTTCTTCCCAGTTTGACCAAAAAATCGAACTGAATTCAAAGTCATTCGGAGGAGACTATAAACTGAAACCACGTGTGCGAACGCACCAGAAATATTGCGCACACGTTAAAAACCCGTTCCCCTTTCGGAAGAGCAGGCCATTGTGTGCCTGTAGGAGCGGATGACAACAAAATTTAAAAAAAAAACATGCACACAGGTGTCGTGTTTAGACACATCCCGGAGGAAAAATCAGGGGGTTGGAGTCCCCAGGGTGGTTTGGGGCTGTAGCCTATATGGCAACGTTCTGGCGGCTCCTGCGACGGCACTGGAACCATGCGTATCGGGATTGCCTTTCCAATGACCATTCCAGCGACGTGAGAGACGGGGCGGGGGGGGTGGGGCTACTGCATGTGTTAAGCTTCCTCTCATACTGGCTTTGGCTCTTTGAGCCTTTGTTTCCCAATTTTTTAATGAAAAACTATTTTTATAGTAATAAAGAAGTTTAATTGGTTGCCTGAACTTGTTTTACCCCCAGTATATTTTCTTAATTAGTGAGTTTTGTGTGTTTGTGGTGGCGTGCTGTGGTGGTGGTGTGTGTGTGTGTGTGTGGTGTGTGGTGTGTTATGTGTGTGTGTGTGTGTGTAGTATGTTGTGTAGTAGTAGTTGTGTGTGTAGTGTAGTTGTAGTAGTGTGTAGTAGTAGAATAGTCTTCAATTTTACGTCCTTTCCCCATAAAGTAATACCACATATAGTGTATGTGTGTGTGTGTGCGCGTGTGCGTGCGTGTTTGCAAGGATGGCATCTCAGTCGGTCTTGAGTGAGATTCTGTGTTATAGACTTTACTATTGCGTTTGCACTGCATTGCCATGTATATGACGGTAATGATCAACAGAGCGAACATCTGCCTAACCATACTTGTTCACTGTAGTACTATGGCAGCTGATACTGCTACCAATACTACTATTTAACCACCACAACTGCCACCCGACCTACTTGAGCTGCTGATTAACACGACTATTTAATAGTTAAAACAAATATGAGGATATAATATATACCAACTTTGTTATTTGACAGAAGAGCAAATAAACCACAACATACATCTGCTGCTAGTATACTTCTGTGTGCTCGCATGCTTGTTGTTGCTCTGAGCTGCTATTACTACACACACTACTACTACTACTTAACACTACAACTACTACTACTACTGACTACTCTGCTGCTAGCTCTGCTGCTGCTAGCTACTACTACACTATACGACTACAACTCTTACTATACTACAACTAACTATCATATACTATATTATATACTGGCTCATATACTAGTGACTACTGCTATAGTACTACTACTACAAAAAACTACACTACTAACTATACTACTACTACACTACTACTACTACTACTACTACTACTAACTACGACTACGACTACGACGACGACGACGACGACGACGAGACGCACTACTACTACTACCACCCTCACTACTACTATTACAACCACTACAGCAACACAAAAACCACAACACAACAACAACAACAACAACAACAACTACTACTACTACTACTACACTACTACTACTACTACACACTACTACTACTACTACTACTACTACTACTACTACTACACTACTACTACTACCACCAAAAATGATAACAATGATAACAATGATAACAACAACTTGATGATGATACAAAAAAGAGAAGGAGGAAGAAGAAAAAGGAAGAAAGAAGGGGGAAACTAGATATAATGAATAATAAACAAAAACGAGAGAGGGGAAAAAATCCTTTAGAAACACAGTAATACAAAGGAAAAGAATTCACTCTCCTGGGGCGATCTCGAAGCCTGTGTTTCTCATGTACTCCTACTCTGTCAATTATTTTAGGACACAATCTGGTCACCCAGTGTGCATTTTAGCCACTTTTTGTCTTATTTTCTATTTGAAAGCTTTTTTTTTTTTTTTTTTTTTTTTTAATCCTTTTGGTATTCTTTCCCGTTATCTTTCGGAATTATTATTTATGCAATGTTTCCTTCTTTGTCCAGAAAAAAGGCCAGCACGTCTTAAATCTGAAATAGCTATTTTATGTTTCAGCGTAGGTGTAAGATTTACCGTTTAATATTTCTCTTTTTTGTGGTTGGTTTGTTTGTTTGTCTGTCTGACTGTTTTCGTTTGATTGCAAATAAAGTGTTTGTATGTTAGTGTTGTGATTTTGTTTTTTGACTAGTTATGCTTGGTTTCTGAATTTAGCCATCTGCGTGTGTTTCTTTTGGGTCAAGGGAAAAGAGGTTTTGTGTGTGTGTGTGTGTGTTGTGTGTGTGTGTGTGTGGTGGTGCGTGTGTGTGTGTGTGTGTGTGTGTGTGTGTGTGTGTGTGTGTGTGTGTGTGTGTGGTGTGTGTGTGCGCGCGCGTGTCCCGCCACGTGTGTGCACACGTGTATGCCCCCATGTGTTGTTTGCGTTGGATTTTTTTGTTTTGTTCTGGGATTTGTTTGTTTGTTATTATTTGTTTGAGGGTTTTGTTGCTTGTTTCGTTGGTTTTGTGTGTATGTATGTGTTGTGTGTGTGTGGGGGGTGTTTGTGTGTGTGTGGGGGGGGGGGGTGTGTGTGTGGTGTGTGGGGGGGGGGGGGTGCTGTTGTATCAGTTTTCAAGATAGTCTGTAAAAAATAATAAGGGTAGTAATTTGAACGGAATATTAACGGTGTTGATTTCTGAAACCCATTTCCTCACGTGAGTTACAAAATAAATTTAGGGGTTGGGGGTGGGGAAAGGGATATAAACTGATAAAATATATACCCTAGAAATTTTTTTTTATCATGCGCTTATCTGTACACATAATCGTCGTTTGTCTGCATATCAGTTTTGAGCTGTCATACATTGTGTGTGTGTGTGTGTGTGTGTGTGTGTGTGTGTGTGTGTGTGTGTGTGTGTGTGTGTGTGTGTGTGTGTGTGTGTGTGTCCCGCGCCGCGGGGCGCGCGCTGCGGTGTGTGTGTGTATGTGTGTGTGTGTGTGCGCACGCGTGGGTGGGTGGGTGCGTGGGTGTGTGTCGGGGGTGGGGGGGGGAGAGGGTTGTACATATGCGCTATCGTCGCATTCAAATTACAATAAGAAAAAATGAAACACAAATAGATTAAAGACAAACAAAAACAAAATGTTAATATCACGCGCGCATGACAGTCCTCTTTATTCTGTCCTCCTCATTCTCTCTCTTCTCTCTCTTTCACACACACACACAGCACCACTACTCTCTCTTTCACACACACACACACAACACACACCACACCACACACACACACACACACACACACAACACACACACACACACACACAAAACACACACACAACACACACACACACCACAACACACCACACCACACACACACCACACACAACAACACACACACACACACACACACTACAACACACACACACACACACACACACTACACACACACACACACACACACACACACACACACACACACACACACACACATACACACACACACACACACACACACTCACCATCCCCCCCCCCCCCCCCCCCCACACACACACACGTATGAAGGAAGGAAGGAAGGAAGAAAACAAATCAGAATGACCGCAAAAGTGGGAAGGACTACAGAGAGGAACAGAACGAAGGAGGACTGGGGCTAGGCTATAGAAGAAGAAGAAGAAAAAAAAGACAGAATAAAAAAAAAAAAAACGGTGAGCAAGGTCTAGTGTGTGATGCATTAGCCTATTGGCGGCAGGCTACTATCGATCTCTTTCACGCCGCGCCCACCCCCATCAAACATCATTACGCTCTCTTACGGCCCCCGACATTTTCCCGCCCCCCCCCCCCCTCCTCCCTCTTACCCCCCCCCCTCACCTTTCCCTCTTCTCCCTCTTTCTAACCTGTCCCCCTCTCCCCCCTCCCCCCACTCCTCTCCTCTACATTAACACAGATTCTTGTTGCTTGCCCCCCCTTCCCTTTGTGTCTGTGTGTGTGTGTGTGTGTGTGTGTGTGTCGTGTTGTTTGTCTGTTGTCTGCTGTCTGTCTTCGTCTGTCTGTCTGTCTCTGTTCTCTTGTCTCTGTCTTCTCTCTGTTCTGTCTCTCTCTGTCTGTCTCTCTCGGTCTGTCTCTTCTCCTCCCCCCCCCCCCCCCCCCCCCTCTTGTAGTTCTTATTTAAGAAGGGCAAAGGCCGGGTGAAAAAAAAAAGTATTGCAATCTTATTCTGTAACCTTTGAAAATTAAGATGAAACTAACTCTCTCTCTCTCTCTCTCTCTCTCTCTCTCTCTCTCTCTCTCTCTCTCTCCTCTCTCTCTCTCTCTCTCTCCTCTCTCTCTCTCTCTCTCTCTCTCTCTCTCCTCCTCTCTCTCTCTCTCTCCTCTCTCTCTCTCTCTCTCCTCTCTCCATCTCTCTCTCCCTCCCTCCTCCACAACTCTTGTTCTCATCCCCCTCCCCCATTGTCTTCTTTCCCTCTTCCCCTTACCCCTGTTTTTCTCGTTTTCTTCTTTCTACTGTAGCTGCTAATGTTTATGGAACATTGAAAAGAGTAGGTACCGAAACATACTGTGCAAGTTATACGCTTATTTGGTGTAGTTTGTCGGTGTTTCTTGAAAATCTCAGTTTATACTGACATGATATGGGCTCTTTTGTGCTCTAATTATGTGCAAGGTCGCTCCAGAAAGAGGTTATTGCTTAAATCTGGAGGCCCCCCCCCCCCCCCCTCCCAACATTCTGTCTGTCTATCTACCTGTCTGTCTGTCTGTCTTCATCCTCTGTCTCTGTCTGTCTGTCTTCTCTCTCTCTCTCATTTCAAAATCCTGTTGGAGAAAGACTCATTGGACAACTCCTTGAATACCAATGTTGACGATGAAGAAACTGAGGAAGATTTCGATCGTCCCATATCTAAAAATGAAATGTTATTGGCACTTAGAAAACTAAATAATGATATAGTAGCTGGTCCTGATCGAATTATCGAAGATTTGCTGAAATATTGAAAGTTGAAAAATCTATCGTACTTCTCCTTCTGATATTATTCAACAAAATCTTGATGATGGTATTTTTCCAGATAACTGGACTGAATATATAATTCTGACATTACACAAAAAGGGCAATGTTGATAACCTTATCAGCTAAAGGGGGATTTCTCTTAGTGACATAAGTAGCAAGTTGTGTAGTACTATCATTAAAAGTAGGTTACAGGAATGGGTCATGAAAAATAGATTTATGTTTTCTCTGCTTGTGTTTGTACAGAAACAGATTGGTCATAAGCTTTTAAGCTCTGTGTAGCATTTATTGACTTTGAGAAAGCATTTGATTCTGTTAACAGAAACTTGTTACGGCCTATTCTCCTTTTTAAAAAAAAAATGGTGTGAAGGGTTTATCATTACGATGTTTGGGAGCCATGTATCAGAATGTCAGAAGCAGTAATAAGATGCGCATGCTGTCCTGCAGACAAGCCTACAACCCCAATGACCAAGGCTCTGTCGTTCGAGGGGATTTTTTCCCCCTGGAGTGACCATCAGCGCTGACTCCACTCTCCTCAAAAGTCCTTCGGATGAGACTATACATCGAGGTCCCGTGTGCGAACATACGCAGAACATCTTGCGCACACGTTAAATCCTGTTCCGCTTTTTGTAAGAGTCGGCCATTGTGTGCCGGTGGGAACAGAGGACAAGATTGACAAAACTGCATACACACGGGGACTAGATGTAAAAAAAAAAAAAAGCACACGAGTGCTTATTCCATTATCCTCGATATAAAAGATTAAATAAATAAATAAATAAATAAATAAACGCTGCCTCAAGGACCGTTTACTTGACTAAGGCGGCTCACAGGAAGGGTCTTGGTGTCTTCTTTCCCCCTGTATGGAGAACTATGAATCCCCACTCTGAAGCACTGTTCGCCTTAAAGTTTCCTCCATTTATGCTGGTCGTGAACCAAAGCCTGGCTCTCTGAACTGCTTTCCATGTTTATTCTACAGTGTGGGTCCACCGTTTTGGTTTGGTAGCTTTCTTGTTTTATTGTGTTTTTTTTATCTGTTCATCTGTCTCCCTTCATAGAGGGCTTTTCCTTGTGGAAAAGTTTTATCTAGGCAGTAAGATCTATATTAATTTTTATTTATTTATTTATTTATTCTTTTATATCGAGGATAATGGAAAAAGCACTCATGTGCTTTTTTCATCCAGTCCCCGTGTGTATGCAGTTTTGTAAATTTATATTGTCGTCTGCTCCCACCGGCACACAATAGCCTACTCTTACGAAAAGAGGAACAGGATTTAACGTGTGCGCAAGATGTTCTGCGTGCGTTCGCACACGGGGCTTCGGTTTACAGTCTCATCCGAGACTTTTGGGGAGAGTGGAGTCAGCACTGATGTTAACTTCAGGGGAAAAATCCCCTCGAACGGGAATCGAACTCGGGTCGTCAAATTACGAGCGCATTGTTCTGACCACTAGGCTCTCCCGTCCCCCCAGTAAGATCTGTAATTGGCCTTTGGTGGGCTGTTTGCTCCAGTTTACTTGGCAACTCACAGAATGACTCTTTTTTTTTTCCATTTATAAAAATCACAGTAGGATGGGATCTATCACAACACCAGCTGTTATTTGGAAACCAGTGTTTGAAGTTTTCTCATAGTGTCCTTGAAGATATGTCTTTTGGGGATTGAAGACTGAAGAAGAGTTCAGTAATCAGGGAGGAAGACCATTGGAGAATGTTTAGTCTTCAGCACTTATTCGCTCCCAGCAGCATGAAGAGATATGTGAGTTTCCACACTTGTAGTTTGATTGAGAGTTGACTGGTGCTGACAGACTTTCTATCTGCTGCCATAATTATGTCGTCAAGATACTACCTCCTTCATTGCTTACATTTTCTGCAGACCGATTTAGTGGTACGAGACCTGATACCTCAGTGGGCAGAGCGCTGGCTTTCTCCAAGCTAAGGTTAAGCAGCTTCGAGCGTGGTTATCAGCTGGATCAATGGATGGGTAACCGTTTGCGCGCCTTAGCTTCAGTAGAGTCCACAAGGTGTCAATGGGTACCTGCCCTCTTGAGGGTCAGGGAGGGTAAAGCAGAGAGGGAGAGATGGGCGCCACCCGCAATATGTATGCTGGCCCCTGGAGAAGTGAGGTCTCTGAGGCCTTGCTCCCCTACGACTACATAGGGTATGGGACACCTTAACTTTTCTTCCTTGAATTTTTTTTTTTTTTTTTTTTTGGGGGGGGGGGGGGGGGTAAAATTTAGTAGTATTAACAGGACCGGCTCAAGTCTAAGCCTTGTGGCCTATAGATGAGAACGTGACGCGCAAGATTACTAATGTCATTTACATGGATGCCAACGTTCCACGCAAGAATATTTACTCGTCAAATTAAGAAAAGAAACTGTTAGAAGTTTTCATTGTTATTCAGAAGATTTTGGAATCTGTTAATGGTTGGTGCAGATTTAAGTGCTAGGGGTAAAGAATTCCTAAGTTACACTAAGCTTGGGTCAAGACGGTGGAGTGGGTAGTGTATGTCCGGCACTTCGAGCATCAGGTTTTTTTTGTATCTTTTGCCTCTCGATTTTCTTTACCTGACCAGAAGCAGACGCTTACTATTATTGCATGTTCTAAATTAACAGAAATCACTTGGATAAGGTGATGCTGATTTTGCGTTAAAACTGTCAGTGGTGTGTGTGTGTGTGTGTGTGTGTGTGTGTGTGTGTGTGTGTGTGTGTGTGTGTGTGCTTGTGTGTACACGCACACGCTCTCCCTCTCTCTCATCAGTAATAGTGCACATTTGTTACGTATTGAACAGGATTTTTTTCTTTAAAAAAACTTGACACCACCAGCTGACATACTCAAACCACAACACACCAGACTGCAGAAATAACAGCTTTAATAATACAAGCAAATGTAAAGCATGCCACAGCAGAATAAAAGTGTTCTTTAAAAAAAATAAACTTGGGACTAATAGTGACATATAATATGCATAACAAAATCATAAATAACGACCGGCTGCCATGGCGCAGTGGTTAGCGCCTTGGATTTTGGACAGGAAGGTCGAGGGTTCCAATCCCATAAAGAGTCATAGGGATTTTTCAGACTCCGGTCAGCTCCTACCCAGAGTGAGTGTGCTGTGGGCTCCGTGGGAAGACTGGGACCACACAGTCGAGCTTCATCCAATTTATGGATGCAAGTTTGAGAGTGTAGCTCAAATTATCTGACCTAGTCTTTCGGATGAGACGATAAACCGAGGTCCCGTGTGTTACACATCACTATTTAGCGCACGTAAAAGAACCCACGGCAACAAGGGGTTGTCCCTGGCAAAATTCTGTAGAAAAAAGCCACTCTGATAGAGAAACAAATACAGGTGCATGCAGGAAAAAGAAAAAAAAAATGGGTAGGCGCTGAACATGTGGCGACGCGCTCTCCCCGGGGAGAGCAGCCCGAATTTCACACAGAGAAATCTGCTGTGACATAAAGTGGTACAAAATACAAAAAAAAAAATAAAAAACAACAACACTACGGGTGTTTGTATCTCTCGGGCCCAGTTGACGCCAGGATATATGACAGTAAGCGTAGAGTACAACCCTGTCAAAGTAGTCTCAAAGCATATGCACTTCCACAGCAGCATCATTGCGTCATCCTCATTATCATGATTATCATGTAACAAAAGAAATTGCTCTGATTCGGTGGTCCCAGTTGCTCTGGTCTCATGGTGACGTCGGATCTGGTTTCCCTATATGCTTCTGTGCCTGTGGGTTCGCGGGGGGGGGGGGGGGGGGGGGGGGTCGGTCATTGGAGGGACGTTGTGGTGGTCGCCGCCCTAGGTGGGCGACTCACTGGCTCTGCGACTGAGCTAACACTGTCGTTAGTAGGGGGGGGGGGGGGGGGGGGGGGGGGGGGTTAGTTAAGGTCAAGTGAATTTTGTTTCCAGATGGTACATTGAATAAGCACTGATTTGCTTTTTTTCATCAAGCCATCTACCTAGGGGGAAAAAGAAGAGACAAGAAAAAAAAACATTGGTAGGTGGTGTCCTGTGTACGTTAACTCAGAACAGGCACCACTGAACACCACCGAAGTGACCAGCAACAGTGCAGGGCCACTCTGGC
>CM060329.1:7895304-7955304 GCA_030674155.1 Stramonita haemastoma
ACAAATTTCACTTTGTAAATAAAGAAGCTTCTTCCCCGGGTGGTTTTTTTCGTTTGTGCCCATTTGTTTTTTATTTTGCCTTTCATAAAAGGGTTTTTATCCTACCCCAGGGTAACTTTAATTATTTTTTTTTGCAAAATTTTTTACAAAAAGTATCGGAAAAAATAGCAAAACAGATTTGGAGTCTAACCCCCCCCCCCCTCCCCTGGCGTAGGGGCCCTCCAGGTTAAATAGAACCCCTTCTGGAAATTCTGCCCCAAAAACAAAACACACCAACACACACCACACACACAACAAACCAAACCCAAACACACAACCACACACAACACACAAAACCACGCATGCAGGGGTTGCACGGTGCACAGAGTGAAAGACGTTTTAAAAAAAATTTTGAGACAAAAACCCCAACCACCAACCCAAAAACCCAAACACACACACACCAAAAACCCCACATAAAAAACAACATATAAACCCCCCTACCACCCACCCACACCACACAAAAAAACCCCCCAAACCACCCCCAAAAAACAAACGCACACACCCCAGGAAAACGCCCCTAAAAAACCCCCCTTCCCGCCAACCCCAAAACCTAAATGGTTTTTTCGTGACAAAGCGGCTTTTTATTTGTTTATTTTTTCATTCATTCTTTTTTTATTTTTCTTTTTTTTTCAAATTTTTAGGAATAAGCCCCTATGTGCTTTTTTTTAATCCAGGGCCCCCTTTTGTATGCAGTTTTTTTTTTTTTTTTGGTAAATCTTGCCCTCTGTCCCACGGCCCCAAAAATCACGGGTTTTCCCCACTTTTTAAGCTTTCAAACATACATCCGCACTCATGCAAAATCTTGTTGCTTCACCAACAAAAATTTAAGGGGGACAGACAGGGGGTTTGGAACCATACGGGGGGGGTTTTGGGCCCCATCCTTCACCCGTACCGTAGACCCCAGCCAGGGGGGCTTTTTTTTTTTTTTTTTTTTCCCCGGGGGATAAATCAGGGGGTGAGGCCCAATCTCATAGCTACACCCCGAAATTGGCGGGGCCCCCACTGATAAGTTTTGACCTTTTTGTTTTGTTTTTGGGGTTTTTTTTTTGTTTTTTTTTTGGTTTTTTTTTTTTTTTTTTTTTTTTTTTTTTGGGGGGGGGAGCTGTTTTTTTTTCTTTTGTTTTTTTGCTGTAGCGGGGAAGTTCACAATGGTGAAATTTTGGTATGCGAATTTTTGCCCACCATTTAGAAGCACATTCCGACTTCGGGGTGATTTTTCTAAACACATAAATTTGTGGGCGTGGGTTTTTTTTTTTTGATTTGTCCCCCTTTCCCTTTCCGGCACGCAATGGCCCCTACTCTTCAAAAAGGGGCCAAAGAAAACCTTTAAACTGTGAGAAATCTTCTGCTGTGTTTAAACCCGGGGGGCCTTTTTTAAAATTTACACCGAAGGCCTTTTTGGGGAGTGGAGTCAGTCTGTTTTAACTTCGGGGGAAATCCCCCCAAAAAAAAAAGGGTGCTCGGTGGGGCCTAAGCCCAAACCTACGATCGAGTTCAACCCCTTTTCCAAAAGGGGCTCCCCCCCCTCCCCCCCTTTTCCCCACTGTATTTAAATTGACTTTTTCCCTTTTTCTCCGGGTTCAATCGGGCACGGGCCGAATTTTTTTGGAGTGTAAAAGTAAAAAAAAAGGGTTAACCTTGGTTTGGGGGGCGAGGCTCAAGAACCCAGTTCTCTGGGCCAGCATTTGGAGGGGGGGGGTGCCCTTTCCCCTTCCCTCGCCTGCTTTTTTTACCTTCCCTGACCCTAAAGAGGGCAAAAAAACCTATTGACAGCTGGCAAAAATGGGGGAACTGTATGAAGCCAAATTTTGGCGGCAAAAGGGTCACCCACCTTTTGGAACCACCTCGACCGTTTAAAACTTTTGGTGGGGAAAAAAGCAAAGCGCTCTGACCGCTGAGCTTTCCCCCCAAAAAGGCAGTGTTTTCCCGACAATTTGAACCTGGCGGAGCCCATCCCTTTAGGCGGGTGCGTTGCATGTTGGGTATGCACGCGTTTTTCGCCCATGTGGGGGGGGCCCATCGCTGGCTATTTCTACCAAAAAAGGGGTGGGGCTTTTACAGGCTGGGTTTTATAACGATGTTCGTTCAGAAAAAATGGGTTTTTTTTTAATTTTTTTTTTTTTTTTTTTTTTTTTTAACAAAACAATGTTAGCAACGATACCAACGGCTAATACGTACCCCAGAAACAAAAAAATACAAAATTTTTTTATTTAAATTAATTTATCAAGATTTTTTAAAAAAATGTTTAAAAACCACTTACACACCTTAAAAAAAAAAACCCCATCAAACCCACCCACCACCAAACAACCCCCCCCCCCCCCCCAAACCCCCCCCCCCCCCCCCAAAAAAAAACAAAAGAAACAAAAACCAAACATTTAATATCACTTTGAATGAACAAAACGTCAAAATCGAAGACAAAACAAAAAAACAAAAAAAAAACCCACAGGAAAAAAAACTTTTTTTTACAGTTTTAAAATTTATTGAATAAAGCCATGCCTTTACCCCCATCCCTTAGTTGGAACGCGGCTCTTATGGTTAGGTAATAAAAAGGGGTGCTACACAAAATCTCACCTTTTTACCCTTAAAAAGTTCTACCGACGACGAGAGGAAAAAAAATGGCGTATTTGTAGGAAAAAAAGAAGAATTGGGGGGGTTTTTGGGGGTTTTTTTGCTTTGTTATTTTTCTCTTGAAATCGATGAACCCCCTTCCAAAATGAAAAGTCCCCCGTTGTAAGGTCCGTAAAGGGGAAGGTTTCATCACCCCCCGTCACTTTTTTTTATTTAAACTTTTTTTCCACTTTATGTACAGCAATTTCTCTCTTATTTCGGGTGTTTCCCCCCAGGCACTCCCCCCAAAAAACCCCCCCAACCCCTTTTTTTTTTTCTTTTCCCTCACCTGTATTTTTCCCCTACAGAGGGGCTTTTTTTTTTCATAATTTTGCCCGGGAAAAACTCTTTGTTGCCGTGGGTTTTTTTTTACGCGCGCAAAATAATAAAGTGTAACACGGGGGCCCTCGGTTTATCTCTCATCCGAAGATTGGCCCAGACCAACTCAGGGTCTAATGGATGGGGGAAAAGTTTGGGCCCCAAACGGGGGGGTGGATCTAAAAGAAGCCAAAAAAATGGAGGAGGGTCGGGCGAAAAGGAAGTCCTTACTCTATAAAATTTGGGAAGGGAAGGTGGAGGATGGGAAACCTCGTTGCCCAACAATTAAAAACGTAAGGTTCTGGGTTCGATTCCCACCCCTTCCCCCTTTTTCTTCCAGTTTGCAAAAACAACTGAATTCAAGTTTGGGGAGGAGACTAAAAACGACCGTGTGCAAAACGCACCAGAAATTTGCGCACACTTATAAACCCGTTCCCCCCTTTGGGAAAAAAGAGCAGGCCTTTGTGTGCCGTAGGGCGGATACAACAAAAAAAAAAAAAAAAAACCACCCGACCAGGTGCGTTTTTTTAGAAAACCATCCCGAGGAAAAATCGGGTGTTGGAGCCCCCGGGGGTGGTTGGGGTGTATATGGCCGTCGGGCGGCCCCTTTCGACGGCAGGGGGAACCCATGGTTCGGGTTTGCCTTTCCAATGCCCCATTCCAGCGACGTAGAGAGGGGGGGGAGGGTTTTACATGGGAAAGCTTCCTTTTCCTACTTTTTTCCAAGCGGCCTTTTTTCCCCTTTTTTTTTAATAAAAAAATTTTTTTTTATAGTAATAAAGAATTACTACTCCCACCACCCCACCACAATTTGTAAAAAAATGATAACAATGATAACAAAACTTGATGATGATACAAAAAAGGAAGGAGGAAGAAGAAAAAGGAAGAAAGAAGGGGGAAACTAGATTAATGAATAATAAAAAAAAAACGAGAGAGGGGGAAAAAACTTTAGAAACACAGTATATACAAAGGAAAAGAATTCACTCTCCGGGGCGATCTCGAAGCCTGTGTTTCTCATGTACTCCTACTCTGTCAATTATTTTAGGACACAATCTGGTCACCAGTGTGCATTTTAGCCCATTTTGTCTTATTTTCTATTTGAAAGCTTTTTTTTTTTTTTTTTTTTTTTTTTTTTAATCCTTTTTGGTATTCTTTCCCGTTATCTTTCGGAATTATTTATATTTATGCAATGTTTCCTTCTTTGTCCAGAAAAAGGCCAGCACGTCTTAAATCTGAAATAGCTATTTTATGTTTCAGCGTAGGTGTAAGATTTTACCGTTTAATATTTCT
Organism: Stramonita haemastoma; assembly: GCA_030674155.1. Classification (NCBI taxonomy): domain Eukaryota; kingdom Metazoa; phylum Mollusca; class Gastropoda; order Neogastropoda; family Muricidae; genus Stramonita; species Stramonita haemastoma. Next base: position 7,899,559 of record CM060329.1, read on the forward strand.
CTTTTTGTGGTTGGTTTGTTTGTTTGTCTGTCTGACTGTTTTCGTGATTGCAAATAAAGTGTTTGTATGTTTAGTGTTGTGATTTTGTTTTTTGATAGTTAGCTTGGTTTTGAATTTAGCCATCTGCGTGTGTTTCTTTTGGGTCAGGGAAAAAAGAGGTTTGTGTGTTGTGTTGTGTGTGTGTGTGTGTGTGTGTGTTGTTGTGTGTGTGTGGGTGTGTGCTGTGGTGTGTGTGTGTTTGTGTGTGTGTGTGTGTGGTGTGTGTGTGTGTGTGTGTGTGTGTGTGGGTTGTGTGTGTTGTGCGCGCGCGGCTTCACCACGTGTGTGCACACGTGTATGCCCCATGTGTTGTTTGCGTTGGATTTTTTGTTTTTGTTCTGGATTTGTTTGTTGTTTTATTGTTTGAGGGGTTTTGTTTGGCTTGTTTCGTTGTTTTGTTGTGTGTGTATGTGTTTGGTGTGTGTGGGGGGGGGGTTGGTTGTTGTGTGTGTGGGGGGGGGGGGTTGTATGTGGGAGGGTGTGTGGGGGGGGGGGGGGGGGGGGGGGTCTTGTTTTGTATCGTTTTCATGTTGTCTGTAAAAAAAATAATAGGGTAGTAATTTGAACGGAATTTTAACGGTTGATTTCGAAACTCATTTTTCCCGTGAGTTACAAAATAAATTTGGGGGTTGGGGGTGGGGGGAAAGGGATATAAACTATAAGATTATATCCCTTAGAAATATTTTTTTATCATGCGCTTATCTGGTACATAATCGGTTTGTCTGCATATCGGTTTTGAGCTGTCATACATTGTTGTGTGTGTGTGTGTGTGTGTGTGTGTGTGTGGTGTGTGTGGTGTGTGTGTGTGTGTGTGTGTGTGTGTGTGTGTGTGCGCGCACGCTGGGCGTGTGTTGTGTGTGTGGGGGTGTGTGTGGTATGTGTGTGTGTGTGGCGCACGCGTGGGTGGGGTGGGTGCGTGGGTGTGTTGGTCGGGGGTGGGGGGGGAGAGGGTTGTACATATGCGCTTCGGCATTTCAGAATTACAATAAGAAAATGAACAAATAGATAAAGACAAACAAAAAAAAAATGTTAATTATGTCTTACGGCGCAGTGACGTCTCTTTATCTCTGTCTCTCATCTCTCTTTCTCTCTCTTTCACCACACACACATGCACTCCACCCTCTCACCACACACGCCACACACACACACACCACACACACACACACAACACACACACACACACACACACACACACACAATATACACAAACACACTACACACCAAACCACACCAAACCACACCAAACCACACACACACACACCCACACACACACACACTACACTACACACACACACACACACACACTACACACACACACACACACACCACACACACACAACACACACAACACCCACACACACACAACACACACTACACACACTACAACACACACACACACCACACACACACCCACCCCCCCCCCCCCCACCCACACACACCCACACACACACGTATGAAGGAAGGAAGGAAGGAAAACAAAATCAGAATGACCGCAAAAGTGGGAAGGACTACAGAGAGGAACAGAACGAAGGAGGACTGGGGCTAGGCTATAGAAGAAAGAAGAAAAAAAGACAGAATAAAAAAAAAAAAAACGTGGAGCAAGGTCTAGTGTGTGATGCATTAGCTATTGGCGGCAGGCTACTATCGATCTCTTTCACGCCGCGCCCCACCCCCATCAAACATCATTACGCTCTCTTACGGCCCCCGACATTTTCCCGCCCCCCACCCCCCCCTCCCTCCTCTCCCCCCCCTCACCTTTCCCTCTTCTCCCTCTTTCTAACCTGTCCCCCTCTCCCCCTCTCCCCCCACTCCTCTCCTCTACATTAACACAGATTCTTGTTGCTTGCCCCCCACTTTCTTTTGTGTGTGTTTGTGTGGTTGTGTGTGTGTGTGTGGTGTTGTTGTCTGTGTTCTCGCTGTCTCTGTCTCTCTGTCTCTGTCTCTCTCTGTCTGTGTCTCTCTCTGTTGTCTCTCTCGGTCTGTCTTCTCTCTCCTCCCCCCCCCCCCCCCCCCCTCTTGTAGTTCTTATTTAAGAAGGGCAAAGGCCGGGTGAAAAAAAAAAGTATTGCAATTCTTATCTGTAACCTTTGAAAATTAAGATGAAAACTCTCTCTCTCTCTCTTCCTTTTCTCTCTCTCTCTCTCTCTCTCTCTCTCTCTCTCTTCTCTCTCTCTTCTCTCTCTCTCTTTCTTCTCTCCTCTCTCTCTCTCTCTCTCTCTTCTCTCTCTCTCTCTCCTCCCTCCCTCCCTCCATCCACAACTCTTGTTCTCATCCCCCTCCCCCCATTGTCTTCTTTCCCTCTTCCCCTTACCCCTGTTTTTCTCGTTTTCTTCTTTCTACTGTAGCTGCTAATGTTATGGAACATTGAAAAGAGTAGGTACCGAAACATACTGTGCAAGTTATACGCTTATTTGATGTAGTTTGTCGGTGTTTCTTGAAAATCTCAGTTTATACTGACATGATATGGGACTCTTTTGTGCTCTAATTATGTGCAAGGTCGATCCAGAAAGAGGTTATTGCTTAAATCTGGAGCCCCCCCCCCCCCCCCCCCTCCCAACATCTGTCTGTCTATCTACCTGTCTGTCTGTCTTTCATCCTCTGTCTCTGTCTGTCTGTCTGTCTGTCTGTCTGTTGTCTGTCTGTCTCATTTCAAAATCCTGTTGGAGAAAGACTCATTGGACAACTCCTTGAATACCAATGTTGACGATAAAGAAACTGAGGAAGATTTCGATCGTCCCATATCTAAAAATGAAATGTTATTGGCACTTAGAAAACTAAATAATGATATAGTAGCTGGTCCTGATCGAATTATCGAAGATTTGCTGAAATATTGAAAGTTGAAAATCTATCGTACTTTTCCTTCTGATATTATTCAACAAAATCTTTCGATGATGGTATTTTTCAGATAACTGGACTGAATATATAATTCTGACATTACACAAAAAGGGCAATGTTGATAACCTTATCAACTAAGGGGGGATTTCTCTTAGTGACATAAGTAGCAAGTTGTTAGTACTATCGTTAAAAGTAGGTTACAGGAATGGGTCATGAAAAATAGATTCTATGTTTTCTCTGCTTGTGTTTGTACAGAAACAGATTGGTCATAAGCTTTTAAGCTCTGTGTAGCATTTATTGACTTTGAGAAAGCATTTGATTCTGTTAACAGAAACTTGTTACGGCCTATTCTCCTTTTTAAAAAAAAAATGGTGTGAAGGGTTTATCATTACGATGTTTGGGAGCCATGTATCAGAATGTCAGAAGCAGTAAAGATACGCATGCTGTCCTGCAGACAAGCCTACAACCCCAATGACCAAGGCTCTGTCGTTCGAGGGGATTTTTTCCCCCTGGAGTGACCATCAGCGCTGACTCCACTCTCCTCAAAAGTCCTTCGGATGAGACTATACATCGAGGTCCCGTGTGCGAACATACGCAGAACATCTTGCGCACACGTTAAATCCTGTTCCGCTTTTTGTAAGAGTCGGCCATTGTGTGCCGGTGGGAACAGAGGACAAGATTGACAAAACTGCATACACACGGGGACTAGATGTAAAAAATAAAAAAAAGCACACGAGTGCTTATTCCATTATCCTCGATATAAAAGATTAAAAAAAAATAAATAAATAAATAAATAATAAATAACAACGCTGCCTCAAGGACCGTTTACTTGACTAAGGCGGCTCACAGGAAGGGTCTTGGTGTCTTCTTTCCCCCTGTATGGAGAACTATGAAATCCCCACTCTGAAGCACTGTTCGCCTTAAAGTTTCCTCCATTTATGCTGGTCGTGAACCAAAGCCTGGCTCTCTGAACTGCTTTCCATGTTTATTCTACAGTGTGGGTCCACCGTTTTGGTTTGGTGGCTTTCTTGTTTTAATTTTTTTTTTTATCTGTTCATCTGTCTCCCTTCATAGAGGGCTTTTCCTTGTGGAAAAGTTTTATCTAGGCAGTAAGATCTATATTAAAATTATTATTTATTTATTTATTCTTTTATATCGAGGATAATGGAAAAAGCACTCATGTGCTTTTTTCATCCAGTCCCGTGTGTATGCAGTTTTGTAAATTTATATTGTCGTCTGCTCCCACCGGCACACAATAGCCTACTCTTATGAAAAGAGGAACAGGATTTAACGTGTGCGCAAGATGTTCTGCGTGCGTTCGCACACGGGGCTTCGGTTTACAGTCTCATCCGAGACTTTTGGGGAGAGTGGAGTCAGCACTGATGTTAACTTCAGGGGAAAAATCCCCTCGAACGGGAATTGAACTCGGGTCGTCAAATTACGAGCGCATTGTTCTGACCACTAGGCTCTCCCGTCCCCCAGTAAGATCTGTAATTGGCCTTTGGTGGGGCTGTTTGCTCCAGTTTACTTGGCAACTCACAGAATGACTCTTTTTTTTTCCATTTATAAAAATCACAGTAGGATGGGATCTATCACAACACCAGCTGTTATTTGGAAACCAGTGTTTGAAGTTTTCTCATAGTGTCCTTGAAGATATGTCTTTTTGGGATTGAAGACTGAAGAAGAGTCCAGTAATCAGGGAGGAAGACCATTGAGAATGTTTAGTCTTCAGCACTTATTCGCTCCCAGCAGCATGAAGAGATATGTGAGTTTCCACACTTGTAGTTTGATTGAGAGTTGACTGGTGCTGACAGACTTTCTATCTGCTGCCATAATTATGTCGTCAAGATACTACCTCCTTCATTGCTTACATTTTCTGCAGACCCATTTAGTGGTACGAGACCTGATACCTCAGTGGGCAGAGCGCTGGCTTTCCCCAAGCTAAGGTTAAGCAGCTTCGAGCGTGGTTATCAGCTGGATCAACGGATGGGTAATCGTTTGCGCGCCTTAGCTTCAGTAGAGTCCACAAGGTGTCAATGGGTACCTGCCCTCTTGAGGGTCAGGGAGGGTAAAGCAGAGAGGGAGAGATGGGCGCCACCCGCAATATGTATGCTGGCCCCTGGAGAAGTGAGGTCTCTGAGGCCTTGCTCCCCTACGACTACATAGGGTATGGGACACCTTAACTTTTCTTCCTTGAATTTTTTTTTTTTTTTTTTTTTTTTGGGGGGGGGGGGGTTAAATTTAGTAGTATTAACAGGACCGGCTCAAGTCTAAGCCTTGTGGCCTATAGATGAGAACGTGACGCGCAAGATTACTAATGTCATTTACATGGATGCCAACGTTCCATGCAAGATTATTCTCGTCAAATTAAGAAAAGAAACTGTTAGAAGTTTTCATTGTTATTCAGAAGATTTTGGAATCTGTTAATGGTTGGTGCAGATTTAAGTGCTAGGGGTAAAGAATTCCTAAGTTACACTAAGCTTGGGTCAAGACGGTGGAGTGGGTAGTGTATGTCCGGCACTTCGAGCATCAGGTTTTTTTTTTATCTTTTGCCTCTCGATTTTCTTTACCTGACCAGAAGCAGACGCTTACATATTGCATGTTCTAAATTAACAGAAATCACTTCGATAAGGTGATGCTGATTTTGCGTTAAAACTGTCAGTGTGTTGTGTGTGTGTGTGTGTGTGTTTGTGTGTGTGTGTGTGTGTGTGTGTGTGTGTGTGTTGTGTGTGTGTGTGCTTGTGTGTACACGCACACGCTCCCTCTCTCTCATCAGTGATAGTGCACATTTGTACGTATTGAACAGGATTTTTTTCTTTAAAAAAACTTGACACCACCAGCTGACATACTCAAACCACAACACACCAGACTGCAGAAATAACAGCTTTAATAATACAAGCAAATGTAAAGCATGCCACAGCAGAATAAAAGTGTTCTTTAAAAAAAATTAAATTGGGACTAATAGTGACATATAATATGCATAACAAAATCATAAATAACGACCGGCTGCCATGGCGCAGTGGTTAGCGCCTTGGATTTTGGACAGGAAGGTCGAGGGTTCCAATCCATAAGAGTCATAGGGATTTTTCAGACTCCGGTCAGCTCCTACCCAGAGTGAGTGTGCTGTGGGCTCCGTGGGAAGGACTGGGACCACACAGTCGAGCTTCATCCAATTTACGGATGCAAGTTTGAGAGTGTAGCTCAAATTATCTGACCTAGTCTTTCGGATGAGACGATAAACCGAGGTCCGTGTGTTACACATCACTATTTAGCGCACGTAAAAGAACCACGGCAACAAGGGTGTTGTCCCTGGCAAAATTCTGTAGAAAAAAGCCACCTGATAGAGAAACAAATACAGGTGCATGCAGGAAAAAGAAAAAAAAATGGGTAGGCGCTGAACATGTGGCGACGCGCTCTCCCGGGGAGAGCAGCCCGAATTTCACACAGAGAAATCTGCTGTGACATAAAGTGGTACAAAATACAAAAAAAAAAATAAAAAAAACAACAACACTACGGGTGTTTGTATCTCTCGGGCCCAGTTGACGCTAGGATATATGACAGTAAGCGTAGAGTACAACCCTGTCAAAGTAGTCTCAAAGCATATGCACTTCCACAGCAGCATCATTACGTCATCCTCATTATCATTGATTATCATGTAACAAAAGAAATTGACTCTGATTCGGTTGGTCCCAGTTGCTCTGGTCTCATGGTGACGTCGGATCTGGTTTCCCTATATGCTTCTGTGCCTGTGGGTTCGCGGGGGGGGGGGGGGGGGGGGGGGGTCGGTCATTGGAGGGACGTTGTGGTGGTCGCCGCCCTAGGTGGGCGACTCACTGGCTTCTGCGACTGTCGTTAGTAGGGGGGGGGGGGGGGGGGGGGGCTTAGTAGGTCAAGTGAATTTTGTTTCCAGATGGTACATTGAATAAGCACTGATTTGCTTTTTTTTCATCAAGCCATCTATCTAGGGGAAAAAAGAGACAAAAAACATTGGTTGGTGGTTTCCTGTGTAGAGAATCAGAATCAGAATCAGAATCAGAAAACTTTATTGCCATTAAGTCAGAACGAGACTTATTTGACACCAAACGTAAAGGTATTTAACATTCTTAAAAGATGTAGATTCTTACATATGTAATGTATCTATGTTCTTGCTCTTCTGGAAAAAGAATCATGCACATATTTGATCATATCTAGCAGACAGTCCTCGTTGTTGAAAAACTTACTCAGACTCTTGTAGTTATTCATATTATTCATTTCCTTAATATTGACATTTAGACAGAATTTTTTTTCTTAAATCATCATATAATGTACAAAACATCAAGTAAGTGATACTCGTCTTCTATTTTGTTACACCATTTGCATTTTCTTTTTCTTTTGTCGGTCATTGGAGGGACGTTGTGGTGGTCGCCGCCCTAGGTGGGCGACTCACTGGCTCTGCGACTGAGCTAACACTGTCGTTAGTAGGGGGGGGGGGGGGTGTATGTTAGCTCAGAACAGGTACACTGAACACCACGAAGTGACCCAGCAGCAGTGCAGGGCCCTCTGGCTGGTCTCACATTGATGGGCCCTGTGGACCTCTGACCCCGGGGATGAGACACAGCGAATCTGGGTATGGCTGTGGCGGGGAAATTAAAATGAGCGGTGTGGGAACAGCAGGACGGGGACGTTACAGAAGATAAGGCAGCAAACAAAAATTGAATAACAATCAAACGATTATGGCAGACAGTTCAAATAGTATCAGCACACATGGTAAAAGCAACACAATGGAGAACAACACCTGGAAAAGAGCACAGCCTTTTCTCTTTATCTCCCATTGAGTTTGGTTGGGTTTTTTTTTCGGTAAGATATAAAACGCTTTTCTAAAAAATGAGAGAGAGAGAGAGAGAGAGAGAGAGGAGAGAGAGAGAGAGAGAGGAGAGAGAGGGAGGAGAGCGAGAGAGAGAGAGAGAGAGCGAGCGAGGCGAGCGAGAGAGACAGAGACAGAGACACAGAGACAGAGACAGAGTACACTAGCAAATTAAGAAAGAGAGGAAACAGAGAGAAAGAAGAAACAGAAAGGAAAAGAAAGCCAAATAGAGAACCAAAACACACAGACAAAACGTGTACCCATACCACCAATAACTACAAAGTAACATACACAAAATTATACCTGTGCCTTGGCAATGCAGAAAGGAAGAAGCAACAAAGCCTTTATACCCGTACCACAGCAAGAAAAAACAGAAAGATCATCCCCCCCCCCTCCCCCAAATGATTTATACCCCTACAACACACAAAAAAAAACAACAACCCAAATTATTTATACTTGTACCATGATAAGCAATTATTTAGAAAGAAAGAAAACAAAATATTCAAACCTGTACTACAGAAATAAATACAGAAAGAAACAAAATATAGATATACATAATTTTACCTGGAACTGTACCACAACAAAAAATACAAAAAAGACACCCCCCACCACCACCACCCAAAAAAGATAATATATATATATATTTTTACCCATAACATAAGAAATAATACAACAAACAAAACAAACAAACATAAATTCATAAAGTTTTAAACAGACATATAAGAGAACTTACTCATACAACAAGAGATAAAAAGACCCACAAAATACAAAAATCGTTATCTATCTATAGCCATACTGCAACCAAAAATATAGTTCCAAACAAACAAAAACCTAACAAAAACAAACAAAAATTCCAAAACAAAAATAACAAAATGTATACCTGTACTAAAACAATACCCCCAAAAATGACAGTTTAAGTACTAAGGAAAAGTGAAACAGCTCTATTATTGATAATTTCATATATATATATATATATATATATATATAGAGAGAGAGAGAGAGAGAGAGAGAGAGAGAGAGAGAGAGAGAGAGAGAGAGAGAGAGAGAGAGAGAGAGAGAGAGGAGAAGGCACACAGCAAAGAAAAACTGCACAAAAAATGGTGTTTACACATCAGAACAATTAACATACTATTCAACAAAATGAAAGCAAGTGAATATGATTGACACCTTAAAATTCTGAAAAGTGTCTAACTGTAAGGTACCACGGTGGTTGAAGCTTCAATCATCACCGGGACCTCTGATGAAGGCTCATCCAGAAGCCAAAACTCGAGGTATGGCCCTTGCTCAAAAATGCTTAAAATGATGCCATTGAAAGATTATTTTGTAGAGTTTATTTTATTTGAATTTTCTTTCTTTTTCTTCTTCTTCTTCTTTTTTTTTTTTTTTTACATTGAATTCTTGATAAATCATTTTCAAAATGACTGAGAAGTTGTAAGTGGTTACCTGCACTTGTTTTTCCTTCACTACTTTTTCCTCAGTAATACTTTGTGGTCAAGTGGGGAATTGCATCTCTAGTAGATCCAAGTGTAGGCCATTTATACATTTTTTTCCAACTTCTCTTGCCTGTGCTTGCACTTCAAGTGTATGGCAATGTTTGGGTTATTATCTAGCTAAGACTGACCACTTGGCTGGATACAATCCTTATGACCTCCCTTGCATTCTTTCAATAGGATCCCCGAACACAAGGCACAAAGATTCACTAGGTGTTTAATTTCTCATGTTCATTTTTGGTGCACCATATATTCTAAGCATACTTTATTTCTCTTTTAATCGTCATCTTTTAGTGGCAGCTTAAAAAGGCCACAGGGATATCAAATATTCTTGTGAATGCGATTAACATTTTAAATTCTGAAAAGTGTCTCGCTGTAAGGTAGCACAGCAGGTGAAGCTTCAGTCACTGCTGCTCTGACAAAGGCTCATCCAGGAGCTGAAACTTGAGTCAGGGCAGGCCAAAGGCATGGTTCTTACTCAAAAATGCCCAAAATACTGCCATTGAAAGACATCATTTCCTAGAAATTATTTTTTTGTTTTGTTAATTAATTAATTTATTTTACATATAAAATTCTTGATAAATCATGTTCAAAATGATTGAGAAGTAGTAAGTTGTTACCTGCATTTGTTTTTTCTTCCACTACTTTTTTTCTTTCTCAATAATACAACAAAATGATTTTAAAATGCTGAAACTATTCTTTAAGAATTTACACTGTGCATGCAATCCAAGACCAAAACCAGTGAAAACATTACTGCTGTAGAAACAGTTCAAAGACAATAGTAAACATCATACAACAGTTCAAAGTGACTGAGGAAAAATGTTTTAACACCATCACCACACATAGTATGCCACACCAGAAAATAACTAAATGTCTGCTAGGAAAAACTATACATTTTACAGTATACATCATACATGATACAACAATGTCACAGTATAACTAATGCACAAAAAATCAGTTCTAGTAATATAAACACATGTGATACAAAACACAACAAACTGACCAAATGCTAAAAACTAAAAGTTTAAAACTTGCAGCACACTTGATACACTATACACAAAAGTGTAAGTACAGAAAAACTGTTTCTATATCATCAACATGCATAATATACTACAGAAGACAGACAACACTGCTGACAACAATGTTACACCCTCAGCACACTTCTTATACTATAAAAAGGCGGTCGTAGGGGAGTGAGGTGTCAGAGACCTCAGCTTCTCCAGGGGCCAGCATATTGAGGGTGGCGTCCATCTCCTCTCCCTCGCTGCTTTACCTTCCCTGACCCTAAAGAGGGCAGGTACCCATTTACAGCTAGGTGAAGTGGGGGGACTGTAGTGAAGCCAAGGCGCACAAACGGTCACCCATCCCACTAGTAACCATGCTCGATGCTGCTTAACTTGACTTGGGGAAAGCGAGTGCTCTGACCACTTAGCTATCCCACCCCTACATATACTATACAAGGAGGTAAAACACTAAGTGAACAAAAAGAATAAATAATACAAATTGAAAAAAAACAACCAGAAATAAACAATGTCATGACTCTCAGCATATGATATATAATATAAAGAGACAACAAAGCAGATGTACAACTAATGGAAAAAATGATTTGAAAAACAGCAACACATGTAAGATGCAGTATAACAATGCAAAGAAGTACTGTTCAAAATAAAAGTTTTGATATATAAGCAAATGATAAAATGCTCCGAAGAGGCAGCATAACTATTAAAATATCAATTTCAGTATCATCAACACATAGAATACACTCTGCAACAAAATCATACAATAACAGCCAAAATAAATCAAAATAGCATGCAAAAAATAATGATTTAACTGCTGAAAGAAATCTATTTCTTAAGTACACTGGATATGCCAAATACATAAAACACTGAATAGCAATAATGCTCTCATAACACATGTAGTATATGAAAATAACAAACACTATAACAGCAAGTAAAAATAATGCCCTCATAACATATTTAGTATAACAAAATAAACATAGTATAACAGCAAGCAAAATAATGCCCTCATAAGTTGCTCATAATACATAAAGTATAACACAATCATACTATAGTTTTAAAAAAATGAAGCAATAAACACAAAATATTAAAACAATATGACTCAAAATGGCTGCGTCAGTAAAGTAAACAAAACAGCCTTTTCTCTCCCTCCTCCTTTTCAGTCAAATATGCCATATGTTGTATAGAAGAAGAAGGTACACAAATTCAAAGAAAACAAAAAAAGAATAAAAGGGTAAACAATTCTTTAAAAAAAAAAGTATACCAATATCAAAACAGCTTGAGCATTGAAGAATTCTTAGAGTTAACATTTACATGGCTGATGTGATCCTTTTTTTTTTTATTCTCATTAAAACTTGATGTATATCACTCCATGGTGATTTAAATACATGCCTATTTCTACTGAATCATTAAAAAAATAAAATAAATATAACCCCCTAAAATTGACTGTCATTTTTTTTCTTCTGCGTGTCCTCTTCACATCATTTCTATGGATCAACCCATGATATAATTTTTTTGTGCGAAATCAGTCATGACTGACTTTTTTGGGATTAAGCTCACCGATAATTGCTGGATCATACTGCAAAAAGTATTTTCTATTCTTTCTTCATCTGCCAGATCTCTCGAGTTTCACAATCTGTGAAATCTCTACCATGTACAACCGTTTTTCAACCCACCATTATTAAGGCAATGACATTCCATCTTTGTGGAATGATAATCATAATAATTATGTGCTAATGTTTTCAATGAACAAGTCTGTGTATCTCTGTGTCATGAATATCTGCAAGCCTTACTGGAGCACCATACTCAATTGAAAACCAAGTTTGTAAAAGCAATACTTAAAAAAAAATATGAACACACTGTATTGAACTTGGCAGGCAAGTTGAAGGCATCAAAGAGATCAACAGAAAAACAGGCAACAAGTCAAAAAGATAAACAGTTTGGTCGACAACAACACTTCGGTCAGGGGTGCATGTATTTCTATTCCTGTCTGGCTACCAGTTCTTGCCATTTAAAAATGATAAAAAGTATATACAGCTGTAGCCTCACACAGACATAGAAACAAAATCATTAGGCCTGTTTGGATTTGTAGAATATCATTTGACAGGAATATATAAACAATGGATTCATAGAATAAAATTTTGGGGGGAATATAAAACAACGGATTCACAGAATATCATTTTTGGGGGAATATTGAAACAATGGATTTGTAGAATATTATTTTGGGGGAATAGTAAAGCAACACATCATTTGTAGAATATCATGGCGGCGGGGGGGGGGGGGGAGATATTGAAACAATGAATTTGTAGAATATCATTTTGGGAGATCGGGAATACATAAACAATGGATTTGTAGAATATCATTTTGGAAGAATAGTAATGCAACACATTTGTAGAATATCAATGGGGGAGGGGGGGGGGGGGGGGGGAGGATTGAAACAATGGATTTGCAGATCATTGGGGAGAATATTGAAACAAAGATTTGAAGAATATCATTGGAAATGTTAAGCATGGTTTGAAGAATATCAATTTGGGGAAATGTTAAAGCAATAGGTTTAAAGAATATTGATTTGGGGAAATGTTAAAGCATAGGTTTAAAGAATATCTGAAATGTTAAAGCCATAGGTTTAAAGAATATTGATTTGGGGAAATGTTAAAGCAATAGGTTTAAAGAATATCCGAAATGTTAAAACAATAGCTTTAAAGAATATCATTTGGGGAAATGTTAAAGCAACAGATTTAATGAATATCAATTTAGGGAGTAGTAAAGCAACACAGTTGCACAATACCATCCTGGAATACAGATTTAACCATTAGCAATCATCCAAGTCATCAAAATCAAACAAAAAAAATCAGTATCACCAGGCCTTGTCAGAGAATCAAGAAGCATTTAAACTGGCTTTGAAATAACATATCGATTAAACATTACATGTTACGATCATGTCATCAAAAAGTATCCCGCCTCCCCCCCCCACCAGCCCCCAAAACAACAACAAACCAGAAACACCGGGATTTGTATAGGAATATGAAGGAAGATGGGAATTGTCTTTGATATCGCACAGATCAACCATGATAGTCACCACCATCTATCCTTTAATTCCAGGAAAAATAGTTTTTATGTCAACTTAAAAAATGTTCTATTTATTTATTCTTTTATATCGAGATAATGGATGAGTTGCTTTTTTTTTTTTTACATCCAGTCCCCATGTGTATGCAGTATGAGATCACTTTAAGGCACCCTTCAAGAGGTACATATACTGCTCTGATGTGATCTTTAAAAAAAAAAAAATTGAAAGCAGTTGTACAATTTTGATCAATACAAAAACAACGCCAATTATCAGTGATCTATGCTTCTTCAAAGGAATATTGCAGTAAAGTTGTCACAGCAAAGACGATGTTGCAGCAAAGTCACACATTTCTGGAAACTTATATGCAGGGTAAACATCAGAATGTTGAACACTCCCACAAAAGAAAGAGATATCCTGTCTATCCATTCTTGTTTCCAGCAGTAACAGATTGTTACACTGGTGACCAGAATACACTACATCATGGTTAAGTAAAGACACATATATCATATCATTAACAGTAATGAAGTCTAAATTGCAAAAGCAGTGATGAGTATACATAATTGCAATAATACTTTGATGATGTCAACTGCAATGACACTTGATGATGTTGATTGCAATAATACTTGATGATGTTGATTGCAATAATACTTGATGATGTCTATTGCAATAATACTTGATGTCGATAGCAATGATACTTGATGATGCTGATTGCAATAACACTTGATATCTATTACAATAATATTTGATGATGTAATGTTGATTGCAATAACACTTGATGATGCTGACTGAAAAAAACACTTGATGTCTATTACAATGATATTTGATGTTTTTGACTACAATAACACCTGATGATGTCTATTACAATAATACCTGACGATGTCAACGGTTCTCTGTTCTCTGACCCACGGTGTCAAAACTGTAGCATCTTATCATGAACACCAGCAAGTTTTTTTCTTCAACATTTCATTTAACATTCTTTACAGCCTTGTCCTCCATGAAAGCCATTTCAGGCCAGCTACCATGTCAAATTTCAAAACCCGCTGAAATATTACCATCACCTGCAAATAGAGTTTATTCCAATGACATTCCAGGAAAATAGTGCTGAACTGTACACATGAGATAACAAGGCATCAGCAGAAAAATCGTGATTTAGCAACAGCAGAAAGGAGATACACATGGCTGGTAAACAACAGTCAAACATACCCATCCCAACCAGACCATCAAAAATATGTCTGAAGCTTGACATGGCATAAACATAAAGGCAAGAGTCCAAATCGTAATGCCAGTTTGGGTTTGGCAAATTTTTTTTTTTTTTTAATATTGAACAATGATTTTGTCGATTATGATGTAACATATACCAAACAATTATGTCATCAAGAAGCATGATAAAATAATCAGCATGATCAGGATCTATGAAAACACCGGGCAGAGATTGAAGTTGGCTTTGAAATCGCACATCAACAAAACATGACATGACCATCAATAACAATCATCAGCATCACCGAGATTTGTAAAATAATCTGACATTTTGATTGATAATTGGCTTTAAAATCACACTTCAACGAACAAGGAAAGTCACCATACTTATTCATTAATTCAAGAGCATACGTTTTTACATCAACCAAAAATTGGATATTAGTAATAATATTACTGTAAGGACCTCCTGCAAAGTATTACATACTACTACTCTAATGTGAAACTTTTCATTAAAACACAAACTAAGAATACTTACTAATGAAAGATAACACCTCCAGGCCTTGGGGAAAAGTCAAAGATTTCTGGAAGTGCATAAGCATGGAAAACCAAACAATATTGAACACATCCATAAAAAAAAAACAAGGTTCTGGCCATCCACTTTTGTTTTCAGTAGCATTAAACGTTACACTGCTGTTTACAACTCTAAGGAACAAGTATTCTGTCTTATCATTAACAGTGATGGAGTCAACATTGTAAAAGCAGAGTACACAATTGTACCCTATTTGATGATAACAACTCTCTTTTCTCAGACCCTCAGTCTGACAAAACTGCAGCATCTAATCATGAACTCCAACAAGGTTTTTTTTTTGTTTTTTTTAAAAATATCATGAACATTTGCACACTTGAGTTTATACACACAGTATCTGAAGAAACAGTGCAAGCTTCTGCATATGAGAAAAGGAGGCATAAATGAAACTAACAGAAAAATCATGAACTTGCAACAAGTCTAACACCCCCCCCCCCCCCCCCCCCCCACCATTTTGTCGTAGTCAACAACAAATTCAGTGCTCATAAGCATTCCATTTCCTGCTTCATGTGAAACCTGGCTCAATAAAACAATAACAACAAATTGTGTTTTTGTTGCATTCATCAGAAGAACGACTCAATTTTCTGCAACAAAGACAGCAGTACACACACTTTTTTTTTTCTTCTTGTGAGATCAGATTTTCAGTTTCTTTCCTGTAATCAACTGTGATGTGATTGTGCACCACAGTTTCTCCAAGCCATACTCCTCCCCCCCCCCCAAAAAAAAAAGAAATGATGCACAGGCCCATCAACATGTAGCTATAACCTGACATCCTACCAAAGTCAAAGTCAAATTTTTATTTCCAGATGGTACATTGAATAAGCATGGATTTGCTTTTTTTTTCATCAAGCCATCTATGTAAGGAGAAAAAAAAACACCAAAATTATTTACTAACATGATTTCAACAGCCTTAAAATGTAAAATATACCTATAGATAAAAACAAGCAAAAAAAACCCAAACAAAAAACAAAAAAACCCCCAAACAAACAAAAAAAAGCCAAACAAAAACAAGCTGTACATGCCCTCGGTACATGTTACCTAGGTTACTAGACAGGGAAGGCTCACATGACCTTGACAGAGAACTCCTCCAGCAGCAGAAAAACTCCTAATTCAAAACACAAAACACAGGGGCAGGTGATATTCTGTAACAGTAGCCAGCAAGTCATCAACACGAGAGCAGGTGACATTTTGTAACAGTAGCCAGCAAGTCATCAACACGAGAGCAGGTGACATTTTGTAACAGTAGCCAGCAAGTCATCAACACGAGAGCAGGTGATATTTTGTAACAGTAGCCAGCAAGTCATCAACACGAGGATTGGCAGCTTGGGACAACAACAAACCAAAGCCACAGACAGCTAACTGTACAGGGACTCTTGTGCTTAGCAGAGGTAAAACTCCTCGACATTATGGATAAAAAATGCGTAAAACTTGAGCCTTGCAAAAGCATGAACATGATAATAAAGAAACATTAATTTTGGGAAGGTTTTTTTAAAATAGTTTTTTTTATTTATATATTTTGCTCAATATCACTTGGTGGGAGACATAAAATACTCATTAAAAAAAAATAATGTCATTAAAATGTATGAGCAAACGCAATATCACCGGGATGTATTAAAAACTTTGACAGAACTTTCAATTGGCTTTGAAATTGCCCATCAATAAAAACAAAAATGAAAAGATGCCCAAAACACAAGCGCCATTTTGCAAGAACTACAGAGTGACATCAGTGTGTGTGTGTGGTGTGCGCATGCATACATGTGTGTGTGTGTGTGTGTGTGTGTGTGTGTGTGTGTGTGTGTGTGTGTGTGTGTGTGTGTGTGCCTGCCAGTGAACTTAGTTCATGACTCACAAATTTTGACAAATTTGAACTGGGACTAAAATTGTGTTTAGTCTTTGGTCAAAACAACAATTTTTTGTTAAATACATGCACAGTTAACCCATGTTGAACACATTCACATGTAAAGAGATGTTCTCACTCTTCACATTTTTTCTCAGAAATATCAAAAACATTATAACTCTGACTAGAATACCATATTCTGGACTAAAATAACGATTTTGTGCTTTCAACGAACCCTCAATCATCATTCATTCAAACACAAATTTCAGTGTATCAGTGATATGATGACCACACTCACAACTATCCTACGTATCCACTTTCACTTCACAAAAAAAATCAGCAACAAGGAACATTAATACAACTGCAGGAAGCAATGCAATAATGCTGATATCAATTAACAACTTTGAAACATTTTATAGAGGAAAAAGAATTAGCACACAATGGCTTTTTTTACATCCAGCCCACAGTCACAAAAAATCATAATAATGATAACAAATTTCCAAAGACAAAGTAAAATTTTTAACCCCCCCCCCCCCAAAAAAAAAAATAAAAAAATGTTTGTAACATCAAAAGAAATGACAACAGGAATCTGAAAAAGTATATCAGGAATGAGACATACCAGAATTATCATGTCAACAACAAAAAATCCCCCCCCCCCCCCAAAAAAAAATATATACCAAGTAAAGAAACATTATAACCAAAAAAATAACCCTGTCAGTGATCCCATGAATATGCATTACATTGGAAAAAAGAAGATGCAAAGTCTGCCCCCCCCCCCCCCCCTCTCCCCCAAAAAACCCCCCACAAAAAAACATGTAAAAAAACTAGTATTACCAAAAAATGAACACTGTAAGTGATCCCATGAATATGCATTATGTTGAATTAAGAAGAT
Organism: Stramonita haemastoma; assembly: GCA_030674155.1. Lineage (NCBI taxonomy): Eukaryota > Metazoa > Mollusca > Gastropoda > Neogastropoda > Muricidae > Stramonita > Stramonita haemastoma. The sequence continues at coordinate 7,917,361 of CM060329.1, forward strand.
GCAAAGTCTGACACCCTCACCCCCAACCCCCCCCCAAAACCCACTAACAAACAAAAAAGACATGTAAAGAAATATTATTACCAAAAAATGAACACTGTCGGTGATCCATGAATACTGTCGTGATCCCATGAATATGCATTATGTTGAAAAAAAGAATATGTAAAATCTGAACAGCTCCTCCCCCCCTTCCCCCCCAAAGAACCATAACCGCAACACACCAGGCAAACAGAGGCTGTTGTTAGTCTCTTAAAAATTATTCAAGATCAGTGGTCTAGAGGTAATGCTTCCCCCTTGACAGCCAGAAGTGCAGGTTCATTCCCCATTTGGCCCCAACTTTTTCCCCACCACTCATAAGACCCTGAGTGGAGGTATTGGTGCTAGTCTTTAAAATGAGACAATAAATCAAAGTTCCATGTGCAACATGCATTCAGTGCATGTAAAAGAACCCATGGCAACAAGGGAGTTGAATGTGTGTGTCTGGTGATATGGATGGATTTCACTGAAATTCACTTTATTTTGGTGCTGAAAATGTACAGGTTTGCTTGAGATTTTGATGCTGAAATATGATATTTGTATGACAAGTTTTATAAGGTTGCTGTTTTTAGGTATGGTTTGTAACCCACACAATAAAAAATTTTTTTTATACATAATACAGATGTGTTCGTAACTAATATTCATGTATGAATGTATCATGACATTCAATTCCTTGTCAGTTTTGTTGTGTTTTTTATCTGAAAAGAGTTGTACCATCAGAAGGAGAAGGGGTTTGCAAGGTGCTGTGGTTTCACTGCTCCAGGTGCTGAGGGTGTGGCTAAGTCAGCCTCCAGTTTTACTCCAGGTGAAGGAGTTCTTCTGTCTTCACTGGCTGCAGGGGCAAAGTGGTTACCTGCAATCAGTTAAACACCTGAGTCTGTACACACACATCTACAGAGATATAGATCATCCAGGCTGTAGTAGTCTACACAGATATAGACCCATACAGCCTGTTGACTGCTGGTGTAGAGGTAACGCACATGCCTGGAAAGCAAAATGTTCGGGTTTGAAACGAGTGGTTATTCGATTCCAATTTGTGCCTGAAACTTTTCCCCAATCCACTAAACCATGTACGGCAGTCTAGGTGCAGGTCTTTTGGATGAGAGAATAAACTGAGGACCCGTATGTCAGCTGCAACTAGCGCACATCTAAGAACCTACAGCAACAAGAGCACTGTCACTGGCAAAATTCTGTAGGAAAAAAGCCACTGTAATAGGAAAACAAATATGCAAAGAAGACAAAAAAAGAGAAAAAAAAGGGTGGCGCTGCTCTTGTGGTGACTCACTCTTCCCATGAAGAGCAGACTGAATTTCATGCAGAGAACTGTGCAGTGAATTGAAGTGGTATACAATACAATACAATACAATACAATACAATACAATACAGTGCAGACGACTATAGTAAACAAACAAAGGAAACAGGGATAAACTAGTGGTCAGAACATTTCGCTTGCAAATTTGACGACCCAGGTTTGATTCCCATTCGAGGGGATTTTTCCCCTAGAGTAAACATCAGTGCTGACTCCACTCCTCCAAAAGTTTTTTGGATAAGACTATAAACAGAGGCCACGTGTGCAAATGTATGCAGAACATCTTGCGCACACATTGAATCCTGTTCCGTTTTTCTTAAGAGTAGGTCATCGTGTGCCGGTGGGAACAGATGACAATATTTACAAAAATAAATAAATCAATCCACACCACTCCCTCCTACCTTCTTCCAGGAGGTGCAGAGGTCGATCATGATGAAGCAGGGCTGGGGGATCCTGCAGGCAAACACACCCAGGTCTCGGCCGTCCAGGTACAGGTGCAGGTCCCTCAGTCGATCCAACACCAGCCCCACCCGGCTTCCCACCCTGATACCCGCCAGAGCAGCTCCCAGATTTGAAGGCTTCTGCAGATACAGTTTAGAGTTCTGAAAGAACAGCCTGATAAACAGTAAATTGTGTTATAACACAGTCAGTCATTGTGCGCACAGGGTTAGTTCTTCCCACTGAGGGGTCAGTAGAGATTTTAGAACAAAATTGTTTGATTGAATCTCATTACCCCAGTCACACCAAGGTTATTCTATTCGGGAACAAGGTTATTCTATTGGGAAACATTGTTCGATTCAATCTCATTACCCCAGTCACACCAAGGTTATTCTATTTGGGAACAAGGTTATTCTATTGGGAAACATTGTTCGATTCAATCTCATTACCCCAGTCACACCAAGGTTATTCTATTCGGGAACAAGGTTATTCTATTGGGGAACATTATTCGATTCAATCTCATTACCCCAGTCACACCAGGTTATTCTATTCGGGAACAAGGTTATTCTATTGGGAAACATTGTTCGATTCAATCTCATTACCCCAGTCACACCAAGGTTAATTCTATTGGGAACATTGTTCGATCCAATCTCATTACCCAGTCACACCAAGGTTATTCTATTGGGGAACATTGTTCGATCCAATCTCATTACCCCAGTCACACCAAGGTTATTCTATTCGGGAACAAGGTTATTCTATTGGAGAACATTGATCCAATCTCATTACCCCAGTCACACCAAGGTTATTCTATCAAAGCTCACCCTACAGAGGTCCATGTTATGCTGACATGAAGCCACTAGCCAGAAGAGGCCTGCAAAGATGCCGAGTTGCTTCAGTGAAGTGTTGTGTGGTACATGTTTAGAAATGTGTGTGTTTGATCTTCTTTTCTTTTGATCCTCGGCTAGAACTCTAAGGTTCACCAATGGTGAAATTTATGCGTATGTGACCCCCCCCTCCACCATTTTGCTAGCCACATTCCGACTTCAAGGATGGTGTCTAAACACAACACCTATGTGAATGCTGGTTTTTGTTTTCTGTCATGAGTTCCTACCAGCACACAATGGCCTTCTCTTCCAAAAGGTGGAACAAATGATCAATGTCGAAGAGGATGATAATCATGATACTGTCAAATAGATCACCTCCCATTTGAGACTATTCCACAGGGCTATATTCCAAAACTTCCGCCTTCAAAAATATCCTGTTAACTCTGCCAGGGTAGACTTTTAGTTTATTTGGTTGTTCAAGACGTTTGTACTCGTGTTTGGTTACTAATGACCTGTAACCTGAATAACAGGGTTTTTTTCTGCCGGCATACATGTGCGCACCACCGCATAAAGCATACAGAGAAACGCAAATTCTTCTTTTTTTTAAATACACACACACACACCATCTGGAAATAAAAAATTGACTCTGACACACACACACACACACAGACACAGACACACACACACACACACACACGCACTAACACACATGCGCTCTCAATCCTTCTTTACAAAAACAAGAAACCAAACCCTACTTTAGACAAACTTGAACTAGTTATTCAGACCACCCAAAGACACACAACACACATCAGGTAGCCAAACTGACCCTACACCAATACAAATTTATGTGCAGACCACCTACATTGATGCCCTGGTTGCAGATGTGGCTGTGATCTATCAGCACGGCGGAGGGATGCCCATCAAAGACATGGTTGGGCAGACGGAAGGTGTGTGGTTCCTGTGTCGTCACCCCGATCGTGTTGTACCCGTATCCACACACCCTCAGCACCTCAATCAACTTCACCTGTCACACACACACACGTTTATGCACGTAAGCATGCACACACACAGAGGCATGAATCCAAATAATTCGTGTACATGCAGGCACTTCACATTGTGCCTACATGGATGAGTACATTATATGTATGCATGTAATGTATACGTACTTAACACAGTCAAGAACACATGCGTGCACACACACTTTACAGTCACACGCATGCGTGCACATACACATACATCACACACGCACGCACGCACGCACGCACGCACGCACGCACGCACGCACCCACACACACACACCACACACACACACACACACACACACACACACACACACACACACACACACAGAGCATACATGAAGACAGGCGTGGGTTGCTAGTGGATAAAATTAACTGTATGATGTTCCGTAAGTATTACTTTCTCAGCATGACATGTCCTTGCCAATTTTGGAATAAAAAAAACAACTCAACAATGAAATGTTACCTCTCTTGTGTTTGCCTGAGCACAACTAAAACTGATGAATCCAGTCTCTGGCAGCTTTTTCAAACCACCACTTCCCTCCCTATCAGACTTTCTAAAGCCAGTCCGAGTGAGAAAGAGAAACCAAAAAGTCATTCACGAGCTCGAGACAAGCGTAGCAAGTTTTACAGCAATAAATTGCCAGACATGACAAATTGTAACTTTCTATAAACCACACATTTTACAAGCACTGGTTAGTGGTTACTTGTGTGTACACATACTACACCTACCTGGTAGAGAGTTTCTGTTTGCATGGGGTGGCAAGCCAGTACAATGCCTCGGTTGGATTTCCCAGTCACCCTGTCCGCGGTCTGATTGTTGTCAGACAGGGCGATTCGCTGGCCGTGGTTGTTATTGAAATGCCATGTCATTGCCTGTAATACAATCAGCGTACACAATTTTCAGTAGCATTCCAAAAACGTTATCCCGGATTATAAAAACGTGGTTGTCATCTCACCTTAGTCTTCCATTTCACTTGCACAAGGAATGAAAATGATGGTATAAAACAAAATGTAATATATAATGTTAATACAACTTTTTCACGACTCTCACAATGTTTCATGTTGGTAATGAACTTCTTTAAGAAACAACCTGTTATTTTCAAGGTGTGTGTGCGCGTCTTAGTGTGTCACTCTATGTATGTATGTATCATTGTGTGTGTGTGTGTGTGTGTGTGTGTGTGTGTGTGTGTGTGTGCACGTGTGTATACATGTTGTATGTATGACATGAATGTGTCAGTGAATCTCTTTCTACCACACATCTCTATCACATACCAAAGCAAGTGGGAATTGCATCTCTAGTAGATCCAAGTGTAGGCCATTTATATTTTTTTGCCCAACTTCTCTTGCCTGTGCATGCACTTAATGTGTATTGCAATGTTTGGATTATTATCCAGCTAAGACTGACCACTTGGCTGGATACAAACTTTATGACCTCCCTTGCATCCTTTAATAGGATCCCCAAACAAAGATTCACTAGGTGCTTATTTTGTCTTATTCTTTTTTTTTTTTCAACATATATTCTAAGCATATTTTTTTTCTCTTTTTATCATCGTCTTTTGAGGGCAGCTTCAAAAGGCCACAGGAATATCAAACATTCCTTTGAATGCAATTGACACTTTTAAATTCTGAAATGTGTCTTGCTGTAAGGTACCACAGCAGGTGGAGTTTCAATCACTGCTGGGACCTCTGATAAAGGCTCATCCAGGAGCCGAAACTCAAGTCAGGTCAGGCCAAAGGCATGGTTCTTACTCAGAAATGCCTACAATGCTGCCACTGAAAGACATTATTCCTTAGAATTTATTTTCATTTCATTTTTTATTTATTTGAATCTTTGATAGGCCTAAGTCATTTTCAAAATGATTGAGAAGTTGGTACCTGCACTTGTCTTTCCTCACTACTTTTTCCTCAATAATACCAAAGCATTAAAGCATGTAACTGTGTGCAAACAACCACTACCTCACATTACCTCACCTTTGGCTGCGCCATGATCAAGTCAGCAGGATTGCAGTTGACCACACCTAGGTGCCTCAACATCTTCTCACACCGAGACAACGCCTCGGCGCTGATTTCTAAGGTCATCTCAGGCACGACCATGGCGCCAGCGGGCAAGGCAGGACTGAGGTCCAAGTTGTTGACGCGAGCCTTCATCACCGCTGTCATGGTCCTCGCATCCTCCGACGCTTTCATCTTCTGGATCCGCACGGCCACCACCTTGTGACACACCAGCTTTCCTTTACGGCGCAGCAGACACGCTTTCCCGCCAACCACCGCTTCCTTCACCTCGGAGCCAGCCTTGTGGACCAGTTTCTTCAGGTGACGGCGACACTCTTTGACGGCAGAGTCCAGTGTGTTGCACAGGTCGTCGATCTCCTGGATCAAGGCCTGCGTCTTCTTCTCCGTTTCTTGCAGATGCCTGTCCAGGTCCTGGATGCTGCAGTTGATGGCAGACTGCCCTTTGCTCAGCCTGCACACCAGCTCTGCCAGTTCAGAATGGGTCTCTGACATCTTCTCTTCCAGTGCTGTCAGCTCCTCCTGGCAGCTTTGGTGACATGTCATGGCATACTCTTGGCACAAGGAGTCCTCATGGTCATGGCAGTGCTTCTTGGTCTCTTCACTGGCGTGGTAAGTACTGGTGGGACCCTGGTCGTCTGTAGCCTGTTTTTCAGCCTTTATCTTACACAGCTGTTTGGTAACGTGATCCTTTAAATCCGAGAATTTGGAATGAATATTGGCGCAAGATGTGCACATTATGTCGCTACAGTTGAGGCACTGGTGTGTAGCGACAGCCTCTTCACAGGCGCAGCACCCGCGCTGGTTATTCAAAAGCTTCTCACTCTCTACGAGCTGAACCATGGACAGGTCTGTGGGAAAGGCATCCACCACGTCTTCCAAACTTCTGCCCCTTCCGCTGTCGGCTTCCACTACAGGGTTTCTGCAGAGGGGACACCTGGGGTCCTTGTTGGACTGCATCCAGAAGAGCAGACAGTCGCGACACAGGAGGTGTGCGCAGGGCAGCAGTTTGGGGGTGGTGAAATACTCGTGGCAGATGCTACAGGTCAGCTTGTAAGTGGAGTCCCTCACAGCAGCTGCTGCTGAAGCCATGCTGACAGCAGAGGTTCACCGTCACTTCAAGTTCAATTCAGATGTCCAGGCCAACTTCAAGATCTATAAATACCAGAACATATAATTTTTAAAATTTTATATATATATATATATATATATATATATATATATATATATAACACACACATACATATATATATATATAATCTGCAAATTGCAATGATTCGAATGAATAACATTTCCATTATTTAGGGAGGAAAAACACAGACCACAACTTAAAGATCTATAGATCTATATACCAGAACATATTGCAATGAATGAATAACATTTTCATTATTTAGGGGGGGGGGGGGGGGGGGGGGGGAAGCAAAGATCACCATGTAAAAAAAGAGGGAAAAAATGTAAAACCCCCCCCCCCCCCCCCCCTGCAGATCTATCTAGACTAATAATGAAGCATGCAAAGTGTTTCTAGAATAAATATTTGAAGCTGGAACAACATATTTATAAATCAACACATTTTTCTCATTTTCTTCCAGTAGACATGTGTTCCCATGTGCATAAACTATTTTATACAATACACTTATACAGTGCACAGACAAAATATTGAAACAATATGTTTCAATTTCTAATAGTACTAGCTAAGTCATGAAGTACCAGCTTCAAAATCCTTAAATGTTGAAAGAATTGACTGACTACCCCCCTCACTTAAAAATGAATATTCTTTAAATCAGGCTTCTTTTTTTTTTTTTTTTTTTTTTTTATCTTACTCTTAGTTTATTCTTTCAACACAAGTTTGTAAGGTAAGACATTTTCGATTTGGCCAGTGACCAGACACTGCTGACACTGACAGCATGATCTTGAACATGAGCATTGACTATTGAATATTTCATTATTTTAAATAAGTTGTGTTCTGTCTGGTTTTGTGCCATTACTGCATTAGTCTTGAAAGCAACTTTTAGCAAGTGACCCATCTTATCTGTTAAGACTATGTGCTAGTCCCCAACAATGGTGACTGAGTTCAGTGCAAATTCACACTGATATTAAAAACATGCCTAAGAAGACTGTTTTGTTAGTACTTCTCTCCCGACTGCCTGCCTTCCTCGTTTTTCTTGTTATCCCCTATGTTTAGACAATTTTAATGGTCTGAAGGGTTTGTCACATGATATGATTAGATTTGTGCGATTCTAAGCCAATAAAAAAAAGAAAAACAGAAAACCCATCACATTCATGATTTTCATTGCATAGGCTTACATTTTAATGCAAAAAATCTGGATTCAAAATGCGTGTGTGTATGTTTGCACACGGCCACACACAGGTGTGTGTGTGTGTCTGGGTGTCTGCGTGCGAGCGTGTGTGGTGTGTGTGTGTGTGTGCTTGAAATCCTTTAAAATCTGATGCCATGGTGAGTTCTCCATTTTCCCAAAAATCAGTTTTGATACCCCTGCAAAACCTGCAGGCTTAACACAGCCCACCCCAATGCACTGATCATTATCATAATATGAAAAATGCCAGAAACACTGGACGTTGTAGAAATCTGACCATTGTTGGCGGACATCTAACACAGTGTATGTGTACAACTTCCTAAGTTCCTACAAACAATTCCTACATCTGGAACCACCTCAATCTGTTGTAATAACTAATATGCAAAAACACTGTGTCAGAACTTTCCTGTCTCATGAATCTGCCATCCGAAGACAGGAATGACACAGTACCACCCCCCTGAGCTCCCCCTCCCGTTGGTGAGAAAAGAGCCACGAAAAACAGTACACTTACCTACTAACCTAGATCCAGATCCTTGAAAACTCAACAGTTTGAAATGCTTTGATCAGCCCGCCACAATCTAGAAAAACAAACTCCCAAACATAAAGAAAAACCTTAACAGAAAACAGTTGATCTGTAAATTCCCTTTGTTAGTTCTCTGATCGAGAAATGCACGCACTGCGGTTCATCAATTATGCATGGACCTTGTTGGCTAGTTCAGCAGTCGGCTTTATACTGGACACAGCACTGCTAGGAAAGTGTAGGCGAGCTTATCAATAGGCCTAGGCCTAGGCCTTAATAGAGTGCGTTCCCTTATGTAAGGGACGTTACCAACGTATATGTTGAAAAAAATGGCCGACAAAGAGCAAAGTGACGTGTCTTCGCAGCAAAACAACCCACTATCTAGAAAACTGAATAAGATATTGGAAACTAGGCTTGACAATGACAAGGTATGCATTAGCTGCACTAAAGCACATTAAGTTAAACTGGTTGACCGATGCTAGATTAGCATTCAAATCGGAGGATTCCACCGAAGTCTGCAGAGGTGTTCCAGTGTATGCATTGGAGATCTATCGTTTGGAGTTGTTTACTTCCTTTGCCATGAAAACCATGTGCAGGTCTATGCTTAAGCCTTAGCAGCTGCACAGCCCATTGGGGTGGTGCAGACTTGGGTATACTCTGGGTGTTTTCATCATCAAATATGACAGTGGCACGAGTTACTCAGCTTACTGGACCTTCGACTTACACTGTTGCAGTTACATGCTTGATAATGATTGATTTTGTGCAGTGTTATGAATCTCTGGTTGCACACACTGTCACAGAATTTTTTTATATTATCTAATGCTAACATGTGATAAATTTATTTCTGATCATGCATTCTTGATCTTGTGCGTGCGTTATGAAGGAGAGTAACTTCTATAAAAGGCTTTGGCACAAACTCACCACAAGCACAGAAGTGTATGGGAAAACCGAATCTGAGGTCACCATGAGGCCAGAGCAATGGGGGCTACCGAATCAGAGGCAATTTTTATTATTGCATGATGATCAATGGTGATGAGGATGATGTAATGATGCTGCTGTGGAGGTGCATCTACTTTGAGACTACTTGACAAATGACAGGGTTGTACTCTGTGGCTATGCTTACTGTCATAATATATCCCGGCATCAACCGGGCCCGAGAGATACAGACATCTGCAATGTTGGTCAGGTAATTTGAGCAACACTCAAAAATTCGCATTTGTAAAGTGGATGAGGCTTGACTGTGTGGTCCCAGTCTCCCCACTGAGCCCACAGCACACTCACTCTGGGTAGGAGCCGGCTGGAGTCCAAAAAATCCCTATGACTCTTATGGGAATCGAACCCGCGACCTTCCACAGTCCAAAATCCAAGGCACTAACCACTGTGCCATGGCGGCTGGTTTTTCTTCAAGAGTTAGATGAGACATTGCATAATAAAAAAAAAGCAAAAAAAACACTGTAAAATAGAAATCAGATGAAATAACTTGTGAAATATCATATTAGCTGAATAAATGTTTTCTTGAACTGGGCTGTTTTCAGGATATGCTGGAGGCCTTGAAGGCCTTGTCAGGATTTTTTACGGAGAACAGCTTACGCAGTCGAAGAAACCTGCGCAGTGATATTGAAAAGAAGAGCCTCAGCATCAATGAAGAATTCCTCAGTGCTTTCCAAGCTGTGAAAGAGGTAACACTTGCTTGTTTATATCATTTAAATCTATGTTATCGTTACAATTTACAGTTAGAGCTTTTATTTGGAGATGAGTTTAATAGGGATGTAGAACATACAGACAGAAGAGAATGACAGGTATTATGTGTATGGCATATATATATACATCATTACATGTATGATTTACAAAACAGTATGTCCTGTACGTACATGCATAAGTTACTGAACTGAGAGTTGCATCAGTTAGGACATGGGGTAGAAGATTGTTGTGCTTTCAGAAAAAAGTGTTGTGAATGCTGTATCTCCTCTGAAGTTGGAGTACTTGGAAACAGTCATACACACAAACTTCTCTTCTAGTGTGCAATTTCAATCTCACAGTGATTCCCAGGTGGGATGAGTGAGTTAGAGTGCGCATTCTGGTTGACCCCCAGAGTGCTAAGCTGGGGAATGCACACCATCAATGTTGTATCCTGTTTATTTGCAGCAACTGGACAGTGTGTATGGAGATGTCAAGGCCATGAATGACTGCTGCACTGATATGACCAACAGGCTGAAAGTATGCTTTTGTTTCTGATCTTTTTATAATAATAAATAGTTTTTCTTTGATATGTTGGTATCTGTGTCTTATTTTGAAAATTTATTCATTTTAATTTAAAGAAGAGAGAATATGGGTGCCTGTATGATAGAATAAAAAAAAAATACATATGGAAAACAAGGTTAGGTAGAATGTGAATGTAATACAATAGTTCTTGTGAAATTATCTGTTCTGATGTTGTTCCCACATCGGGTGTATCTCTGTACCTTAAAAAAAATAACCAGAAGGAAAAATTCTCAAATGAAAAAAAAAAGAAGTCAAGCAAATTCTATACCAATTTATGGGGAAACACTGAGGCAGCCATGGGATTTTGTTAAAAACTGTTGACCTGTGATTGTTCAGACAAACTTTTTTCTGTTCTTACTATTTTATTTATATATATTTTTAATGGTCTTTTGCTTTCCTCTGACATTGTCTGTGATTGTTCAGGCTGCCAAAGCACAGACCCATCATCTGATGAGCCAGACGACAAAGCTTCATGCTGAAAGGTTAAGCTGTCTTGACTACATTATTTTGAACTGATACACATTTCTGCTTGAACTTGGTGTTGTCAGACTAGAAATATGAAATTGATACATGATTCTATCTGCCATGTAGTCTTGGCTTCTTTTCACTCGTCTTCCCTCTTATAGATAACTGATTAGAAATACATGGTCTAAGCTTGGCAGTCAATGGGGCAAAAAACTTGAAATGAAAGTGCAGACTGTTGATTTTTAGTGCTCTGTGGGTGTTGATAGAAAGTGCCTCAGTCAATGCAGCTTGATAGCTCCTTCCCACCTGTACAAGTTCTTAAAAGACAGAAGGCCAGTAGAATTGTCCTCCCATTTCTTTGAGTACTTTTGTTTCTCAGCAGCATGTCTACAGGGGACGGGATAGCTCAGTGGTCTGAGCGCTCGCTTTCCCTATGTCAAGTTAATTTAAGCAGCATTGAGTATGGTTACCAGTTGGATGGGTGACCGTTTGCATGCCTTGGCTTCAGTACAGTCCCCCCAGTTCACCCAGCTGTAAATGAGTACCTGTCCTCTTTAGGGTCAGGGAAGGTAAAGCAGCGAGGGAGAGGAGATGGGTGCCGCCCTCAACATGCTGGCCCCTAGAGAAGCTGAGGTCTCTGATGCCTCGCACCCCTACGACCGCTTAGGTTACGGAACGCCTTTACCTTTTACCTTACAGTCTTTAAAGACCAGGCCTTGATGCCAACAGACCTGATAGATCCATACAGTAGCTAAGTGTTGTTGTCATGTGTGTGTGTGTGTGTTGTGACCACAGCCAGACCCTGCAGATGAAGCAGCAGGTGGCCAGTGCCTTCCTGGACAAGTTCCAGCTGAAGGTGGAGGAGGTCAAGATTCTCCGAGGGCCCAGGGATGGAACTCTGCATGAGGTATGCGGGATCTGGGAAAATTTGGGAGAGGGTGGAGTGGTGATAGTGTGTTTTACATTTTTTTATGATGTGATGGTGGAATAAGTGGGTTTTGAGGAGTGTGTGTGTGTGTGTGTGTGTGTGTGTGTGTGTGTGTGTGTGTGTGTGTGTGTGTGTGTGTGTGTGTGTGTGTAAAGTCAGTCAAACTTTTAAATGAGCAGTGCAATAGCTTTTTTTCATGAAGCGTGTGTGCATGTGTGGGTGTGTGTTGTAGTTGAAATGGGGTGTGTGTGGGTGTGTATGTGTATGCATGCACGCGTGTGTGTGTGTGTGTGTGCTGTGCATGCGTGCGTGTGTGTGTTTTTGTGTGTGGTGTGTGCATGCATGCGTGCGTGTGTGTGTGTGCGTGCAAGCATGCGTGCGTGCATGTGGTTGTAGTAGGAATAGTATTGATGATGATGAGCAAGTGCACGTGTTTCATAGTATATATCACATACAGCATTGTAAAAGCTTTCAATGTGACAAGGAGCATATTTGGGTATGTACTTGGACAGGACTTCTTCAAGGCCCTGGCCAGAGTGAAGCAGATCCACTGTGACTGCAAGGTGTTGCTGAGGACCAACCAGCAGACTGCAGGGTAGGGCGGCCACACACACTGTCAACAGTTTCTCCTTTAGTCTGGTTCAGCAGTGGGACTATGAATACTGAGCTATGCTTCTTCTTTTTGTTTTTCTTTGTCATCTTGTTGTTGTCTTCTTTTCATCTTCTGCTTCTTCCTCATCTTCTTTTTTCTTCTTCTTCTTCTTCGCAATTCTTCTTCTTCTTCTTCGCAATTCTTTGCAATTCTTCTTCTATTTGGTCTTCTTCTTCTTCTTTCTTCTTCTTCTTCTTCTTTTCTTGTTCTTATCTTCTTCTTCTTCTTCTTCTTCTTCTTCTTCTTCTTCTTCTTCTTCTTCTTCTTCTTCGTTGTCATCATCTTCTACTTCTTTTTCTTCTTCACAACTCCTTCTTCTCTCTTCTTCTTCTTCCTTTCCTTCTTCCTCTCTCTCTCTCTCTTCCTCTCTTCCTCTCTCTCTTTTTCTCCTCTCTTCCTCCCTCCTCTTCTCTCCTCTCTCTCTTTTCTCTTCTTCTTCTTCTTCTTCTTCTTCTCTTCTTCTTCTATTGCATTCTCTGGCCATGCTAAATTTTTAATCCTGTGTGGATGATGAAGTCAGCAGACTTTCACAGTGACCTTGCTGGTCTCCTCAGTTTTTTTTCTTTGTATTTTTTTTCAATGAAGTTATCTTGGGCTGGGCCACATTTGGTGTCTCAGGGAGATCTATGCAAATCTTTGTTGTTTTATAAATGAGAAATTTGTTTTATAAATGAGAAATTTGGATGGTTCACAAGAAACATGGTAACAGCACATTGAAAAAATCTGTAGATCCGTATAGCGTCAAGATCTGTTTTGAAACCTGGTCAGACGTATATGTGATGGATGTCTATAAAAAGTGCTTACATTCGTGCGCACCGTGCACACACACCACGCATGCACGCAAGCACACACACACACACACAGAAAATATCCATAGACCTCACATATTCTGTTTTCTCCACACACTCGTCTTACACACACAAATGAACTGCTTGTATATGACATACATGGAAGAAAATGTCAGAATATTTTTTTTGGTCCCTCAATTTGCTTTCAGGCTGGAAATAATGGAAGCCATGGCACTACAGTTGGAGTCAGCCTATGAACGTCTGTACCGGTGGACACAGAGTAAGACGTTTTGAAAATTGTGTGTTTTGAACAGGGGGTGTCAGGAGAGGTAGGGTAGTTGTTTCTCTGTCTGTTGGCTCGTTGGTCTTTTATTTGGCAGTAACTGTTGATAGACATTAAACATGAATGTAACTAGATTAGAAAATGTGAAGAATTTATGTTGCATGATAATAGGAAAAAGTGTGGATGGCATTTGTGCAGGGATGGATTTCTTGATTCAGGTCCTTGCTTGCATCTCGCAGAGAGGTGAAAAAAACCCAAAAAACCTTTTATTCAAAGATTTCATATTTTGAGAAGTTTTTAGTGTTATTTCTCTACAAAATAAGTTTCATTATGATGAAAAAGTTTGTGACGGTTCTCAGCTGTTAGCTTTTTTTTTTTTTTTTTTTAAATATGCATGGACAGATAGACATCACATGCTCATGTACTCACTCTCTGTGTGCTCTGTGTGTGTGTGTGTGTGTGTGTGTGTGTGTGTGTGTGTGTGTGTGTGTGTGTGTGTGTGTGGTGTGTGTGTGTGTGTGTGTGTGTGTGTGTGTGTGTGTGTGTGTGTGTGGTGTGTGTGTGCGTGCGTGCGTGCGTGCGTGCGTGGTCTTTTTAAATCCAACATGGTAAACCCTTTACACTTCCTTTCATCTAAAATTGAGTATACTTAGTTTTTTGTACCACTGCTGAAATTTTCATCATCATTAGCATCACCATCTTTATCATTTCCATCATTATCTTCTATAATCATTATCATCTTCAATAATCATTATCATCTTCATCATTATCATCTTCATCATTATCATCATCATCACCATCATTTTTCATTTTCATCATTATCACTGTCATTGTCACCATCATCATCTTCCATCATCATTGTCACTATCATCATCATCATCATCATCATCATCATCATCATCATTATCATCATCTTCTTCTTCTTCTTTTTCTTCTTCTTCTTCTTCTTCTTCTTCTTCTTCTTCTTCTTCTTCTTCTTCTTCTTCTTCTTCTTCTTCTTCTTCTTCTTCTTCTTCTTCTTCTTCATCTTCTTCTTCTACTTCTTCTTTCATCATCATCACTATCATCATCATCATCATCATCTACCATCATCATCATCATCATCATCATCATCATTCATCATCATCATCATCATTATTATTGATGTTACAGACGAGTGTCGCATCCTGACTAGCGACTCCCCAGACATTTCACCGGTGCTGTGTCAGGCCATGGAGGCTCTGCAGGACCGACCTGTGCTCTTCAAGTACGTCTGTTTCTCTAGAGCTGTCTTTTGTCTGTCCCTGTCTGTCCCTGTCTGTCTGCCCCTGTCTCTTTGTCCTTGTTTGTCAGTCTGTCTGTCTGTCGCTGTCTGTCTGTCTCTTTTTGTTTGTCCTTGTCTGTCTGTCTGTGCCTGTCTGTTCATCCTTGTCTGTCTGTTCCTGTCTGTTTTTCCTTGTCTGTCTGTACCTTTCTGTTTGTCCTTGTTTGTGTGTCCTTGTCTGTCTGTCTGTCTGTCTGTCTGTTTATCCTTGTCTGTCTGTCCCTGTCTGTTTTTCCTTGTCTGTCTGTCTGTTTATCCTTGTCTGTCTGTCCCTGTCTGTTTTCCTTGTCTGTCTGTCTGTTTTTCCTTGTCTGTCTGTATCTTTCTGTTTTTCTTGTCTGTCTGTCTGTTTTTCCTTGTCTGTCTGTATCTTTCTGTTTTCCTTGTCTGTCTGTCCTTGTCTGTTTGTCTTTGTCTGTCTGTCTGTCTGCCCTGTCTGTCTTTGTCTGTCTGTCCTTGTTTGTCTGCCCCTGTCTGTCTTTGTCTGTCTGTAAGTCTTTGTCTGTCTGTCCTTGTCTGTCTCTCTGTCCCTGTCTGTCTTTGTCTGTCTGCCCCTGTCTGTCTGTCAATAAAATAAGAATAATATAAAAATAGATAAAATAATAATTCAGTGATTAGTGTTAGATGTATGATCTGAATGATTAGGTTACAGTTTTGTAGTGATATAAAGAATTGAAAATAAATAGGTTTTTAAAAAAATATATCATGTTGTTTTTTTCATTGTACTTTATTGACCAAAGTATCTATTTATTTATTCATTCATTTATTCATTTATTATTTATTTATTTATTTATTTTTATAAATTCGTTTCTTGAACAGATACTCCCTGGATGAATATGGCACAGCGCGGAGAAGTGCTGTGGTGCGAGGCTTCATTGATGCCCTCACAAGAGGAGGTATGCACTACTAAGATTAGTGTCAGTGGGGTTTTTTTGTGTGTGGTTATTGTGTTGAACTGTGTATCATCTTTCTGTGATCACGTCACAAATTTGAAGGCTGATTTCAGAGAATTATTCATCGTCAAACATTGATAGCTCACAGCGCACAAATCCAACATTACTAAAGAGTGCTATGTTTAGCATGCCTTTTTCTTTTTTTTTCTAGTGCAAGTGTGGTCAGTTCCTGCTGTAAATGGCACCAGCTGACCCCTATCTGGGCTAGGATGGGATGGATTATTTAGCAGCTGAGAGGAGCTGAAAGTGGGGGAAACTGACAGCTGTGAGCTGAGTATTTTTCAGGCTTAAAGAAAGTGAATGATAGTGTGATATGGTGTAGTGTGTTGCCTTGAGGTGAAGTGCAGTGCAGTGCAGTGCAGCGTTATCTTGTTGTGTAGTCTAGTTTAGTCTAGTCTAGTCTTGAATGATGTGGGTTAGTCTTGTTAACTCTTTCATTTCCGCGCCTGGTATAACCGATTTTACCAAACCTATCCTTGATTCCCAAGGACTGGAAAACTGGTTTGGGGCTGATCATTTCCCTTCCACAGCTGTCAGTCTCCCCCACTTTCAGCTCCTCTCAGCTGCTAATTAATCCATCCCCTCCCAGCCTAGGTGGGGCTAGCTGGTGCTGTATATATATATATATATAGCAGGAACTGACCACACTTGGACTAGGTAAGAAGAAAAGGCGTGCTAAATTTATTTCGCACTCTGGACTGAGTGATGTTGGATTTGTGTAATGTGCTTCTTTGTTTCCCTGGCCCGGGAATGCATACTCAGGGGGCTTGTTTATCCTTGACTGACAGGTCCTGGAGGCACGCCACGGCCGATAGAGCTGCACTCTCACGACCCCCTGCGCTACACAGGAGACATGCTGGCCTGGCTTCATCAGGCCACTGCCTCTGAGAAAGAGTATCTGCAGACTCTGCTCAAGCTGTGTCAGGGTAAGGGGAGTGTGTGTGTGTGTGTTGGGGGGGGGGGGGATGTATGTGTGTGTGTCCCTGTGTATGTGTGTACTGTGTGTTTGTTGAGGTGTGTGTGTGTGTGTGTGTGTGTTTGTTTGTGTGTGTGTGTGTTGGTGTGTGTGTGTGTGTGTTTGTGGTGTGTGTATGTGTGTTTGTGTGTGTGTGTGTGTGTGGGAGGATCTGTGTGTGTGCGTGTGCGTGTGTGTGTGTGTGTGTGCATGCGTGCTTGCGTGCGTGCGTGTGTGCGTGCATGCGTGTGGTGTGTGTGTTGGTGTGTGTGTGTGTTATTTATTATTTTATTATTATTTTTTTATTTTCTTTTTATATCGAGGATAACAGAATAAGCAATCATGTGCTTTTTTTCATCCGGTCCCCGTGTGTATGCAGTTTTGTAAATATTGTCATCTGTTCCCACCGGCACACGATGGCCTACTCTTAAGAAAAGCGGAACAGGATTTAAAGTGTGCGCAAGATGTTCTGCGTGCGTTCGCACACGGGGCCTCAGTTTAAAGTCTCATCCGAAGGACTTTTGGGGAGAGTGGAGTCAGCACTGATGTTAACTCCAGGAAGAAAATTTCCTCGACCGGACTCGAACCCGGGTCGTCAAATTGCCAGCCCAATGTTCTGACCACTAGGCTATCCGTCCCACGTGTTGTGTGTGTGTGTGTGTGTGTGTGTGTGTGTGTGTGTGTGTGTGTGTGTGTGTGTGTGTGTGTGTGCTTGTTTGTTTGTGTGTGTGTGTGTGTTGGGGGGGGGTGCTTGTTTGTTTGTGTGTGTGTGTGTGTGCGTGCATGCATGTTTAAATAAATCCGTTTGTGACTTACAAAGTGTGATGTCTGTCCTTTCATGATTGTCTGTGATCTGTATAGTTCATTAGTAACTGGTTGATGTTCAGTGAGTATTACGGAACATTTGTGAAGCCGTTTTGCTTGGTGTCCCTTCATGAATTTACTCGTGAGAAGCACTTAAGTGTGTATGTATTGTATTTTGAAGCAGTATTTTTTAAATATTATGGTTGGTCACTTAGCTAGTGTATTGCATAGCATTGCATTGTGTTGTATTGTATGGTATTGCATTGTTTTGTATTATATTGTTTTATATGGTATTGTATAATATTTTATAGTTTAGTGTGAGACGGTTCGGTGTGGTATGGTATGGTATGGTATGGTATGGTATGGTATGGTATGGTATGGTATGGTATGGTATGGTATGGTATGGTATGGTATGGTGTGGTATGATATGGTATGGTATGATATGGTATGGTATGGTATGGTATGGTATGGTATGGTATGGTATGGTAATACCTAGTATAGCACTATAATATATTTGTGATATATGTGATGTCAATTCAGCATCCAATACGTCACTGGAGGACAACCTTGGCCACATCACTGAAGGAATCTGCAGGCCCTTCAAGGTGAGGTGTAGTGTAGTGTGTGCATGCTTCTGTGCCTCTTACAATGACCACTATACCAACATGGATTGTGGTGTGGTTCATAGGATGTCCAGGATCAGCTCTCATGATGGCCATCTTTTTTGTGTGATCTGGTGTTAGATGGGATTTAGTGATGTGTCAGTGTCAAAGTTGAGAGGGAAAGCATAGCGTTTCTAATGATATCTGTTAGGTGGATAAGGGTTGTAGTGGGTTTTTTTTTGTTGTAATTTTTATTTCATCTTTTTTTTTCTTTCCATGGCTAGAGTTCTGAGGATTACCAATGGTGACATTTTGCATGTGTGACTGTTTTTACCAACCATCAGTTTGACTGCATTTCAACATAGAGACTGTATAAACTCTACGTAAGTGTGTGTAGACCTGTGTGTGTGTGTGTGTGTGTGTGTGTGTGTGTGTGTGTGTGTGTGTGTGTGTGTGTGTGTGTGTGTGTGTGTGTGTGTGTGTGTGTGAGAGAGAGAGAGAGAGAGAGAGAGAGAGAGAGAGAGAGAGAGAGAGAGAGAGAGAGAGAGAGCGAGCTACATTCATATGAACATTAAACACATTTTTACATTCGTTTCTTCATATTACAGACCATCATAACATATGTGTCTCCCTGTGTGTCTAACCAAAGTACATCCTATTCTATACATGTTGCTGAAGGTGCGCGTGGAGCAAGTGCTGGTGTCGGAGCAGGAGGCTGTGACTCTGTACAGGCTGGACAACTTGCTCAAGTTCTACCATCACACCATCTCGTGAGTCTCTTCCTCTCCTCCATGGCTGTGTGTGTGTTTAGGAGGCAGACTTGGTTCAGCATGTCAGTCTACAGGGCCTTGACCATTAAAAATCTCTCGCATCTGTCAGAAGATGGTAGGAATATATCGTATATTTAATCTTTAGTTGTCTAGTAACTTTTGAAAAATTATGATAATTGTCTCCCTTGACTTGCGTGACTATACGATGTGACAGTACTTGTTGACCTCACCACAGAAGGGTTAACTCGGATGAATGCATCTCTGGCATTTAGGAAACGAAAAGATTACGGATTATGTGATTGGATGGAAGTTTCCTTCAGATATTTGTTAAGTTTTTGGTTCAAATATCCTATGCCCCTCTCTGTAATAGTGTTCTAGAGATACCACCTCACGAGGAAGCAAGAGATCCTATGCTTGAGTCTTGTTTTGAACCAAGTTTTTCTGGCCTTCTGTCAGTTAGACTGTGAGTTTGTATGTGTGCCCACACAGGTGTTTTTATGTGTTATGAGCACATATGTGTGTGTGTGTGTGTGTGTGTGTGTGTATGTGTGTGTGTGTGTGTGTGTGTGTGTGTGCGTGTGTGTGTGTTTGTGTGTGTGTGTGTATTGCCTGTGTGTGTATATGTGTTAGTGCACTTACACTTGCATGTCTGTATACATGTACTCTGTGTGTGTGTGTGTGTGTGTGTGTGTGTGTGTGTACACACATATTTGTTCCTATGTGTGTGAATGTTGTACTATATATGTGAAATGTTGCATTAAAAAAAGATTTTAAAAATATATATCTATATCATATTTTTATATTTTTATATTTGTTATATATAGATATATAGATATATATATATAAGACATCATTATCAATGTGACGGCGTGTTCTGTCGGCAGGCAAATTGTGGCAGCGGAGTCAGTGTTGCTGACGACGATCATGGAGGTTCAGGACCTGAGTCACCGCATGTTCTTCAACAGCCTGTCCTGCCACGCCAACCGCCTCTTGGACAAAGTGAGTGACTTTGGTACTGCTGCTGTTGGCAGCTGCCTTGCTGCAGTGGTCAGTGCCTTTGAGTCCTGCCTGGAAGATAGTGGGTTTAACCCTCTTAGTCCTGAACCCGAATTTACCGGGATTGAATATTAACCCTCTTAGTCTCGAACCCGAATTTACCGGGATTGAATATTAACCCTCTTAGTCCCGAACCTGAATTTACCGGGACTGAATAATTACCCCCCTGAATCCTGAACCGGCATTTGCCGGGATTTACACACAGTAGTTTTCCATCAGGCAGTGACCACCACTAATAGCTACCACATGACAAAGCTCTATCATGCCAGAGGTACAAAGCCTGCTGAGAGTCTGGAAGTAATTATAGCTGCTGGTATGTACTTAGAAGGAGGAAAAGGCAGTTGAGAATGTGTGCCTGACCTGATTTCACGATGAAATACGAAATCTAGGAGCAATTTATTTTCATAGATTCGGAATGCAAGAGGGTTAAACACCACCACAGAGTTTTTCAAGTCCTGGCTGTCTCCTGTTAAGAGTAGTTTGTCTTCGGGCTGAATGTGAAGACTTGGAACCACTCTGACAAGCGTGTGTTAATCTGAGTACCGCTCAAATTACCTGAGCAACAGTTAGGTACCACAGCACACAAATCAAACATCACTCAGTCCAGGGTGCTATATTTAGTGCACCCTTTCATTGTACCTAGTCCAACTACTATAATTAGCACCAGCTGTCCCCCATCTGGGCTTGGATGGGATGGATTAATCGGCATCTGAGAGGAGCTGAAAGTGGGGGAAACTGAAAGCTGTGAGGTGCCTGTGTTTCTCAGACCTGGTTGTCATCTGGATATTGTATGTCAGAAAATGTTGGGCACTGGCCTGTTATGTAGTCTGGAAGTGAGGCGCGTTTTCCGAGGATCATCACAGTCATTCTCATCACCATTGATCATTTATGCAATGAAAGAACATGGATGCTGTGGCAGCCATTACTTTGGGCAAATAATGACCCTGGTTTCTTTTTAATATTCATGTTGGTTATTAATCTTGTTAGGATAAAGAGAATGAAATTTAAAAGGAAAAAAAAAAAATCAGGAATGGGGTGTGTGTGTGTGTGTGTGTGTGTGTGGTGTGTGTGTGTGTGTGTGTGTGTGTGTAGTGTGTGTGTGTGGTGTGTGTGTGTGTGTGTGTGTGCGATGTGTATGCTTGTGCATGTGTATGTGTGTATACCTCACCAATGTTTTTCCCCACTTAACCTTTTCTGTGCCCTGCAGGTTGACCTGCCGCCAGCTGACCTTGGCCCTACTTCGTCCTTGACCCAGACCCTGCAGTTGCTGCGTGACGTGTTGGCCTGCCATGATGCCTCAGTGGTGCCCGTGGATGACAAAAAGCAAGACTATAAGCAGGTACAGACAGACCGAGGTCTTACCTTTTTAGGAAACCGGGTTTGTTGTTTGAGTGCATACTCTCACTCACGCTCGCAATTTGACGACACGGGTTCGATTCCGGGTCGAGGAGATTTTTCTCCTGGAGTTAACATCAGTGCTGACTCCACTCTCCCCAAAAGTCTTTCGGATGAGACTGTAAACCGAGGCCCCGTGTGCGAACGCACGCAGAACATCTTGCGCACACGTTAAATCCTGTTCCGCTTTTCGTAAGAGTAGGCCATTGTGTGCTGGTGGGAACAGAAGACATTTACAAAACTGCATACACATGGGGACTGGATTTTAAAAAGCACAAGAGTGCTTATCCCATTATCCTCGATATAAAAGAATAAAATAAAAAGTAAAATAAATAAAAAATAAATTGATTGACCCAGTGTCTGACAGACATCTCCGCCACTCTGTGTGTTGCAGATTCTGTCCTGCGTGATTGACTAGTTGCTGCAGATATCTTTGTCAATTCTGTGCTTTGCAGATTCTGTCCTGCGTGATTGACCCAGTGTCTGACAGATTTCTTTGTCTCTCTGCGTGATTGACCCAGTGTCTGACAGATTTCTTTGTCTCTCTGCGTGATTGACCCAGTGTCTGACAGATATCTTTGTCTCTCTGCGTGATTGACCCAGTGTCTGACAGATTCTTTGTCTCTCTGCGTGATTGACCCAGTGTCTGACAGATATCTTTGTCTCTCTGCGTGATTGACCCAGTGTCTGACAGATATCTTGTCTCTCTGCGTGATTGACCCAGTGTCTGACAGATATCTTTGTCTCTCTGCGTGATTGACCCAGTGTCTGACAGATATCTTTGTCTCTCTGCGTGATTGACCCAGTGTCTGACAGATATCTTTGTCTCTCTGCGTGATTGACCCAGTGTCTGACAGATATCTTTGTCTCTCTGCGTGATTGACCAGTGTCTGACAGATATCTTTGTCTCTCTGCGTGATTGACCCAGTGTCTGACAGATATCTTTGTCTCTCTGTGTGTTGCAGATTCTGTCCTGCGTGATTGACCCGTTGCTGCAGATGTGCTCGATGTCGGCCAGTCGCCTGAACACGGTGGACATGGCGGCCTACATGATCAACGGCATCTACCTCATCCAGTCCACCCTGGCCCTCTACCAGTTCACTGACACGCGCCTCGAGATGCTGCAGGCTCAGGTACACCCACCCCCTCCTCACCTGGCCCACACCTGGCGATTCTGTCAACAATTATGACACTTTTAAACAAATCCAACCTCAAGACACACTGATTTCAAACGTAAGATTTTCTCCTTCTGTTTCTCCATCTCTTTATCTGTCCTTACCTGCCTTCAACATCTACCTGCCAAGTTGTATAACCTTTATAAGTGTGGAGATGCTGCAGGCTCAGGTACACCCACCCCTCCTCACCTGGCCCACACCTGCCAGTTTTATTTATCTATTTTTATTTTATTTTTTATTTTATACCGCCTTACGTCACAGCAGATTTCTCTGCGTGAAATTCGGGCTGCTCTCCTCGGAGAGAGCAGGTCACCACAAGTGCAGCACCTACCCATTTTTGGTTTTTTTTTTCTTGTCTGTAACTGTATTTGTTTCCCTATCAGAGTGGCTTTTTTTTACAAAATTTTGCCAGGAAGAACCCTCTTGTTGCCGTGGGTTCTTTTACGTGCGCTAAATAATTATGTGTAACACATGGGACCTCATTTTATCGTCTCATCCGAAAGACTAGCACCCAGACCACCACTCATGGTCTAATGGATGGGGGAAAAGTTTTGGGCCCAAACAGGATTTGAACCACCGCACACTCCGACCTGGACTTTTCGCTTTCTAGGCAAGGCGCATTACCTCTAGACCACCGATCCACTTTTCCCTCACTTTCAGTTGCTGTCCATTCCATCCCATCCCAGCTCAGTTGGTGCTAATTATAGTAGGAACTGACTTCACTTTAAAAAAAAAAAGATTATTATTGTTAAAAAAATTTATTTTATTTTATTTTTGAACTGACCACACTTAGACTAGGTGAAAGGAAAGGGGCGCGCTTAGATTTAGCACTCTTGACTGAGTGATGTTGGATTTGCTCGCTGTGACCCCTCTTTTCTTGATTCACACACATCGCCTGTCACCTGTCTCCAATGGCTGGGGACAAGGTGGTACATAGCTGTGGTAAAGAACCCACACGCAAGGAAGTTGTGTTGTACCTGGCAAACTTGTGTGGAGGAAAAGCCATTCTCCTGGGGAAGGGTTCTTTAGGGTTGCTTTTTTCGTGTCTTCCTCGGCTACAGCTCTGAGGTTCACCAATGGTGAGATTTTGCGTATCTGACCATTTTAACTCACCGTGAAGGTAGCCACATTCTGACTTTGGGGATTCATGGGAGAATAGATACTACAACAGCAGACAGAAAAAACCAAAAAAAACAACAGCAGACAGGTGAAATGAACAACACAAAAGAAGGGGGTAGGGTAGGGGTGGCCCTCCACCAGTGCTAATATGCTGTCTTTTCGGAAGAGCAGGCCACATTTCTTGCAGAGAAATCTGCTGTGAGCAAAGGGCATATAATGCCACTTAACAACACAACACAACACAAGACAAGACAGCACAACGCAACGCAACGCATTGCAAAGCAAAGCAATAGTGCTGTTTAGTACAATGCAATACAGTTGCTTTTATCATTTAAAAAAAAAAAAAAAAAAAATTTTCAATACGATACAGTCAATACAAGCGCTATAGTGATTGTTATGCTGTGCCTATGCACCCCCCCCCCCCCCCTCCCCCCACTCTAACCAAGGTTTGATACTGGGTCTTGTTTTCAGACGGAGGCCCATGTGGACGCCCTAACCAGTGAGCAGGCAGCTTATGTCCTCAGCCGTGTGGGATTAACGCAAGTCTACAACTGTGTACAGCAGTACACAGATGCTCAGGTACTGCTTTACACTGTTCCACTTTTCAGAAGAGTAGGCTGTTGTGTGCCTGTGGGAACAGATGACAAGATTTACGAAACTGCGTACACATGGGGACTGGGTGTAAAAAAAAAAGCACATGACTGCTTGTTCCATTATCCTCGGTATTAAAGAATGAATAAATAAATATTTAAAAATTTTAAATGAGAGTCTCACAGTGATTCATCATCAGTGATAATTCTGTCAGTTTTGACAGTAAGAGGCAACAGTATTTGTATGACATCTTTTGGGACATGTTTTTTTTTTCCTTTTTATTTTCGTTCCATGGCTAGAGCTCCAAGCTTCACCAGTGGTGAGGTGAGTATGCAGCCATTATAACCATCCATGAAGGTAGCCACATTCTGACTTCCAGGATGGTGTTTAATTAAACATGACACCTCTGTACATGTTTTTTTTTTTAAATTGTC
Source organism: Stramonita haemastoma (assembly GCA_030674155.1). Lineage (NCBI taxonomy): Eukaryota > Metazoa > Mollusca > Gastropoda > Neogastropoda > Muricidae > Stramonita > Stramonita haemastoma. Next base: position 7,942,367 of record CM060329.1, read on the forward strand.
ATCCGTTCCTACCGACATCAAATGGCCTCCTCCCCTGGAAGGCATGACCGGTTTTTAATGTGTGCACAAGATGTTCTACATGCATTCTCATTCAGGGCCTTGGTTTATTGTCTCATCTGAAGGACTTTAAGAGGGAGTGGAGTCAGTGCTGAAGTTAACTCCAGGGGAAAAGCTCCTCCTTAAACAGGCGCCTCCATGGTGGCTTGATCCCGGGCCATCAGATCACAAGAGCAACACTCTAACCACTAGGTTGCCCTGCTGGCTGGACATGATATAAGGATGTGGAGGTTAACATTTGCCATGGGAAAGATATTTCAGCATGAAAAACATTGCAGAGAGAGATTAGTTGGTGTTGTCGAACATTCCCTGACTTAAGGGGGACAGGATAGCCTAGTGGTCAGAACATTGCACTCGCAATTTGATGAGCCGGGTTCAATTCCTATTCAAGGGGATTTTTCCCCTGGAGTTAACATCAGTGCTGACTCCACTCTCCCCAAAAGTCCTTCAGATGAGACAATAAACCGAGGCCCTGTGTGTGTGTGTGAATGCACAGAGAACACCTTGCGCACACCTTAAATCCTGTTCCGCTTTTTGTAAGAGTAGGCCATTGTGAGCCAGTGGGAAGAGATGACAAGATTTACAAAACTGCATACACACGGGGACTGGATGTAAAAAAGCATGTGAGTGCTTATTCCATTATCCTCGATATAAAAGAATAAATAAAAATAGATAAGCATCCTGGTTGGTCACCCAGAGTATATTCTCTTGTCACACCTATCATCACACCAGGCAATTACTGTCAGAGTACACACCCACTGGATGAGGAGTTTGCATCCATGGCTGTTTTCAAGTACCTTTACCTATAGGTAGCCATTCTCTGCCTTCAAAGGATATTTTTCCCACTTTTTTAGGATACAGGTTGGTATGTAGGAGTTTGTCATAGATGAAGACAATTCCGACACAATATTTTAAAGCATGACAGTGTATTGATCTTTCCGTTGACAATTCCTGTGTATGTTGTTGTTGTTGTTATACGCTCCCCAGCTGAACACTCTGGATGTGCACTCTGACTCACTCATGACACCTGTGAATCACTGTGAGATTGAAATAGCATACTGAATGAGAAGTTTGCGTGTATGACTATTTTCAAGTACCTCGGCATATAGGCAGCCATACTCCAACTTCAGAGGATTTTCGGTACATCAGTAACTGACAAAGCTGGGATCTGAGCCAAGAGAAAGATTTAGAAGTGATTTCTTTTTGCTTGCCACACAGCACAACACAACACAACACAGTATAGTATTTTCTGGCATTTTTTTGAGGGGAGAAAAAGTATTGACTGTGATGTGTTTTTCAGGGTCCAATGTCTCAGATTCCTGGCATGGACACGCTCACGGTCAAATCGGCAATGGTAAGTACCTTCCTAGTGTGTCTAAGTAGGAAAGTGGCAGGATGGTTTAGACGTTCGCCTGCCAACAAGTAAACCGTGAGGTTCTGGGTTTGATTCCCAGTCTCCCCCTTTCTTCCCAGTTTGACAGAAAAATCGAACTGAATGTCAAAGTCATTCGGTGAAGACTATAAACTGAGACCCCACGTGCGAACACACGCCGAATATCTTGCGCACACCCATTCAACCTTTCAGAAAAGTAGGCTATTGTGTGCTGGTAGGAATGGATGACAATAAAAACCAGCATGCGACCAGCCGCCATGGCACAGTGGTTAGCACCTTGGAATTCGGACTGGAAGGTCGCAGGTTCAAATCCCATAAGAATCATAGGGAGTTTTCAGGCTCCAGCCGGCTCCTACCCAGAGTGAGTGTGCTGTGGGCTCAGTGGGGAGACTGGGACCACACAGTCGAGCTTCATCCACATAAAGGATACAAGTTTGAGAGTGTAGCTTAACCGTCTTAGCCTCGTTGCGTCCGCAGCCGGCCGTAACAGCACCTGCTGCTAGATTCCGTTGCGGCCGTAGCCGGCCGATGGTCCTGACCACGTGGGCAGTACTTTTCCATCACACACATACCTCGTGGTTCTCACACAATGTGTCTGAAATTTGGTGGGGCGATGCAGGGAAGGTTTCAGATGGTGCCAGTGATAAATTTAGACCACTAACAATGTGTACTTGGGAGGGAAGGAAGAAAGCAAGGCTGGCGATAGAAACGCCTTTCACTCATAGCGCGTGGTGAAAAAAAATGGCGTCTTCGTTGGTAGCAGACGATTCATCTAACTAACTAGACAATAAAATGAACGTGTTTGCATTGGAAGTAGAAAAAATTCAATGATAAATATTAAGTGAGTCAGAAATAAAAAGCTGACGGGGGAGAAGAGAAAGGAAATAACGCAGTTAGAGAGAAGAATGAACCCCGCTACACGGCACATTCCTGCAAGCGTGGCGACCTGTGCTACCCACACGCTGTGGAGAAATTTGACCGGGGGGGGGGGAGGGGGGAGGTCCGCAGCATAAACGCCAGAAAATGTGACGCCTTTTGTCTATTTTCTAGTTAATACCACACTTTTTATTTGAAACTCAACGGACAGATTTGCTGGTGACGAAAATAGCGAGAAGGAAAAGAAAATAGATCTCCAGTCTGCCAAGGTGCTACAGGTGACAGCGATAGGTACACCCCCCCGACACATCCACATTTTGTGCTTTCTGTGATGTGATGTGTCCCTGTGCCATCACTATGACTACTTTAAAGGCTATCACGATTAAAATTTTGTAGAATTACAGAAGTTCTGTGTTGTTTCATGTTTGTCACACCTGTGTGGTGACACTGGTGACAATGTGACACTTATGTACAATATTACACTTCTGTGCACTTAACAAACATGTGGTAAGACATAGACATCTGAAATGCAGTATATAGGTAAGATATTGATTGAATATTCCTTGTTTTCAAAAGACAAAAAACCAGTTAAACAAAAAGTATGCCTCATCAAGACATATAAAACAACAGGTGTTATGAGGACATTGTGTGACACATCCTTGAAGTACAATTGCACACAAACATTAATAAACACGTTATCTAGGCATCAGTTCTTTATTCAACACTTACATGTATGAATTTGTGTCTATTCCATATATATTTTGCTGGTTTATTGTATACAACATACTTTTACCTGTGATTGGTGACAAATAAGGTGACAACGACACGACATTTTGTGACCAGACATGTAAACTTGCCTTAAAATGCAAGTACAAAGATATATCTAGCTTGTGACAAAATTTCAGCTTGATAGCTTGTCATGCACACAGACAATTGTCTCAGGAGTAGACTATGTCAGTTTGGGGTAGAAAACTTTAAAAGAATTCAAAATCTACAGGCAGTTTAGCTCTGTAGAATTCAACAACAAGAGGGTTAAATTATCTGACCAACATTGCAGGTGTTTATTTCTCTCGGGGCCTGGTTGATGCCGGGATATATTATGATAGTAAGCATAGAGTACAACCCTGTCAAGTAGTCTCAAAGCAGAAGCACTTCCATGGCAGCATCATTACATCATCCTCATTACTATTGATCATCAAGCAATGAAAAATTGCCTCTTATTCCATGGCCCTAGTTGCTGTCGTCTCATGGTGACCTCAGATTCGGTTTTCCCATACGCTTCTGTGCCTATGGTAAGTTTGTGTCAAAGCCTTTGGGGTTGGAGGTTTGAGGGGGGTGCTCTCTCTCTCTCTCTCTCTCTCTCTCTCTCTCTCTCTCTCTCTCTCTCTCTCTCTCTCTCTATCTCTCTCTCTCTCTCTCTCTCTCTCTCTCTCTCTCTCTCTCTCTCTCTCTCTCTCTCAAAGGATACTTTTTTTTTTGCAGAATAAATTTGACAGTTACCTTGCCAGTCCTGACAGTCTGATTCTGCCTCAGTGCAGTCTGCTTCTGGGAACTTTGGTCAGGTGAGTGCTAATTTATTAATTAATTAATTAATTAATTAATTTATTCTTTTATATCAAGGATAATGGAAAATGCACTCATGTGTGTTTTTACATCCACGACCAGACCCCATGTGTGTGCAGTCTTGTTAATTTTGTCATCTGTTCCCACTGGCATGCAATGGCCTACTCTTTCAAAAAGCAGAACAGGATTAAACGTGTTCGCAAGATGTTCTGCGTGCGTTTGCACTTGGGGTCTTGGTTTATCGTCTCATCCAAAGGACTTTTGGGGAGAGTGAAGTCTGCATTGATGTTAACTTTAGAGGAAAAATCCCCTTGAACAGGATTTGAACCCGGGTTGTCAGATTGCAAGTGCGAGTGCAATGTTTTAACCACTAGGCTATCCCGACTCTGTGTGTGAGTGTGTGTGTGTGTATGTGTGTGTGTGTGTGTGCATGCATGCATATGTGCCTGCGTGTGTGTATGTGTGTGTGAGCATGCATGCATGTGTGTGTGTGTGTGGTTTTTTTTTTTTTTAAATTATTTCAAGGATAATGGAATAGCTCTCGTGTGCCTTTTTTACCTCCAGTCTCTGTGTGCATGTGGTTTTGTCAGTTTTGTCATCCGTTCCTACTGGCACACAATGGCCCACTCGTTCAAAAAGCAGAACAGGTTTTAATGTGTGGGCAAGATGGTCTGCATGCATTCACACACTGGACTTCAGGTTTTAATGTGTGTGCAAAATGTTTTGTGTGCGTTTGCGCAGGCGACCTTGGTTTGTAGTCTGATCTGAAGAGAATGAATTCAGTACTGATGTTAACTCTAGGGGAAAACTCCCTTGAACAGGTGACTCATGGTGGCCTGAACCCAGGCTCAAACCCAGGCCATCAGTGCTCTAACCACAAGGCTGTCCTATCCCTCCTGCATGTGTTTGTGTGTGTGTGTGTGTGTGTGTGTGTGTGTGTGTGTGTGTGTGTGTGTGTGTGTTTTCATGCCTGTGCAATCGCTTATGTTTGTATGCAATGCATGCCTGTATGCATGTGTGTGTGTGTTACGTGCATGCATGTGTGCATGTGTGTGCACACATGCACATACATGCCTGTGCAAGTGCTTGGGCCCATATGTATACATGTGTGTGTTTGTGCGTGCAAACGATTTTGCACATGTGTGTGGCTCATGAATGTATGCATGTGTGACTGCAAACACACACGCATGAAAATGCGAGTTAACACCAGCCCTGGTCTTCCCTCGCAGAGAGACGGTGAAGCGACGATCGGTGGAACTCATCTGTCAGGCGTACCAACAGATGTACTCCGCCATCACCAACCCCAAGCACGAGTACAAGGATGCTGCAGCCACTGTGCCACGCACCCCAGAGCAGGTCACCAAGCTTCTGTCCTGAACGCTACAGGTCAAAAGATGGCAGAAGGAAACTCCTGTCACTCAGTGTTCGCTAGTTCTACTGTTTCTGGGGATTTTTGGGTTGTTTTTTTTCCGTTTGTTTTTGTTGGTTGGAACTCTGAGGTTCACTTTTGGAGAGATTTCCTGGGTTGGAACTCTGAGGTTCACTTTTGGAGAGATTTTGTGTCCACCACCATTTGCCCAGCATTAAGGTAGCTGTATTCTGACATCAGGGGTGATGTCTAAACAGGACACCAGTGTGCTTTTGCTTTAAAAAAAAGCAAAAAAAAAAGCCGTTCATTCCTACTGGCATGCAATGCTTAGTCGTCTAAAAGGTGGAATGGGGTTTTTAAACTTGTGCACAAAATGTTTTGCATGTTGTTCTTCAATTTAACGTCTATTCACAATAAGTGATATCAGACACAAATTTTGCATGTTTTGCATGTGTTTGTACATGTGATCTCGGTTATTGTCACACGTGAAAGACTTTCAGGGGAGTGGAGTCGCTCCCGATGTTAACTCCAGGGGGGAAAAACCTCTCCAACAGGCATTTCAGTAGTGGCTCGAATCCTCGCCATCTGAGCATGAGCTCAACAGTCAAACCACTAGGCTACCCCCCACCCACCCTCTTATGGAGAGATTATGCTTCCTTCCTCGAGTAATCTACAGTCCATTAGTGCAGCAAACTGATTGCAGTGTAGTGTTATGTCATCCAACCCAACAGCTGGAAGTGGTGGTCTCTTACACGTGCAGGATATTGTACATGTTGCACGCAGAAGCTCAGTCTAATTGAAGGCCTTGTTATGAAATGGAGAAGGAACCGGTGTTGACTGCAGAGGAAATCCTTCCTCCTAACAATTAACCAGCTGTAAATGAGTCACTCCATCGCACGAACATTCACCCCTGTTATTTTTCTGAGTGTGTAAAACCAGAGCAAAAACTTATGTTTCACTTGAGTTTTTGAACATACATGTATTTATCATTGAAATGAAATGTCAGCATTCAGTGGTTTATGCAAACACAAATGTACTCGGCTTATACCCCCGAAAGCGGAATGTGGCTACCTTCAATGTGGCTACCTTCATTGTGGCTACCTTCATTGTGGGCAGAAGCAGTTGCATACGCAAAATCTCACCATTGATGAACCTTGGAGCTCTTGCAGATGAATGAAAAATAAAGGGAGAAAAATGAAAAGAAAGAAAAGCACCCCTGTTCATGAGACTGACTCTTAATTCCTGAGCCATTCAGATACTGTGCTTTTTTAAAGTTAGAACTGTGAACTCTGAACTCTCCTAGCTTACCAAAGTGAGGTGCGTGTTTTGTTGTTTAGCACTGGGACTTTTTATTTTTGAAGTGGGGTAAAAAAAACCTTATCACAGATTTTGTTGAGTGCTGGTAATATTTCCTACATTTTGCCAGGAACTTGACAGTTTTTTTGTATGTGTGTAAATGGTGTCATTTTTCAGAACTGAAAACATGATTTGAAATGACAAATGGCTGCTTAGTCACTTTAGATCTTGCTTATATACTGTAGACCTTGCTGTGTATTGAAGAAGAACCTTTCAGCTGTAAAGAACTATTCAGTTGGGAAGTACCTCAGAGAAATTTTGTTAATAGCTTTGTTAACTTCCCTGCTGACTGAACTCGTGTTCTTTAGTCTCAATTTGAAGTGAGACCAGGGTGGCATTGGTTCAGTGTGTGAGACTTTTGATGCTTGATCCAAGGATAACAGGTCTGAGCTTTGCGGATGATTGCCAGGCTGGTAGAGACTTTCTTTTCAGGGCCAAAATCAGAGCAAAAATTTTCCTCAGGTGAGGCTTAACCCTCTTAGTCCCAAACCTGGATTTGCCGGGATTGAATAATTGCCCCCCCTCCCCCCCCCCTGAATCCCAAAACAGTATTTGCTGGGATTTACACACAGTAGAGTTCCATCAGGCAGTGACCATCACTAATTGCTACCACATGTCAAAGCTCTATTAGGCCCGACGTACAAATCCTGCTAAGAGTCTGGAAGTAATTATTGCTGCTGGTATATACTTAGAAGGAGGAAAAGGTTAGCAAGCATGTGTACCTGACCTGATTTCGGGATGGAATGCGAAATCTAGGAGCAATCTGTGTTCAGAGAATCCGAATGCAAGAGGTTTAAAGCTGAGGATGTGTGTGGGCATATAGACCATGCAGAACAACCCTAGGTCGCTTTGACCCTTTGGAAAAAGAGAAGGCTGTAGAGTGCTGCTAGGAATGGATGACATAATGAAAACGCTTACGTTGTGGTGGTGTGTGTTTAGACATCATCCTAGGAGTTGTAATTAGGCGACTTATCATGATGAGAAAATGGGTCACAGACCCAACAATCTCGCCGACCGTGAACTTCAGAATTCTTGCCAGTTTTCCTTCTGTTATAATATGAATATTATAGTGCTTCAGATCTGTGGCATAAACATCATAAGATGATAGCCTTGTAGGGGTGCTTGGGGCTTTTTCAGAAAAAAATAAAAGCTAGCTCCAAACATAACAGGGGGAGCCAGACAGCAAAGGTCTTGTAGCAGAATCCCCTATCCTTTGAGTGCCTCAGCCCTCACGTCTAAAGAGGAGTTTTACTCTTAAAAAAAATTTGGGCTCATTTAGGAGAAGTGGAATTTCAATCTTTTAAAATTTCTGTGGTAAAAATGTCCTATTTTCTATCAACGTTCGTTATATTTTCTTGTACAGGGAACAATGGGTGTATAGTATAGGTGTTGAAATGTTTTGAAGTTGACATGGAATGATGTTATGTTTGGTTTTGACTTCTGTTTAATGTACATATTGGTGTATACATTGTGTGTGTGTGTGTGTGTGTGTTGTGCGCACTTAATATTGGATGTGTGGCACAAATTTGTGTGCGAGTGTGTACAATACTGTGTGTTTGAGTGATACTGTATGTGTGTGTGTGTGTGTGTGTGTGTACATGCGTGCATGCATGCATGTGTGTGAAAGATGAAAGAGAGGTAAATGAGTGGAGTGACAGGAAAGAAACAAGTGTGTTGAAACATAGTGAAGACTGTGATTATTTTGTTATTGTTATTGATTTGAGGGTTACTTTTTTTTGACGGTGCAGATTAAACCCATGTGAATGCTTTTGTTTTTATCTTCATGTTGATTTTATAAGCTTCAGGGTGAAGATGAATGAGTCTTATAAACCCCATTTCACCTGGTGAGTTGTACAAAGTGAAAGAAGATTTTGTGTGTGTGTATGGTTTTTTTTTTATTACAAAGAGTAAAAGATAATGCCAGAATACAAACAGGTAAGAGCTCTTGCAAAACTGACATTTAAAAAATGCTCAACTCTTAATGTGAGCGGTGTTGTGTGTGTGTCTTGTGTTGGGCTCACATTTACATGTGATAATAGGGAAGTAATAACACATAGATGTAAAAATAATAAATATTCATGGAAACAAAGTAACAACCCTCTTCCCTCAAAAACAAACCAATAAACAAAAACCCCAAACAAAAACAAACAAAAAAAGGAAGAAAAAGCAAAAAGGGAAAAAAGGGTTTTAGACATACAGGATAACAAGAAGTGTAGAAGTAGAAAATAATAGCTTTCACCTTTTTAGTAACAAACACATGCTAAAATGTGAAGACTGAACAACAACAACAAACACGATTCAGCTATTGAACAAAACTTCTGTTTTATTTTTCCTTTCGTACATCCATTGATGATGATACTACTTGAAACCATAGCACACAGACACACACACACACACACACACACACGCGTTCATCACCATTCACATAATGCCACTTGAAAACAAAACCAAACGGAAAAGAAGCATTCTCAGAACTTGCATCCATCACCTTTTTCTGACCACACAAAAAAAAAATTGTCAAATGCCTGCAGTGGTACAGAGCACCCCAAAAAAATGATAACAGCACACTGATAAGTGAATGAGATTGAATAGCAACGGGACCAGATTGAAATTGAAACTCTTTGTTTTAAATGAATACTTGTTCATAGCATTCCATATTTTCCACATGTAAACAAAATGTTCCTGGTTTTGATAATACTGCATTGTTTCATATGAGTATATAAATAAAGTATGATTAGAAAATGAAGTTGCATTGTCTAGTATTTGATTTTTAACAAATTAGTATGCTGTTTGTGGACAACAATGAAAAAAATACAAGAAGTGTAATGCAGAAAATATAATCTCCATTTGCAAAGAAGTATTGTAGTTAAAGATTATGAGGCCTTCAACTGATATTTTATTGTGTATATTAGTTAGGTCCAAAATAAAAAAAATATTATCAAAAAAAGTAATAAGTAACAGAAAAGAAGCCTTTTATAAAATATTTGTCAATTATTCTGACAAGCCACAGCATTATCTCTGTCCCTCTATCTAGCTGAAATAAAGTGGTATATCGGTCTATTCATGAATATTCCCTCCAGTCTATAGAAAAATTGGTTGTGAAAAGTTGTGAAGAAAAGTCAATCTTTTCATCAGCTACAAATTCAACCAGCTACAATTTCACTCTTCTACACAACTGCTAAGGCTACAGAAATGACATTATGTGTTTCATTTTGTTGCTGTTGCGGTTATAAAATTAAAAACAAGATATCTTAAAGAACTACTGGTAAGCATTCTTGGCACTTGGAAGAAATATCTGTTATTTGGAATCGTGTTTGTTTGGTTAAACAGACGTGAGAAAGATGACACTGTTGCTCAAGTCATACTCGATGGATACATAGACAAAGAAACTTGACTCAATAGTTGCTTGAACACAAACATGGCTATTTTCTCCCCCTGTCTTTCATATTTTCCATTCTTTCTGTTGTTCCTCTTGGATCTCAGATTATACCATCATGACAAAATCATTTCTCTTAGTTGTTGATTCAGTGCTTCTCAATTTCTATTCAGTAATAATTGTTTTACAAAATACAGCAATTATAAGCAGAACTTTGTTATCAATGTTTGTCATTTGAAGATGCTGTATTAGCATGATAAACGTTCCCTTTATTTCTCTGGGCTAAATAGAAAAAACACCGTGATGCTTGCCATTTGAGAAGTTGTTCTTTCCATTTTTCAGTTGAAGAATTACATCATTTTTTTCCATTCTTGATTCTGTACCAGTATGGGACCATTCGCTCTCCTAAAAGGTGCTGACACAGCACTCACTCCTTTCACAGTACAACAACTCTGTAAATAAATGTTGAAAAATGCAAAAAAATATTTTCAAATTCGTTCAAACAGACTTCCGCAGAAAATATAAACATGCATACATCACTGCTGAACTGACAGTAGTAAATTCTGCGTAATTTCAAATAGCATCAGACACACCCCCTCGTTTCTCTTTAATTTCAGTTAGGTCTCTCACGCTGGTTTTGTATCTAAGCTTCTGTAACTTTGTCTTCATGCAAACTATGTTTTGATGTCTCACTAACTATTTAGGAGAAGAAAACAAAAAAACCCCAAAACAAACAAAAAAAAACTGGTTTCAGCTAGACGAGAATGAATCAGTAGGAGTACATCTTGGTTTTGTGGATCTCCTTGTCTGGGCATTCTCTCGTTTTGTTGTAGTAGTAGAAGCAGCCATCACGTCGCACCAGTTTCTTCACATAGCCATTGTGGGGCCAGCGATCGATCTGCAGATGGATCAAACCAAATCAGTAAACAAGTGAATAGAGAAAAAGAATAAGGAGGACGAGGAGAAGAAGAAGGAAGACGACAAAAACAATGAGGAGGAGGAGAAGAAGGAAGACGACAAAAACAAGGAGGAGGAGGAGAAGAGAAAGACAACAAAGAAAGAGGAGGAGGAAGGAGAAGAAGAAAGACAACAAAGAAAGAGGAGAGAAGAAGAGAAGACAACAAAACAATGAGGAAGAGGAGGAGAAAGAAGAAGGAAGACAAGCAAAAACAATGAGGAGGAGAAGAAGAAGGAAGAAGAAGAAGCAAAAACAATGAGGAGGAGAAGAAGAAGGAAGACAACAAATGGAGAGAAAACAAAACAATGAGGAGGAGGAGAAGAGAAGAAGGAAGACAACAAAGACAATGAGGAGGAGGAGAGAAGAAGAAGGAAGACAACAAAAACAATGAGGAGGAAGAAGAGAGGGAAAGACAACAAAAAAATGAGGAGGAGGGAGGAAAAGGAAGACACAAAACAATGAGAAGGAGAAGAAGAAGGAAGACAACAAAAACAATGAGGAGGGGAAGGAGAAGAAGGAAGACAACAAAGACAATGAGGAGGAGGAGAAGAAGAAGGAAGACAACAAAAACAATGAGGAGGAGAAGGAGGAGGAGAAGGAAGACAACAAAAACAATGAGAAGGAGGAGGAGGAGAAGACGAAGGAAGACAACATCAGCAAGAACCTCAAGACACCTAATTGGGAAATCATCCACAAATTCACTGGGTTATACTACTTGCCAAGCTGTGTGTATTTGTATTTTTGAGAAGACAGAAGTCAGTTTTCCAACTACGCTACACTTTTTGAAAAACGACTATCAACTCGGAAGCAAAACTCAACACACACCCCTCCCCCCCTCCCCCCAAAAAAGAGAAAAAAACCCAAACCAAAACACGACAACTACAGATAAGGAAGGATGTGTGGCAGGAACGGATGGTGGAGAGAGAAGGAAGTACCCAAGAGTAGAAGAGGATGTGTTAGGGCAGGGAGAAGTAGTGATAGTGTAACACTACCATACACACCAGGGCTACTGAGGACTGCTGTTTGTAATCGTTGGTCACAAAAATCCAAATTTTTATTTATTTATTTATTTATTTTATTTTATTCTTTTACATCGAGGATAATGGGATAAGCACTCTTGTGCTTTTTTTTTACATCCAGTCCCCATGTGTATGCAGTTTTGTAAATGTCATCTGTTTCCACCGGCACATGATGGCTACTCTTACGAAAAGCGGAACAGGATTTAACGTGTGCGCAAGATGTTCTGCGTGCCTTCACACACGGGGCCTCGGTTTATAGTCTCATCCGAAGGACTTTGGGGGAGAGTGGAGTCAGAACTGATGTTAACTCCAGGGGAAAAAATCTCCTCAACCGGGAATCAAACCTGGGTTGTCAAATTGCCAGCGCAATGTTCTGACCACTAGGCTAACCCGTCCCCCCTAATGAATCATCAAGCATGCTACAATGCACTCTGGAGCATTGGGTGCACTAGACTTAAGAGACAGACAGGGAGTGGAAGAAAAAGAAAGAGAGGGAGAGAGAGAGTGAATAATGTGATTAAGTAGAAAGAGCAAGCAGGAAAAATAAGACTTGATCTAAGTGCTGCACATGTACTATTATTTGGGGGAAAAAAAGAACAAAGTGAAAAACCTTCTTTTTTGGCCTGTGAATAAAGACACATGAAGCACTCATTCATTTTTTTTTTTTTTTTTTATAAAAAGAAAGTATGAAAAGGAAAAAAAAAAAGCAAAGAAAAAAAAGATGATCTGCAATCTTTGTGCAACAGAAGCCACAAAAAAGAGAAAGAAAAAATAGAAAAAAAGAAAGAGACAGGAAAAAAATATTTTTAAAGGGAAGTAAAGATGTCATACAGTATTAATCATTAATACTGGGATGTGAAATACAGATGTCATACAGTTTTTAAAGAAAAGGTTAAATCATGTAGCACATTCATTGGGTCAGTCATACCACTGTTACAGCTCATATCAAGAAAGATAGGATGTAAAGAAAA
>CM060329.1:7960304-7985304 GCA_030674155.1 Stramonita haemastoma
GAAAGACAAAAAACCCCGTTGATCAGATGACAAAACTGACACTACTGTGTGCGCGGGTACTATCAATCTTCCTGTATGCATGCCAGTCCTGGACTTTAACAGCAGAGAGACCTGCAGGGAAGAACTCAAACAGTTGAAATGAACTTCTATAATTATTGCCTGATAATCAATGGTGATGTGGAGGATGTAATGAATGATGCTGAAAATCTCCTCACAGTAGTTCCAGATAGGAAAATGCTACAATTTAGGACAGTCCCCCAAGAAATCAGCCTGCAGGGCAAAATGGATACAACCCCCCCCCCCCTCCCAAACTTCATTCCAAAGTTTTGGTGTGACCCAGGCATTGGCACTTACTTGATCACCACAAATAAAGAGAAATATTAGTCTTCACCAATTCAGTTTTCCAATGGCAGTTACTGATTAAAGGATTTGTGACATGTAGAGTTATGCTGTGTTTTGTAGCAGAGTATAGCCTGGTGTAGTGTGGTGCAGTGCAGTGTACTACAACAGTTTGATTAAAAATCAAACAAACAAAACTGATTAACAGTAGTTTGTCTGGAGCGACACATGTAGGTGCTCAGTTATTTCGGAGATAAGGATTATAATTTCAATTCTCTTTTTACTTATAGCAGCGTTAAAACCGAAAAGAGACACTCACCATTTTCCCAGCTGTTCGCTTCCTACAACAACTCCTTGATCTTTGAATGTTACCGTCAGTGACAATGAGATGGACGCTTCTCCTAAAGGCATTACCGGAGGTTGAGCACTAGTGGACGGAATTGCCTCTGCCATTGCAAAATGGTAGCTTAGAATGATAATGATAACAAAAAAATCAAGCAGTGTTCCTTACTCAAAGAGAAGGAGATAAAAACATGACAACATTGTACCCCCCACCCCTCCCACAAAATCGCCGTTAATTTTGCATCTAATTAAGATTTTTTCTCATGTGGCAGTTTTGAGAGGCGATGGGTGATATAAAATGCAATATGAGTGATAAGATAAAAGAGTTTTGAAAGTAAGGAATACTCACACGACAGAACTGTTACGTTTTTGTGAAGAAGGTGAAATCGAAAAACTCCGGTGTACTTTGTTGATGTCGTTGCTTGACAATCATGAGAAGAATCGCAGTGAATGTTGATACCCGTCTCTGATTGGTTGAATATTAAGACCCTTACGCGGAGAGTTACTCCGCGTGTGTGCAAAAAGTTTTGACAGTTAGGCTCCCTAATATAGGTCCTTGATCCAGCATAGGAAAATGGACAATGTAAAGTTGGCGGCTTGGTCAAAGAGAGATACGAAGCTGTGAAAGCTCATTTGCAGCGTGCATATTTTTCGTAGGTTACATAGTATATGCTTTGCAGTGGTTTTATTTCTTACTGTCACTGGTTTGTTAGTTACAATGGTTTTTTACTGTGAAGAATTCACAGTAAAGTTAATTTTTAGATTTGTTTAATTAAGCTATCCGATAATTTTAGAATCTGTCCATGTCCCACATGAAAAGATTTCTAGCAAGAGGCCAATTTAAAAAATTGTTGTTAGCTGTAAGTTGACTTATGGACTTACTTTTTTTGTTTTAATATAAGTTGCACAAAAGACTAGTTTCTAACTGGTGGTTATGAAAGATTACTGCTGTTACTGAAAGCTTTAATTTAAAAAAAAAAAGAAACAACATATAAGCTTATTAACAGCAGTGTAATGCATTTTATGCTCATATGACAGAATAATAGTTACTAAGTGTTGGACAAAGAAGAAACTAAAAGACTGTGGTGAATAAACAAATGATTAGAAAAGACAAGTCAGTGGTTTTCTAGATCTATACAACTGTGTTCACAGCACCACAAAGCACACACAGCTATCCTGAATTCCCCTCTCCACACCTAACCATACCTATTCTAGGCACAGATATGCACACATTGCCCCTGTACCCGCCCTTCTCACTTTACCTGCAGTTGTATGTTCCCCAGCTTAACACCCTGGGGTCACCCAGAATATGCATTCTTGTCTCACACATCCCGCCTGGGAATTGCTGTGAGATAGGAAGTACACTGAATGAGAGGTTTGTGTGTATGCCTGTTTTCAAGTACCTCACCATATTGGCAGCCATACTCTGACTTCAGAGGACTTTACATGCAGTGAGGCAATAGAATGAAGAGGCTTTGCTTACAGTGCCAGAAAAGAAACGTTCTCAGATTCTGAGAGGAGATTGGGTACATGTTTGAATTTTTTTTTTTAATACAAACCAAATTTCATTTGATTTAAGGTTTTGAGCAAGGAATTACACAGTTTTGGTGCAACATGTTTTGAAAAACTGCTCACTTGCTTTTGACCCTCTGCTGTTGGGGAGGTCGCATGTTTTTGTGGTGATGATATTGATCATGATTGGGGATGAACAGTTGACAGCTGGTGAGAATGACCACAAACTATTACTGTATTAGAAAATGTTGATCAGAAATTTAAACTGGCCCAGGCCAAAAGTTTTTGTCAGTTATAGTTGTAAGCATTGTGACACAAGCCTACATCAAAATGTTATGTTGAGATTGCTGGAAATGTTGAAAATTGTTTTCATGACAAACTCTTAGTCTTAGCATAACAGCCTACACTTTTAAGGACCCCCCATCCCCACCCCTCTTCTGAAGTTTGGAGTATTGTTGCCTACATGATGAGATACTTGAAAAAGTCATACACACTACATATCCAGTGTGTGTGATTTACAGTATCACAGTGATTCCCAGGTAGAATGAGTGGGTAAGGCTACGGCCATAGTAAACCCGGCCTGTCCCGATGTTTTGACGGCCGTCTCTTTGACGGGAGAATGGATCCATCAAAGCGGCCATAGTCAACCCGGCCCGTCTCTTTCTGACAATATGGTCACCCCGAGACTGCGAGTGACGCAAAAATGAGGCTGCTGTGGTGACGCAAATCGACAGAAAATAGTTCGACATAAAAAGTGTTTTTACGTAAAATCTCCCCCAGAACTTTTATCCAAACCATGGAATGTAATCGGGAAAGGTTAATTTACTAGTTTGTGTAGTCAGAATTTTTGAAGCACCATAAATAAGTTTTCTTGATTATTTTCCTTTCCGTCGACCCGGCAAACGGACGTGTTGCTCGAACGTCAAAATGACAGGTTAAAAAGAACGGGCCGGGCCGGCTCTACTATGGCCACGCACAGCCGTTTTCAGTGACGCCACAGAGTAATTCAGCCGGCAGCATTTTTCACCCGGCCCGTCATTTTGACGCCGTCAAAATGACGGGTTCACTATGGCCGCGGCCTAAGAGGGCTTATTTTGGGTGAGCTGCAGGGTGTTAAGCTAGGGAACCTACAACAACAGGCATTTAAATTGGCAGAAACAATTGTCCCACCACTTGACACAGCACACAAATTCAGCATGACTCAGTCCAAGGGTCCAGGGCCCAGTGCTAAAATTAGTCTCTCCCTTCCACCAAGTCCAAGCGTGGTCAGTTCCTGTTGGAATTAGCACTAGTTGCAATGGAAGGGATAGCAGTTGAGAGCGGCTGAAAGTGGGGGAAGTTGACAGCTGTGTTGAGTTTCTCGTCTAAGGAAGAACTAGAAAAATTGACACTGACAAAGTGACATTGCAGTTGGTGACAGGGAAGATGCTGGTAGCTTAGGCTGCCATTATCATTGTTTTGATCTATATACCTGGAAAAACTAAAGTCCATTCAACAATGCACCAGTGTGTGTGTGTGTGTGTGTGTGTGTGTGTGTGTGTGTGTGTGTGTGTGTGTGTGTGTGTGTGTGCGCGTGCATGCACGTGCGTGTGTGTGATGGGGTGTGGTGTGGTGTGGTGTGGTGTGGTGTGTGTGTGTGTGTGTGTGTGTGTGTGTGTGTGTGTGTGTGTGTGTGTGTTCCTAATTCTTTTTGCCTTAAAAAAACAACTTTATGATAGCTAACTAGTAAGAATAACAAGACTGCTAGTGAGGATGATAAGACTGATTAAGTCTTTCTAATTTAGAACAGAGTCCAGAAATCATGTGCTAGATGTTTTTCAAAGCAAAATGTTTTATAATTGTTCCTTTTTACAACACAGGTAGAAAATGTCATAATGATAAGACTGATTAAAAGTCTTTCTAATTTAGAACAGAGTCCAGAAATCATGTGCTAGATGTGTTTTCAAAGCAAAAATGTTTTATAATTGTTCCTTTTTACACCACGGGTAGAAAATGTCATAATGATAATAGTAACAGTGGTAAAATCTTCATTCACTAATACACTGGCTTTAAAACTCCATTCTAATAATTATGGTCCATAGAAACTGGAAAATCTTAAAGCTTTTAAAGCTTTGTGAAATTTAGGAGTAAAAGCATTTGTAGACCTACTGGGGCCTTAGTATTTATTATATTAGTATTAGTGCAGAAAACATTTTCTTTCAATGGTACAATTGGAAGGGAGAAACTCCAACCCAACCACTTGGACTGTAGTTTCTAAAGAGCACTTGTTCTAAAGTAGGCTAGTGTATTATCAGCTTTTAGATTTGGGGCGTATTACTGTACTGTAGTGTATCCACTTAGAAACACAATGGATTTTTCACCTGTAATTCAGTCCGTTCTTCCTGAATGGAGTGTATTGTGACCAAAGTGCCACCACCCCCTCTTTTTTTTCTTTTTCAGTGTTGTTTATCGTTTTGCATTTTGATGTGTATCAAGCACGCAGTATCGCTATACAATACCAGTGATGAAGAGCTGGCCATCTGTTGGTTGGCATGAGGAAGTTCACCATCAGTGGCATCATCATCATTATGTGTAGTGTAGGCGTGTCAGAAACCAGCTTCCTTGATGGAGGGACATGATAACAGGATGTGTGTGTGTGTTGATGGGCAATGTCAATTTTCATGGTGGAATTACATTCATTAATGTATGCATAGACATGTGCAATTGGTGGTCTAGGGCTAAAGCACTTGCCTAGAATTACTAGAAAGCAAAAAATGTAAAAAAAAAAAAAAAAAGAAGTTTGATCCACATCCGGGTTCGATCCCTGTTTGTGCCCAAAACTTTTCCTGCATCCACTAGACCACGTACCATGGTCTGGGTACTAGTCTTTTGAATGAGATGATAAACTGAGGCCCTGTGTGCAACATGCATTTAGTGCATATAAAAGAATCCATGGCAACAAGAGTTGTCACTGGTAAAAATTCTGTAGAAAAAAAGCTTCTCTGATAGGGAAACAAATGCATGTACAGACAGGAAAAGAAGAAAAATGATGGGTGGTACTGCTCTTGTGGCAACTGTTTCTCCCCAGGGAGAGCAGCCTGAATTTCAGGCAGTAAAATCTGCTGTGACTTAAAGTGGTGTAAATATACAAAGTGTGCACACACACATGTGACTGTGTACAGATGCATACAGATAGAAACATGTAATACACACTAGTCTAATATCACTTTGAACAGACATAAAATCGAAGCAACAACAGCATGTACACACACACACACACACACACACACAACACACACACACACACACACACACACATACACACACACTCTTACACACATGTGTATGTGTGGCACACACACACACATGCACACTCATGCATATGTGTGGCACTCACGCACACGCGCCCACACACCACACACACACACATACACATACACACACACACACACACAACACACACACTCTTACACACATGTGTAGTGGGCACACACACACACATGCACACTCATGCATATGCGTGGCACTCACGCACACAACACACACACACACACACACACACACACACACACACACACACACACACACACACACACACCACACACACACACAGTGACTCAAAGGGTTAAAAAGACTGACCACTGGTGAAAAAGAGGACATGACTCTGTCAGCCGGAAACTTTTCTGTTAATTAGTGATACTGGCAAATTAAAATCTTTCTTTGTCCAATGCTCAGACAGAAACTATCATCGTTGGTGTCATATGAGCAAAAATATCTTGCTCTGCTGATAAACCTCTGACAAAATTCAGGCCCAGCACATCCCGTTTGGCACGGGAGGGAATTATATTATCTTAGTTTAATGTCTTTCTAGAAAAAAAAAAGACAGGAGAATAGACCAAGAAGGCAGAAAATAGACAAGAAGGAGGTGACAGGACAAAAAGGAACAAGACAGAAACACAGAGAGAGGGATAGAAAAGAGGGAATTTCCAGCACAGTATTTCGAGAAGGTGGGAATGCTATTCATACTGAGAGGCCCATGGTTCCCTTTGAAGGGGGGGGGGGGGGGGATTAAAATCAAAACTTAACAGCCTTTGGCTGATTCTATTCTTTTCTGTCATGACTAGATTGTTTATGTGTTAGATTCCATTTGTCTCATTATTATGTTAATATAACTTCCTTCCTCTTTTTTTTTTGTTGGGGGGGGGGGGGGGGGGGGGGGGGGGGGGGGGGGGGGGGGGGGGGGGGGGGGGTGGGGGGGGGGGGGGGGTCATAGTTGGACTTGGGCAAGGTGGATGGTATAACAAACTTAGGAATTAGAGAACATGTATTTCCTTTTTGATGGTTCCAAAGAGGCAGTAGCAGTGGTTTTGTTTCAAATCTTTTCTTTTCTTTTAACTTTTTGCCAGATGCGCTCTTTGACTTCATGCCGGGGACATTTCGTGTACTCCGGGAACCATGCATTTCAAAGAGGCTCCTTTTCTGTGCCTGTACCTCGGGGGATGGAATGGGTACCCCAGGACCCACGCCCATCACAAAGATATGTGTCGCTGTTCAGTTTCCTTACCGGCAACACTGGTGTGGCGAAACTTCAGGCACTTGAGCTTGTGTGTAGGGGGTCCCCTTCTCGCTGCCAACTGTATTCATCCCAAAATGGCCGAGGGGGAAAAACAACCAACTTTGAATTGGAGCTAGGAGACCTGGGGTAAGTTTGTGGGTTTTTTTTTTTTGTTTTTGTTTTTAATTTAAAATTTTTTTTTAATAAGCATGTGTTCATATTGCTAAGGTCAACATCTTAAAAAGCTCTAAAGCAGCATGAAAGGTTAAACATGATGAAAATTGCTGATGTTCTGGACTGTGATGTCTTAAATATTGATAAAATCTAATCTTTGACAGACTTGGCTCTCTGTTACAGACAGCTTTTTCACAGTGCTGCATTAAATTTTGATCCTAATTCAGACAAGCCCCTACTCAACAAAGACATAGATGGCTCATTGAGGAAAACTGCTTATTGCCGTTAAAGTTTATACATAATGCAGTTTTATTTTGTGGGTACATATGTGTGTCCATGCATTTGAGTTATTGTGTAGACATATATGTACACAATGCCAGTCTCAGTTATGAAAGCATGCAGATACTGAGATAGTGAGTTTTTCTCTGTGTGTGTGGTTTTGCTTGGGGGGGGTGCACTTTTTTCTCACTCTTGTTTTTAGGATAATGGAATAAGCACACATGCTTTTTTACATCCAGTGCCCGTGTGTATGCAGTTTTGTAAATCTTGTCATCTGTTCCCACCGGCACACGATGGCCTACTCTTACGAAAAGTGGAACAGGATTTAACATGTGCGCAAGATATTCTGCTGCATTCACACACAGGCCTCGGTTTATAGTCTCATCCGAAGGACTTTTGGGGGAGTGGAGTCAGCACTGATGTTAGCCCCAGAGGAAAAATCCCCTCAAACGGGAATCGAACCCAGGTCATCAAATTGCCAGCGCAGTGTTCTGACCACCAGGCTATCCCGTCCCCTTTCACTTCACTTATGAACTTAGCGCAGGCAGTTTCCTGAAAAGTACGTTTCATGAGCAGTGAGTGAGGCAGGCTGTACACAAAGACTGTATTGTTACTGTTGGCCCCTGGCGGCGATGCATTCCTCTCTCTATTGCATCCTGGTGCTAAAGGAGAGGAAGCTGGCTGGAGCCTGGATTACCAGCTATGGTGAACTAGGAGTATGAGCTGCACAAGTGGACACTTCCACCCATCGCTCTTTGGCCTTGCTCTTAGGAGACTGTCCTGAACCGTAGGCTGGAATTCACTTCCTGGTGCAAAAGAGATTGTATGGTGGACTGTTTGAATCATAAGGGGGAACTGATTTTTTTTTTTTTTTTTTTTTTCAATTTTCTTCAAAATTACTTTTAGGTCTTTGCCCCCTCCCCCCTCCCCTCCCTTTTGCAGTTTCAAGCACCCTTTATTTACCAGTTGTTGTGAGTGTACGCTGTTTGGAACTGAAATCTTGAATGTAACTTAAAGTTAAAGCAAGTTAAATTTCTCTGAATTGATTTTAAATGAATTAAATATACATATATGTATTTTCTATCAAAGACGTAGGTGTAACATAAGCTGTCATGGTTGTTTTTGTTGTTGTAGTATTGTATTACATTTATTGTATTACATTGCATTATGCTGTATTGTATAATATTGCATTGCATTGCATTCTGCTGGGTTTTGGTCTTTTTTGGATGCAATGCTACATTGTGTCGCATCAATTCTATTTCATAGCATGGCATGGCACTGCATAAAACTGTACCATGTTGCAGTGCCTTGCATTGTACTGTTTTATTTCTTTGCTGCAGTATCTTTATTTTTGTTATATGAAAATCTGAGGGTTTTTTTTCCGTTAAGAAAACATATCATGGGGCAGTGTTTCTCACTCTGGTGTTTTCGTTTGTTCAAATGTTTTGTGTGTTTTTTTTTTATAAACTGTGTGACATCTTCTCTTCACATCACACCATCAATACTGTACATCATCTCTTCACATCACACCATCAGTACTGTACATCATCTCTTCACATCACACCATCAGTACTGTACATCATCTCTTCACATCACACTGTCATCAATACTGTACATCATCTCTTCACATCACACCATCAATACTGTACATCATCTCTTCACATCACACTGGTCATCATACTGTACATCATCTCTTCACATCACATCATCAATACTGTACATCATCTCTTCACATCACACCATCAGTACTGTACATCATCTCTTCACATCACACCATTAATACTGTACATCATCTCTTCACATCACACCATCAATACTGTACATCATCTCTTCACATCACACGGTCATCAATACTGTACATCATCTCTTCACATCACACTGATCATCAATACTGTACATCATCTCTTCACATCACACCATCAATACTGTACATCATCTCTTCACATGACACCATCAACACTGTACATCATCTCTTTACATGACACCATCAATACTGTACATCATCTCTTCATGTCACACCATCAATACTGTACATCATCTCTTCATCATCACACCATCAATACTGTACATCATCTCTTCACATGACACCATCAATACTGTACATCATCTCTTCACATGACACCATCAATACTGTACATCATCTCTTCACATCACACCATCAATACTGTACACAATCACTTCACATCACCCATTAATACTGTACATCATCACTTCACATCACCCATTAATACTGTACATCAATCACTTCACATCACACCATCAATACTGTACATCATCTCTTCATGTCACACCATCAGTACTGTACCACATCTCTTCACATCACACCATCAATACTGTACATCATCTCTTCACATGACACCATCAATACTGTACATCATCTCTTCACATCACACCATCAATACTGTACATCATCTCTTCACATCACACCATCAATACAGTACATCTTCTCTTCACATCACACCATCAATACAGTACATCATCTCTTCACATCACACCATCAGTACTGTACATCATCTCTTCACATCACACCATCAATACAGTACATCATCTCTTCACATCACACCATCAGTACTGTACATCATCTCTTCACATCACACCATCAGTACTGTACATCATCTCTTCACATCACACCATCAGTACTGTACATCATCTCTTCACATCACACCATCATACTGTACATCATCTCTTCACATCACACCATCATACTGTACACAATCACTTCACATCATACCATTAATTAATACTGTTCATCTCTTCATATCACACCATCAGTATTGTACCACATCTTTACTTCTCTCCATATTACTTTTTTTTCTTCATATTTTTTCTTTCTTTCTTTATTTTTCATTCCCTTCCCCCCCTCTTCCTTCTGTCTGTTTTTTATTTGATGCCTCAGTTGCATACAGAGGGCAAAGTACCATCTTTTTATATTCCCCCCCTTTTTTTTCCCCTTTTTTTTTGGGGGGGGGGGGGGGGTAGTGAGGGTTCCACTTGTCTTTCTTGGCTCCAAGTTCTCATTCTGTCAGTAGTCACAAAAGTGTGCTCCCATATATATATATATATATATATATATATATATATATATGCAGACACCTCTTGACTTTCACGCATGTATGCATAGGTGCAGTTCATTACCAAATATCTTATCCTTTCTTGAAAATGAAATATTTTTATAAAGAACCCCCCCCCCCCCCCCCCACAAAAAACAACAACAACAGCAAGAACAAAACAAAGGACGATAACAAAGAGAGAAAAGAGGAAAAAAAGAGAAGAAAATGATGCATCCCGAGAGACTTTCAAGTTGAAAACTGAAATCATGAAAGAGGTTTATTACTAAGCAAATTTTAAAAGGCAACAACAACAAAACCTTGCCAACCCCCCCCCCCCCCCCCCCCCCCCCCTTCAAACAAACAAAAACTATTTGATCAAGCAAACAAACTCGTTCAAAAGATTGATATGTACAATTGATATATGTAACATACACATTTCACATACACACCACACACACACACACACACACACACACACACACTCACACACACACACACACACCAAACACACACAACACACACAACACACACACACACACACACACACACACACACACACACACACACACACACACACACACACCACACACACACACACACACACACACACACACACACACACACACACACACACACACACACACACACACACACACACACACACACACACACACACACATCACCCACAAACACCAACACACACACACACACACACACACACACACACACACACACACACACACACACACACACACACACACACACACACACACAACACACACACACACACACACACACAACACACACACAACACACACACAACACACACACAACAACACACACACACACACACACACACACCACACACACACACACACACACACACACACACACACACACACACACTAACAGAGCAGGAAGATACCACAATCATGCAGAATAACAACACAATTCTCGGTATGACCCCATTCCTTGTACTTTTGGTGTTTGTTGACACTAACGGTTGCCCATAAGTGGCATAACGGCAATGCCAACACCATCAGTGTCTCTGAGAGTGGAGACAAGACAGTGGTCATTTCAGCCAGGGCTCTGTGTGCGTGGGGACCTTCTACGCACCATGGGCTGTTCTGGGCGGTGGGCTTACCTCGTTGTTCTAGGGGGGTTTGCTTCTGTCTGTCTGCTACTGGGGGTAAGTCTTGCTCATCTTCTCGAAAGTCTGCCAAAGACGATGCCTAAACAGGTGGTGCTGCTTGCTTTTGGTCAGGTTAGGTGACAGACCTCTTTCATGATTTTTACAAATTTTAGCCTTTGTGACGTGATGTTGTTTTTTTTTTTGTTTTTTTTTCTGAAGTGGGGGTGGGGGGGATCTGTGTGTGAAATAATCTTTTAAGTATGCTTTTTTGCATCGGGGCCCAAAAAAAAAAAAAAAAATCGGTTTAATCACCGTCATAGGCGACAGCCCAGATGTGACCTTTGTGGTATTTAAGTATTGTGATATTTAAACATTGTTATAATTATTGGATTATTTGTTGTCATCATGGAATTATTTTGAATTTTTGACTATTTTTTTAAGAGGGGGGAAAAAAGTGTAGTTGAGTGAAAATTTTGTGCCGTGGGAGTGTTGTGTTGTTTTGTTGGATTAACCCCCCCCCCCCCCGTTTTTTAGTATTAGTATCTCATAAAAAATGGGCAACACACCTCAAAACAGAGTGCCTTCTGTTCTTAAAAATGATAAAAAGTATGAAAATGGCCCCAAATTGACTTCTGTGAAATTTTGTGATGATAGCGAAATATTGGCTGAACTTGACAATGCCTACGAGGATTGTAGAGATGGTTTACCTATGATTGTATGACTAGAGACTTTTTTTTTTGCATGTTTGTTTGTTATTGTGTGTTGTTCATTTCAGATGATACTTTTTTCCTGGATAAAATTGTTAGGTTAGACCTTAACTTACCGTAGAAACTTGATGCTGTGTAACTCTCTGATATAAGATTTTTCAATCTTTATTCCCCATCCTCACTCTTGATTGAAAGTCCTTCAACAATCTTTGATATACCGAATTTCACATCAAAACAAATCAGGAAAAGCAAAAACAAAAGAAAAAAAAACTGAATTAAGAAAAGGAAAACAAGAGAAGAAGCAAAATGCAATTCTTATTAATGTTTCGATTTTACATTATTTGATTTTTTTTATTGCAATGTTGTGCTTGCTCTCTCTCTCTCTCTCTCTCTCTCTCTCTCTCCTCTCTCCTCTCCTCCTTCTCTCTCTCTCCCTCTCTCTCTCTCTCTCTCTATTTGTCTGTCTGTCTGTCTGTCTGTCTCTCTCTATTGTCTGTCTGTCTGTCTGTCTGTCTGTTCTGTCTGTCTCTCTGTCTCTCCTCTCTCTCTCTCTCTCTCCCCTCCCTCTCTTTCGCTCCCTCGGATAGCCTAGTGGTCAGAACATTGCGCTGGCAATTTGATGACCCGGGTTCGAGTCCGGTCGAGGAGATTTTTCTCCTGGAGTTAACATCAGTGCTGACTCCACTCTCCCCAAAAGTCCTTCGGATGAGACTTTAAACCGAGGCCCCGTGTGCGAACGCACACAGAACATCTTGCGCACACATTAAATCCTGTTCCGCTTTTTGTAAGAGTAGGCCATCGTGTGCCGGTGGGAACAGATATTTACAAAACTGCATACACACAGGGACTGGATGTAAAAAAGCACAAGAGTGCTTATTCTATTATCCTCGATATAAAAGAATAAATCAAATCAATTCAAATCAAATCTCTCCCTCTCTCTCTCCCTCTCTCTCTCCCTCTCTCTCTCCCTCTCTCCTTCCTTATCTCTCTCTCTCCCTCCTCTCTCTTCCCCTCTCAAAACTGCATACACATGGGGACTGGGTGTTAAAATGCACATGAGTGCTTATTCCATTATCCTCGATATAAAAGAAGAAATGAATAAATGATAAATTTACATTATGTTTTTAATAGCAGCACCAATTAAACCCTATTTGAATTTTTAAAAAATATTGTAATGATGTATACCTCCTAACTTAAAAAAAACACAAAAAAAACAACACAAAAAAAACGTTTTGAGTTTCTTCTCGCAGTGATGTGTTTCCTCTTTTAACGTGAATTTTATATTCGAGCATCACCAAATAATCCGTTATTTCAATTTTTTATTGTGGTGATGCCCACCTCTGTCTTTTCATCTTTCTTTCTTTTTTTTGTCATAACATCATTTGTATACATTTATATTCAATAGTAACCACCTATTTGAATTTCTTATTGCAATGATGTGTTACACTTACAGTGCATTCTCGTCTTTTTTCTTCTTCTTTGTACATCATTTATAACAGAACCAAAGAACCCTTTATCTGAATTTATCATCATGATGAAGTGTTTGTATGTTATTTTTTTAATATATATATATATATTATATATATATATATATATATATATATATTATATATATATATATGACTAGCGTTCTGTTTTTTAACATTTTTTAATTTTGTTTTTTAACATCATTTTTATATGTCTAGCGCTAGAACAACCCTCATGTTTAAATTTCTTATTGTGATGGTATACACCTGTGTGGTGGTTTGTTTTTTTTAACATCCTTTTTATATGACCTGCGCTAAACAAACCTCTGTTTGAATTTCGTATTGTGATGGTATGCAACCCTCTATTTAAGTTTTGTATTGTGATGGTATGCACCTGTGTAATGTTTTGTTTTTTTTAAGTTTTAACATCATTTTTATATGACTAGTGCTAAACAACTTTTTAACAAGCCTCTGTTTGAATTTCGTATTGTGAGGGTGTGCACCTGTCTTTGCAGCCAATCGAAACTGCAAGTTTGGTCCCAGTGGAAACGGTTCGCGCTGCAGCGGGGGGTGCCTGTTTGGATTTGGCGGCAAAAAAGACCGAAAAGCATGCGGCAGAGATGTATGTAAGTACACAAATCCTATACATATTTAGGAGTAATTTGGTTAGTACCTGCCTCTATTTTATTTTCCATAGAAGTATGCTTGGGTGTCTTATTCACTGTGTTGTACTGAAAAGCTTACTGCTACGATAGATTGCAGTTCTGTAGTGTGTTACCTCCCTTGCTCTTTTCCTCAGTGTGCATGTTGGTGAGGTGTGTGAAAGACTGAGGCTCTTTGCAGGATTTTGTCAATGATCCCTGTTTGTTGTTGTTGTTGTTGTTGTCACAGGTTGTTATGTGTAACAAATCATTTCAAGTATTGTAATCTAGTGAAGTGTAAAAAAAAAAAAAACCACTGCCATTTTGTGTGAACAGACCACAGACTGGTCAACCTTCAACCTGGTTTGATAATGATGATTTTAGGTCAGCTGCTCAGCTTAGGAGGCACCACTGGAGACTGTGGTAGCCTCATGGTAGTGTCAAACTCGTGACTTCTTCTTCTTCTTCTTCTTCTTCGTCTTCTTCGTCTTCTTTGTCTTCTTCGTCTTCTTCTTCTTCTTCTTCTTCTTCTTCTTCTTCTTCTTCTTCTTCTTCTTCTTCTTCTTCTTCTTCTTTGTCTTCGTCTTCTTCATCGTCTTCTTCTTCTCCTCCTCCTCCTTCATTCTTCTTTTTTTTTTCTTCTCCTTCAGTCTTCTTCTTCTTCTTTACTTCTTCTTCTTCAGTCTTTCTTCTTCTTTTCTTCTTTTTTCTTCTTCTTTTTCTTTCTTCTTCTTCATTCTTGTCTTCGTCTTTCTTTCTTCATCCTTCAGTTCTTCTTCTTCTTCTTCTCTTCTTCTTCTTCTTCTTCTTCTTCTCCTTCTTCTTCTTCGTCCTTTTTTTTTTTTCTTCTTCGTCTTCGTCCTTCTTCTTCTTCTTCTTCTTCTGTCTTCTTCTCTTCTTCTCCTCCTCCTTTCTTCTTTTTTTTTTCTTCTCCTTCAGTCTTCTTCTTCTTCTTCTATTTTTCTTCTTCCTCTTCTCCTTCGGTCTTCTTCTTCTTCTTTCTTTCTTCTTCTTCTTCTCCTTCTCTTTCTTCCTCTTCTCCTTCGGTCTTCTTCTTCTTCTTCTTCTTCTTCTTCTTCTTCTACACAGGGTCAGCTCTGCCCATGTTTCAACTTCATCTGCCAAAGCACACTGCCTGAAAAAAAAGAAAGGAATGGCATCATGTACACAGCGCACAAATCCAACATCACTCAGTCAAGTCTGCTAAATTTAGCTCACCCTTTTCCTTTTACCTTGTCCAAGTGTGGTCGGTTCCTGCTATAATTAGCACCAGGTGGCCCATCTGGGATGGGACGAGAGGGATTAGTTAGCAGCTGAGAGGAGCTGAAAGTTGGAGGAACTGACAGCTGTGTGTAGTGTCCCCATCGACTCCTCAAGGAGTTTAGGGAGAAGTCATTCAGAGATGATGACGACAGTGGTGGTTTAACTGCCGTCCTCTTGGTCTTGAGCGTTCGTTCCCCAGCCTAAGCAGGCTAAGCGGCACCCAGGTCATACCGTCTGTCTTGCTGATCACAGCACAAACCTCTGTAAGATGGCTGTGAGCACACAGTGGATGAGAAGTTGACTGCCTGTTTACTGTCTGAGGCAGACCAAGGAAGAGGTGGGAGGACAACAAAATTTTGAGAAAGGCAGAACAGAGAGAGGAATGGAGGGAACTGGTTGTCAAGTCTTCAGGGGTGCCCCCACAGTTGCCAGACTAAGGGATGGATGGATGGGTGGGTGGGTGGATGGGTGGATGGATGGATGGGTGGATGGATGGATGGATGTTTTGAGTAGGCCAACTTCACCTTATAGGCAGCTGTACTCCCGACTTCAGAGGATTTTTTTTTCATTTTGATAGAGAGTACCTGGAGATGGAGAACGGACGATTTGATGGAGAATGCTAGTAGCTTGTCATGGCTGGAGACTGGCTCAGCCTAACAGCATGTCAGTTAATGTAGGCCCTGGTGTTTTGCTGACCTCAGTAACTTACTGACCTTAAGTTGCAGTGCTGCTGGCCTAGGCCAGGGACTGTATTGTCACTTTTCTGTCTGTGCTCTGCAGTGAAGCCTGCCCTGAAGAAATGTGAGGAACCATCTGGATTGAAAAACAAGGACCCGACTACGTATCAGGAGCAGGAAAGGTGTACACAATGCAAAAAGGGATGGAGTGGTGACTACTGCACAAGAAGTAGGTAGTGGGTGGTTGGGGCTGTGTTGGTATAGCATGTGTGGGGAGTTGTGGGGATACAGTGTGTGTGTGTGTGTGTGTGCGCATGCGTGCGCGTGTGTGTGTGTGTGCATGTATTTGCACTACCTACTTGTTACTAGCAATTTTATATGCTAGAGTATAAGATGTGAGTACACCACATTGAGTAGCTATTAAAATATTTTGTGCTTTATAAATATAGATATATCTCAGTGGTCAGAGCATTCTTTCTCCCCTTGCTAAACTTAAGTAGCGTTGATGGTGGTTACTTAGTGGATGGGTGACCATTTGTGCACCATGGCTTCATTACAGTCCCCCAGTTCACTCAGCTGTAAATGGCTACTTGTCCTGTTCAGGAACAGGGAAGGTACAGCAGCGAGGAAGAGGAGATGGGCGCCGCCCTCAACATGCTGGCCCCCTGAAGAAGTTGAGATCTCTGACACCTTGCTCCTCAACGACCACATAGGTTCAATGAATTGCTTTGCCTTGATTCGCACTTGATGAGAATACAGCATCAGCACTGATATCAGGGTCAACAACCAGAAGCTGGAAACGGTTCAAAGCTTTAAGTACTTGGGAGCCGTTGTATCAGACAAGGGGTCCAAGTCAGAGGTAGTATGCAGGACTGCACAGACAATAAAAGCACTGTCAAAACTGAACACCATCTGGAAAGGTAAAAATATTTCACTCAATTCCAAGATCAGACTAATGCGCTTCCTTGTCATATCCATATTCCTCTATGCCTGTGGATTATGGACCCTGACTGCTGATTTGGAGAGAAGAGTACAGGTGGTAGAGATGAGATGCTTCCGGAGACTTCTTGGCATCTCCTACAGAGACCACATAAACAACGAAGAGGTGCATAACAGAATCCAACAAACCATTGGTCCCTATGAAAACTTTCTATAAATTGTAATGAAGCTTAAACTTAAATGGTACGGGCATGTCACAAGATCAAAAGGACTTGCCAAAACAATACTGCAAGGCACTGTCCAAGGAGGAAGAAAAAGAGGCAGGCCAAGAAAGAGATGGGAGGACAACATCAGCGAATGAACAGGCCTAGAACCCAACAAAATTTTGAGAAAGGCAGAACAGAGAGAGGAGTGGAGGGGAGTGGTTGTCAAGTCTTCAGGGGTGTTCCCTCAGTTGCCAGACTAAGGGATAGATAGATAGATAGATAGATAGATAGATAGATAGATAGATAGATAGATAGATAGATAGATAGATAGATAGATAGATAGATAGATAGAAGAATAATCCATTATCAAAATTGTCATGATCTACTCTTATTAACGATCTACGTGCATTCTATCAAAACTGCAGAAAGTTAAAAATTCAGCTGCCCGAGTTGTTCTCAGATAAAAAAAAAAAGGACACCCACAAATAAATCTGATGACAACAGTTCTTCAAGGCAAGGTAGAGGGTAGAAGGAAAAGAGGCAGACCACCAACATCCTACATTGCCAACATCGCTGAGATCAGTAGTCTGGGAGGGCTTTAAAAGATCACAGAACTCAACAGAGACACAGAGAGATGGCCAACCTTGGTGGTATAGGGTGGGGCTCCTACCAGAGACAGCAGCAGTGGAGACAGGTGACAGTCCTACCAAAGTCTCTGTATATTTTATTGACACGGACCATTTTCTTTTATTGGAAAAAGGGTGTAGATAGAAAGGAGGTGAGGGAGGGGGTGGAGGACAAGATTGCGAGTGATTGGTGACAATGTCCGAGTGACATTTTTGTATTGTGTTGTTCTGCTGGTCGTGAAAGAATGTTGTGTGATGAAAAGATGATTGCGATGCAATGAATGTGACAGCAAGTCTTAATATCACAGTCGTCAAAGATAACTGTGTCCATGTAATGTGCTTAGAGTGCTATGAATTGTTTGATGAAAAGTACAAATTGAAACAAGTAAAGTGTTATTATCATCATTATTATTACTAGTATCATTATTAGAAGGAAGGTGGCAAGACGGTAGCAAGACATTCACCTGCCTGATGAGTAAATTGTGAGATTCTGGGTTCAATTTCCAGCCTTGCCCCCCCCCCCTCCCCCAGTTTGACAGGAAGAACCAAACTGAATGTCCAGTCTTTTTGAGAACAGCTAAACCAGTCATGCCCGTGTGCTTCCAAACTTGTGCACATCAAAAGAACCCACAACAGTTCAAAAGCAGAAAGAGCAGGGAGGAACCTCCCAACTGGAAGTTTCAATTCCGAACTGTATCTTACAAGTCAGAATGCGGCTGCCTTAATGGCAGGAAGGGACAGTTAAATGATCTCATACGCAAAAACCTCAGAGCTTTAGCCAAGGAACAGGGAAATAAAACAAACAAAGTGAACCAGTCGCCATGGCACAGTGGTTAGCGCCTTGGATTTTAGACAGGAAGGTTGCGGGTTCGATTCCCATAAGAGTCATGGCGATTTTTCGGACTTCGGCCAGCTCCTACCCAGAGTGAGTGTGCTGTGGGCCCAGTGGGGAGACTGTGACCACACAGTCAAGCTTCATCCACTTTACGGATGCAAATTTGAGGGTGTTGCTCAAATTACTTGACCAAGATTGCAGGTGTCTGTATCTCTTGGGCCCGGTTGATGCTGGGATATATTATGACAGTAAGCGTAAAGTACAAACTTGTCATGTAGTCTCAAAGCGGCTGCACTTCCACAGCAGCATCATTGCATAATCCTCATTACCATTGATCATCATGCAATAATAAAACATTTCTTCTGATTCGGTGGCCCCTGTTGCTGTGGTCTCATGGTGACCTCAGATTCGGTTTACCCATACACTTCTGTGCCCGTGGTGAGTTTGTGTCAAAGCCTATAGGGTTGGAGGTTCGCGGGGGATGGTCGTTGAAGTGATGTTGTGGTGGTTGCCACCTCGGGTGGGTGACTCATTTAGTCTGGCTCCGTGAATGAGCTAATACTGTTGGTTAGTAGGGGGCTTAGTAGGTGGTGTCCTGTGTATGTTAGCTCAGAACAGGCACTACTGAACACCACCAAAGTGACCCAGCAGAAGTGCAGGGCCCCTCCGGCTGGTGGCACTACGTCGGCCTAATATTGATGGGATCCCTGTGGACTCCCGACCCTGAGGATGAGACACAACGAATCTGGGTATGGCTGTAGCGGGGAGATTGAAATGAGCGTCGAGGGAATAACAGGACGGGGACATCACAGCAGACGAGGCAGCAACCCCCCCCCCCCCCCCTCCAAAAAAAAAAAAATCCAACAAAAAAAAAAATGATCCTGATCATTATAGAGATACCTGAAGTCCTGTGCTGTCAGCATACCACAGTTCCTGTCCTTCCTCCCCCAGTAATCTTAGTGGCTGGTTTCCTTTTCTTTAGAGCATGTGGACTAAGGTGAAACAACCTACTACGGAGGGCAGAGGACCGTGCGGAGTGGAGGAAGCTGGTTACAGAATCTTCAGTTGTGCCCCCACGGTCCACAGGACTACGGGACAGGTGAAGGTGAAGGACATATGGACAATCTGTCCATTAGCAGCTCATTCAGGTAGATGACTGTGTGAACCTGATGTGGTTAAACCAACTATGGTTCCTCTACCCCTTCTTTTTTTTATATTTGAACAGAAAATATTGCGTTCAAAAGAAAAGGATATATCACTGATGGAGACAACGAGACATGTGGAGGTTTTGAGATGAGCCTTGGTCTGAGGAGTAACCGTAGCAGTGCTTCTGTTATAGCCATCCACCTGAACCCAGCGAAAGGTTTGTAGTTTGATTTTGTTTTCATTTTACTCTCTCTAACTTTAGTTTGCTTTCCTAAAATATTGTTTCTTGTCTTTGGGTGTTTTTTTTTTTTTTTATTCTATCTTATCTTATTTGACTTAAGAAAAAAATTCTGTATTGTTTTCACTTCTTATGTTCTATTTTAGTTTAGTTTTGTTTTGTTTTCCTTTTATCTTAGTTTTCCTTTGAATGAAAACTGTGCTGTGTGCAGAATGTGTGTTTTGATTTAAGCACAAGCTTTGAATCTCAATTTCATTTCTTGTACTGTATTTTTTCATTTTCTTTGTCATGTGTTCTTTTTCCTGTACTTTTTTGTGTTTTCTGTTTTTGCTTTTTGTCTTTTTTACTTTTTTTAATTTTTAAAAAGTAGCCCCATGAATGTAAAAACCGCGAGTTATTTTGTACATTCCGTGATGCTGATTTTTGTTGCTGCCACACCATGGCTTCCTTTCAGTGGTTTGTCTCTTTAGGTCCTTTTTTTTTTTAGACACCATACGATCTTGTATTGTAGCCTAAGGCTGATGTACAGTAAAAGTCTGAAGTCTTAACTCTCTCTCTCTCTCTCTCTCTCTCTCTCTCTCTCTCTCTCTCTCTCTCTCTCTCTCTCTCTCTCTCTCTCTCTCTCTCTCTCTTTTCGCTTTTGTTTCTTCTTTTTTATATGAAGTATGAATGTAAAAGAAAGGATAATATTGTCACCTGATATGATTGTTTGACTTGTATCATTCTTTTTTCTATGACTAAATTTTTTTTTTTTTTTTTTTTTTTAAGAAAAAAAAAACACACACAAAAAACCTACCACCTCAAGTACATGTGCGCCTGCGGATATGTGCTTATAAATATAAGTGTGAGTAAGTGTGTGTGTGTGTGTGTGTGGGGGGGGGGGGGGGTGTATGTGTGTGTGTGCATTTGTGTGTGTGTGTGTGAGTGATTTGTATGTGCATTTGCCTGCGAGCGTGCATGCGTGAGTTGTATGTATGTATGTATGTATGTATGTATGTATGTATGTATGTATGAATGTATGAATGTATGTATGTATGTATGTGTGTGTGTGTGTGTGTGTGTGTGTGTGTGTGTGTGTGTGTGTGTGTGTGTGTGTGTGTGTGTGACCTACGTGTAGGAATGAGTTTTACGTGTATTATTATCATACTGTTATCACTATTGTTGATATTATTCTTATTGTCATCATTATAATCATTGTATTATCTTTAGTTCCTTCTGAGTTCATTTTGTTGTTATGAGTTGTAACAATGTTGTAGCTAAGTATTTTTGGGTGGACTTTTCTTGGTTGCTAAGTTGTTTATTTCATTATGTTTCTTTGGTTGCTCTTTATCTATTAACGCTTCTCTTTTCTTTTATAATCAAAATCATTTTATTGTGGCTTCTGATTTTCGTCTTCTGAAAGTGTGCATGTTTATTATCTTATTATGTATAATGTCCTTATTCCTTTATGTTGTTTGGTACTGCATATAGTTTTACTGTTTAGTATCTTTTTATCTTGATGTTTTCCCTGAAAAGGGCGGGGACTGGATGTAAAAAAGCACATGAGTGCTTATCTATTATCCTCGAATAAAAGAATTTTGCCTTGCCTTGCCTTGCCTTGCCTTGTCTCTCTCTCTCTCTCTCTCTCTCTCTCTCTCTCTCTCTCTCTCTCTCCTCTCTCTCTCTCTGGGGGCGGTCACGAGAAGTGAAGCGGACAGGGCGTACATTTTCTGTGAGCAGCAGTAAAACTAGAAATTCAGTCAAAAATGCCAGTTACTGGACTTCCAGCGGCTGTGGAGAGGACCTTAGGCGCCCTGCTGACTGACAATGCAGTTTCCAGCTGGAAAGTGGCAGGAGAAGGGGACAGCGTGGTTTTTGTCTTGCGACTGAAACCAGTGGACACAACAGTGTCAACCAACATGGCGGATCCAACAGTGAATCGCAGCACACAAGCACAGTACTACAGGAAAAAATCGTTTTCTCAAAGACGACGAGATGTTGAGCGCTCTCGAAAGCATAAAGAGAAGCAGGCAAGTGTTGTGTGTGAAAGTGACTGTGTCCTCAGTGCCTCGAGTCTGCCTGACAGTGGAGTAGAACAGGGGAATACAGCATGTGTAGATACACATGGAATAGACCTACCAACAACACACACACAGGACATCAACACAAAAACATCAGTTAAGTTGCCATCATCGGTTGATTTAGAACCTCCCTGTATGTCTGATTGTAGTGACTGTGCTGATATGTGTGTTTTGCAGCCTGAGGTGAACGATGATAATATTGTTGGTCCATTCGACACAAGAAATGTCAAACAGTACGTGGCTACTCTAACTGATAGATCCGTACAGAAAAGGCTAAGAGACAGACAAAGAAATACACACTTTAGAAAATCCGTGCTACATCATTCAGACGGTGAAGATATTGTGACGTGTGAGTCAGACGACATTGTGATCCAGTGCGCATGCCAACCAGACACTGAGCCAGTATGTGTGTACTGGTTTGTCAAACAGCAAGAGAAAAACATGCTAAAAGAGGAACGTGTCAAACTCGCCAGTTTGCGGCATGGGAAGCGAATCCAGAACACACTACACACGGAGACCCTATCGTGTGCTTCAAGGGACTTAGCGACACTTAGAGAACTATTACAGCGGTTTCTTGGCTAGGCCTAGCCTAGACCTAAGGGTGTGTTTGTGACAAAGGCTGGACGAAAGAAAGGCTCGGAATGCCATAACATATCTGGACAGTAAAGAGTTTCGTGTCTCGATGTACATTACTAATCAATGCTGTGGTTTCCATGGCTTGGAGTAGCGTAGTGTGTCAGCTTAAAGCAATTATCGTTATCGTTATTCGGCAACCCCTTCATGTATGGGCCAATGGCCTTTTTTCAGGAATAAACCTTTCGAGTTTGAGTTCTCTCTCTCTCTCTCTCTCTCTCTCTCTCTCTCCCTCTCTCTCTCTCTCTCTCTCTCTCTCTCTCTCTCTCTCTCTCTCTCTCTCTCTCTCACAGTCGCACGCACGCACGCACGCACGCACACACACACACACACACACACACACACACACACACAGTGACACTCTCTCTCTTTGTGTCTCTGTCTCTGTCTCTCTTTGTCTCTCTGTCTATGTCTCTCTCTGTCTCTGTCTCTCTCTCTCTCTCTCTCTCTCTCTCTCTCTCTTGTTATGCACAAGATCATTCTTTACTCAGACTTTCCTCTCTCTCTGTGTCCCTGTCTGTCTGTCTGTCTGTCTGTCTGTCTGTCTGTCTGTCTGTCTGTCTGTCTGTCTGTCTGTCTCTCTGTCTCTCTCTCTCTCTCTCTCTCTCTCTCTCTCTCTCTCTCTCTCTCTCTCTCTCTCTCTCTCTCTCTCTCTCTCACACACACACACACACACACTCACACATACACACACACACACACACACACACACACACACACACACACACACACACACACACACACACACATGTGCATGCAAGTGTGTGTGTGTGTGTGTGTGTGTGTGTGTGTAACTGTATACTGGTATGGTTTTTAAATTAACGTACATGTAAACATTTTTGTGTATACATGTATATATTGCGTGTGTAAATGCTGCTTTGTGAGCATCAGCATGCCTGCGTATGTTGGAATGGAGCTATGCATGTAGATATTTTTATTGGAGAAATGATGAACATTTTTTCTTTTTTCTTTTTCTTTTAAAAAACAGTTCGTCAGTTGAAATGGGTTTGGAATGCACTGAACAGCTGTTCCATCAAGGGTTGCAATGAGACTTGGGTGTCTGACTCAGAGCTGATGATGAAGTGCCCAGTGCCTCCGCCACGTAAAATAAAGCAGCTGAAATTGAATTGCACCCAGAAACCTAAAATTAGGATTTGTGAGATCAAGGTTTATCGTAAGTACAGAATTTGTGTCTTGTTGTTTGTTCTCCTCTTTCTGTCTCAATTTCTTTCTGTTCACTGTTATATTCATGCATAAAATCAAAGAAAATAGCAACAGTCTTCCAAGTTTCTTTTTTATTTTATGCATTTTTTTATTATTATTATTTTTTTTATAAAGAAAGCGAAGAATAGCTTATTACAGATTGAATGTTTTACATGAGACAGATGAGTTATGAATTTTTTTTTTTTTTAATGTAAATCAGTTTAATGACCCTCCCCCTTTTAGATGAGGCTGTAAATCAATGGCCTTTTAAAAAAATTATTTATTTAATTTAAAAAAAAATTCTTTTATATCAAGGATAATGGGTTAAGCACTCTTGTGCTTATTTACATCCATTCCCCATGTGTGTTCAGTTTCGTAAATGTCATCTGTTCCCACCAGCACACAATGGCCTACTCTTACGAAAAGCGGAACAGGGTTTAATGTGTGCGCAAGATGTTCTGCATGCGTTCACACATGGGGCCTCGGTTTATAGTCTCATCCGAAGGACTTTGGGGGAGAGTGGAGTCATGTGAATGTGTTCATAGACGGTCTTGCAGGCATGTTAAATCAAGTCACAGCTTTATCCTCGAAGTCGGAATGTGGTGACTGTAAAGTGTCATGTTTACACTTCATCCTCTAAATTGGGAATGGGGTGACTGTAAAGTGTCATGTCTGCACCTCCTCCCTAAAATTGGGAATGGGGTGACTGTAAAGTGTCATGCCTCCCCAGAATTGGGAATGGGGTGACTGTAAAGTGTCATGTCTGCACCTCCTCCCTAAGTTGGAATGGGGTGACTGTAAAGTGTCATGCCTCCCCTAAATTGGGAATGGGGCGACTGTAAAGTGTCATGTCTGCACCTCCTCCCCTAAATTGGGAATGGGGTGACTGTAAAGTGTCATGTCTGCACCTCCTCCCCTAAAATTGGGAATGGGGCGACTGTAAAGTGTCATGTCTGCACCTCCTCCCCTAAAATTGGGAATGGGGCGACTGTAAAGTG
>CM060329.1:7987804-8040304 GCA_030674155.1 Stramonita haemastoma
TGTGTCAAAGCCTTTGGGGTCAGAGGTTGTGAAGAGAAGGTTGTTGGAGGGACGCTGTGGTGGTCAACGCCTCCGCTAGATGTCTCACTCAGTCCTGCTCCGCCACTAAGCTATGGCTGTCTGTTGGGGGGACTGCTTGTTGGTCTAACTTAGGGGGGGCCTAACACGGACAAGCTCTCTGCACACTTCTGACCCTGATTGGAATGAGAAGTATGGGGACACTGGGACAGGAATGTCCACAGAAGATG
Source organism: Stramonita haemastoma (assembly GCA_030674155.1). Lineage (NCBI taxonomy): Eukaryota > Metazoa > Mollusca > Gastropoda > Neogastropoda > Muricidae > Stramonita > Stramonita haemastoma. The sequence goes on from CM060329.1 coordinate 7,988,053, forward strand.
AGACAACAGGGGAGGGGGGGGGGGGGTGAAGAAGAAAGTAGAAAGAGAGAGGATTTTGGGGTTTAGCTTTCTGTGTTCTTAATGAATCCAGGTAAAATGTTTTGATGATGTGTAGGCAGATGACGGGCAAAATGCGGCATGTCAGCAGGAGGGTGAGTGTATTTTCTGTTTTGTGGTGTTCAGAGATTGAACACAACGACCACCTCAAGCACCACAGCTGGATGTCTTCCTCCATAGCATCTGGACACCTGCCACACCGTCAGCATCTGCCACACCGTCAGCATCTGTGACACCTGACATTTCTACATTCGGATCCTGACCTGAAACGCGACCACAAGTCTGCCATCAACCGATGACAGTGTTGGGACCCTCGATGCATCCGGCACCACCTCACAGCGTGACATCAATCACTCGCCGCAACAACACAGCGGCTCGTGTCCCCTCCATCCTCCACCAGGACCGAACATCAACAGGCATCACCACGACCCGAGGCCCGACACGAAGGACATCACCGCGCTTGTACCGTCATCTGCCACCACAAAGAAGGAGGACCATGTCACCCCTCACCACCCGTAGAAGCACCCCCAAAACATCCAGACCCCCGCAAATCACGACTGTCGCAACGAGCGAAACACCGACGTCAACTCTGACAGAAAGCAGCGTCACCGCAGAAGGTGAGAAGGAGGAGGACAAGAAGAGGACCAGCACAGTCCGGACTTTACGCGCCAACAGCAACAGGAGGAAGGAGGAGGATGACGACGGGGGAAGTTTCGGTTCCGTGATAGAGTTGATGGCCATAGCGGGAGCCATCGTAGCACTTGTCCTGGTAGCAGTGTTGGCAGGGATCCTGTACAAGTGAGTATCGGCAGCCAGGGGCAGGGTTAGAGTCCCCAAAGGGGGACCTGCATCCAAAGCGTGTGCCTGTGACTTTTCAGCATGTGCGTGTGTGTAAGCTGGCGAGAGATGTCCGTGTGAGGATGGGGGTGTTGTGTGTTCCTCAGCTTAACCCTCTTGAGGGTCACCGTAATGTGCGCTCTGACTCACTCTCTCATCCCACCTGGGAATCACTGTGAGATGGAAGGTACACACTGAAGGAGAAGTTTGCCTGTATGACTGTGTTGACTGTATGACTGCCTAAATGGACCTTTGCCATTAGCAGTGATACTCTTCACTTCAGAGGACTTTTTTTTTCTTGTGTAAAGAAAAGTGCAGGTTGCTGTATACTAAAGAGTTGATCATGGCTGAAGGCAATCTCAGCATCCCATTTTAAGCGCGGCAGCATTTTAATGTAGGTCTCGCCTCTTTGCTGGCTCTATATACAACACAGCTTTGAGCCTGGCCCAGTCAGTTTTTATTTATTTATTTTATTCTTTTATATCGAGGATAATAGAATAAACACTCATGTGCTTTTTTTTCTCCAGTCCCCTGTGTATGCAGTTTGCATAAATATTGTCATCTGCTCCCACCGGCACACAAAGGCCTACTCTTACGAAAAGCGAACAGGATTTAACGTGTGCCAAGATGTTTCTGCGTGCGTTCGCACACGGGGCCTCGGTTTATAGTCTCATCCGAAGACTTTTGGGGAGAGTAAGTCAACACTGATGTTAACTCCAGGAGAAAAATCCCCTCGACCAGGAATTGAACTCGGGACGTCAAATTGCCAGCGCAATGTTCTGACCACTAGGCTATCCCATCCCGTCAGTGTGATGGTATGCAGTGTTTGTCAATTTTGGCAGTGTGCAGTGCAGTGCAGTGCAGTGCCTGGCAGATCTGCACAGTATGCTGCCTGAACAGTTCAGAGCAGTGTAGGCCATGGACCGACTCCTTCAGAAGTGAAGGGAGAAGTCTTAGGGTTGCAGTATCATACCACATCATACTACACCACATCACTATCCTACCACATCAAACCACACTTGTACTACAGTACACCCGACTCTACCCCATATCACATAATTCTGCCCTCACCATGCCACACAAACCACACCACATGACACTCACAACCATGAAATTACCACATCCCCAGAAGTCCCAAACATCACACCACCACAACAACACAGCAGAGTGCTACGCAATAAGGACTGATAATTCTGAGCTAGGGTTAGTGGCTGGTGACCGTGACAGTCATTCACAACACCCTGTTGGAGAATGTCTTTTTTTTTCCAGGGTATGATAACATTTCCCTGGTTTCTTTTCCCTTGGCTCGCTTGTAGCCTCTGCGACCCTTCTTTTCTAGCCATATTTTGATACTATATATAGAAGTGGAGTGTTTGAATTTATGTGAAAGATTGATTTGGGAACTGTTTTTACCTACACAGGAAGAAAATGCGACAGAGAGAGACCAAGGCGGATGAAAATGACGATACTGCCTGTGGTGAGTTGTGAAGACAATGGTTTGCAGCTGATGTATGAAAGCTGCCTGTCTGTCTGCCTGTCCATAAGTCAGTCTGTGTGTTGTGTGTGTGTGTGTGTGTGTGTGTGTGTGTGTGTGTGTGTGTGTGTGTGTGTGTGGTGCTTTTCTTTTTTCTTCTTCTTCAGTAATATGTGTGTGGTGAATGTGTTGTGTGTGTGCGTGTGCGTGCTTGTGCGTGTACATTGATTTGCTAAAGCTATAAATGGTTATTGATGATGTGTGCTGTATAGGTTGATGTAGCGCTTTGATTTGTTTGTACAAGTAAGTGATTAAATTCATGTATATTATATATTATAATTATTATATAATGTGTGTGCTGTGGTCTGAGTTTGGAGTTTGTGATGTGTGTGTGTGTGTGGGGATGAGAGAGAGAGACAGAGAAGAGAGAGAGTAGCAGCAAAAAGGAGGATACACACTTGCAAGTGTATACCCCTGCTGTCTAATTTTTGTTCACCCACAACAAAGACACAGTCAACACCTGTACACCCCCCATTGTCACCTCTCCTCTGAAATATGTGGCAGTTCTGGACATGGAGATGGACAACAGAACTCCACCCTCAAGGAAGACGAGGAGGAAATGGAAGGCGTCATTCCTCCCAGCCCTTTGACCTCACCACGGAGCCCATCGCTGTGGACGACTTCACCAACCACCTGCGTCACATGAAGCGTGCGGCGGCTACAGCAAAGAGTTCCAGGTTAGCCCATTGCCAGTTCTTCTTTTTCTCTATAAAGTTCCAGGTTAGGCCATTGCCAGTTCTGTCTTTTTCTCTTTATAAAGTTCCAGGTTAGCCCATTGCCAGTTCTGTCTTTTTCTCTCTCAAGTTCCAGGTTAGCCCATTGCCAGTTCTGTCTTTTTCTCTCTATAAAGTTCCAGGTTAGGCCATTGCCAGTTCTGTCTTTTTCTCTCTAAGCGTTCCAGGTTAGCCCATTGCCAGTTCTGTCTTTTTCTCTCTAAGCGTTCCAGGTTAGCCCATTACCAGTTCTGTCTTTTTCTCTCTAAGCGTTCCAGGTTAGCCATTGCCAGTTCTGTTTTTTCTCTCTCGAGTTCCAGGTTAGCCCATTACCAGTTCTGTCTTTTTCTCTCTAGAATTCCAGGTTAGCCATTGCCAGTTCTGTCTTTTTCTCTCTAAAAGTTCCAGGTTAGCCCATTGCCAGTTCTGTCTTTTTCTCTCTACAAGTTCCAGGTTAGCCCATAACCAGTTCTGTCTTTTTCTCTGTAGAGTTCCAGGTTAGCCATTACCAGTTCTGTCTTTTTCTCTCTATAAAGTTCCAGGTTAGGCCATTACCAGTTCTGTCTTTTTCTCTCTACAAAGTTCCAGGTTAGCCCATTGCCAGTTCTGTCTTTTTCTCTCTATAAGTTCCAGGTTAGCCATTACCAGTTCTGTCTTTTTCTCTCTAAAAGTTCCAGTTAGGCCTTACCAGTTTGTCTTTTTCTCTCTAAAGTTCCAGGTTAGCCCATTCCATTCTGTCTTTTTTTCTTCATAAGTTCCAGGTTAGCCCATTACCAGTTCTGTCTTTTTCTCTTATAAAGTTCCAGGTTGCCTCATTTCTTCTTTTATTTCTCTTAAATTACCAGTTCGTCTTTTTCTCTTATAAATTCCAGTTAGCCCATTACCAGTTCTGTTCTTTTTCTCTCAGTTCCAGGTTAGCCATTACCAGTTCTGTCTTTTTCTCTCTAAGTTCCAGGTTAGCCATTACCTTCTGTCTTTTTTCTCTCAGTTCCAGGCTTACCGTTCTGCTTTTTCTCTCTATTCTCTTACCAATTCCAGGTTACTCTTCCATTCTGTTCTTCTGGCCATAGTTCGTTTAGCCCATTACCAGTTCTGTTCTTTTACCTTCTGTCTTTTCCCATTAAGTCCATTTGTCTTTTCCTCTCAAGTTTCCGTTAGCCATATACGTTCGTCTTTTTCCTCTCAAAGTTCCAGTTAGCCATTACCAGTTCTGTCTTTTTTCTCTTAAAGTTCCAGGTTAGCCATTACCAGTTCTGTCTTTTTCTCTCTGTAAGTTCCAGGTTAGCCATTACCAGTTCTTCTTTTTCTCATTACAGTTCGGTTCCATTCCAGTTCTGTCTTTTTTCTCTTACAAGTTCCAGGTTAGCCCTTCTTTCTGTCTTTTTCTCCGTTGAGTCCAGTTACCATTGCCAGTTCTGTCTTTTTCTCTCTAGAAGTTCCAGGTTGCCATTCCAGTTTCTCTCTTTTTCTCTTAGCAGTTCCAGGTTTAGCCCATTACCAGTTCTGTCTTTTTCCTCAGTCTTTCCTAGATCCAGTTGCTTCCAGTGTTCTTTCTAGCCATTAGCCATCTTCTTCTTTTTCTCTCTTGAAGTTCCAGGTTGGCCCATTCCATTCTGTCTTTTCTCTCATTACAGTTCAGTTAGCCCATTACCAGTTCTGTTCTTTTTCTTCTTCTTAAGTTCCAGGTTTAGCCCATTACCAGTTCTGTCTTTTTCTCTATATAAGTTCCAGTTCGCCATTTACCAGTTCTGTCTTTTTCTCTTTAAGTTCCAGGTTAGCCCATTACCAGTTCTGTCTTTTTCTCTCTATAAAGTTCCAGGTGCATTTCCATTGCCTTTCTTCTTTTTCTCTCTAAAATTCCAGGTTAGCCCATTCCAGTTCTGTCTTTCTCTCTATACAGTTCCAGGTTATGCCATTACCAGTTCTCTTTTTCTCCTCGATTCTAGTTCCGGTTCAGTTCCCATTGTCCAGTTTCCTTACAGTCTGCTTTTCTCTCTTCGAGTTCCAGGTTAGCCCATTACCAGTTCTGTCTTTTTCTCTCTATAGTTCCAGGTTAGCCATTACCAGTTCTGTTTTTTTCTCTATAGGTTCCAGGTTAGCCCATTACCAGTTCTTGTCTTTTTCTCTCTATAAAGTTCCAGGTTGCCATTTCCAGTTCTGTTTTTTCTCTCATAAGTTCCAGGTTAGCATACCAGTTCTGTTTTTTCTCTCTATTCCAGGTTAGCCATTCCAGTTCTGTCTCTCTTGAGTTCCAGGTTAGCATTCAGTCGTCTTTTTCTCTCTATAAGTTCCAGTTAGCCATTCCAGTTCTGTCTTTTCTCTCTAATTCAGGTTAGCCATTGCCATTCTGTCTTTTTCTCTCTAAGTTCCAGGTTAGCCATACCAGTTCTGTTTTTCTCTTAAGTTCCAGGTTAGCCATTCCAGTTCTGTCTTTTTCTCTCTATAAGTTCCAGGTTAGCCATTCCAGTTCTGTCTTTTTCTCTAAGTTCCAGGTTAGCCATTACCAGTTCTGTCTTTTTCTCTCTAAGTTCCAGGTAGCCATACCAGTTCTGTCTTTTTCTCTAGTTCCAGTTAGCCCATTACCATTCTGTCTTTTTCTCTTAAGTTCCAGTTAGCATTCCAGTTTGTCTTTTCTCTCTAAGTTCCAGGTTAGCCATTACCATTCTGTCTTTCTCTCTAAGTTCCAGGTTAGCCCATACCAGTTCTGTCTTTTTCTCTCATAAGTTCCAGTTAGCCATCCAGTTCTGTCTTTTCTCTCTTAAGTTCCAGTTAGCCATTACCAGTTCTGTCTTTTCTCTAAAAGTTCCAGGTTAGCCATTCCAGTTCTGTCTTTCTCTTGTTCCAGGTTAGCCATCCAGTTCTGTCTTTTTCTCTATAAGTTCCGTTAGCCATTCCAGTTCTGTCTTTTTCTCTTAAGTTCCAGGTACATTACCAGTTCTTCTTTTTTTGTTGTGTTTGTTTTCTCTCTGTTCCGGTTAGGCCATTACCATTGTCTTTTTTTATAAAGTCAGGTTGCATACCATTTGTCTTTCCTTCAGTTAGGCCATTACATTCGTCTTTTTTTTTTCGTTACTCCATTCTGTCTTTCTCTCAGTTCCAGACATACTTCTGTCTTTCCTCTAAAAGTCAGTACATCAGTCTGTCTTTTTCTCTTAATCGTTAGCCATTCATTCTGTCTTTTCCTTAAAGTTCCAGTAGCCATACCAGTCTGTTTCTCTCAAGTTCGTTAGCATCATTTCTTTCTCTATCCAGTTAGCCTTCATCTGTCTTTCTAGAGTCCGTTAGGCCATCCATCGTCTTTCTTTAAGTTCCAGTTACTCCATGTCTTTCTCTTCCAGTTAGCCATACCATCTGTCTTTTTCTCTCTATAAAGTTCCAGGTTAGCCCATTACCAGTTCTGTCTTTTTCTCTCTATAAGTTCCAGGTTAGCCCATTACCAGTTCTGTCTTTTTCTCTCTATAAAGTTCCAGGTTAGGCCATTGCCAGTTCTGTCTTTTTCTCTCTACAAGTTCCAGGTTAGGCCATTACCAGTTCTGTCTTTTTCTCTCTAAAAGTTCCAGGTTAGGCCATTACCAGTTCTGTCTTTTTCTCTCTATAAAGTTCCAGGTTAGCCCATTGCCAGTTCTGTCTTTTTTCTCTTAGAGTTCCAGGTTAGCCATTACCAGTTCTGTCTTTTTCTCTCTATAAAGTTCCAGGTTAGGCCATTACCAGTTCTGTCTTTTTCTCTCTAAAAGTTCCAGGTTAGCCCATTGCCAGTTCTGTCTTTTCTCTCTAGTAGAGTTCCAGGTTAGCCATTACCAGTTCTGTCTTTTTCTCTCTATAAAGTTCCAGGTTAGCCATTACCAGTTCTGTCTTTTTCTCTTAAAGTTCCAGGTTAGGCCCATTACCAGTTCTGTCTTTTTCTCTTAAAGTTCCAGGTTAGCCATTGCCAGTTCTGTCTTTTTCTCTCTATAAAGTTCCAGGTTAGCCCATTGCCAGTTCTGTCTTTTTCTCTGTAAGAGTTCCAGGTTAGCCATTACCAGTTCTGTTTTTTCTCTCTTAAGTTCCAGGTTAGCCATTGCCAGTTCTGTCTTTTTCTCTCTACAAAGTTCCAGGTTAGCCCATTACCAGTTCTGTCTTTTTCTCTGTAAGAGTTCCAGGTTAGGCATTACCAGTTCTGTCTTTTTCTCTCTGATAAGTTCCAGGTTAGGCCATTCCAGTTTCTGTTTTTTCTCTCTACAAAGTTCCAGGTTAGCCATTACCAGTTCTGTCTTTTTCTCTCTTAAGTTCCAGGTTAGCGCCATTCCAGTTCTGTCTTTTTCTCTCTATGAAGTTCCAGGTTAGGCCATTACCAGTTCTGTCTTTTTCTCTCTATGAAGTTCCAGGTTAGCCATTACCAGTTCTGTCTTTTTCTCTCTATGAAGTTCCAGGTTAGCCCATTGCCAGTTCTTCTTTTTCTCTCTATAAGTTCCAGGTTAGCCCATTACCAGTTCTGTCTTTTTTCTCTCTTTTGATGGCAGTTGCTTGAGAAAAAACACAAAATGCGGAAGAACCAGAAGTTTTTTCAGAGCAACAGGCTTTAACTTGCGTTCTTTTTTTGTTTGGTTGTTTTTTTTTACTCTGTTCCTCTGTCTAGAGCTCTGATTTACACCAATGGTGAGAGTTTATGTATACGTCTGTGTTTGCCCATTGTGAAGGCAGCCGCATTCCGACTTGAAGGATAGGTTCATATCAAAACAATCAGATATCAGGAACCTTTTTTTTTTTTTTTTTTTTTGATTTCACATAGAGAATTAAAAAATGGTGATGCTTGTACTTTTATCTAAGAAACAAGATGAGAAAGGATGGAGCAGCACAGGAGGAGTTGAGTATCTCGGCTTCGAAGTCACATTGATTAATTGATCACTGTTCAGGTTGAATGGTGTGGTGTGTCAGACTTACAATACCTTTCACTGCAGTATTTTTTTCCACAGTGTAATGAATATCAATGTCTACACTCAGAGGTAAGGAAAACACATACAAACACAGACACACACACATACAGAACACACATAACACACACACACACACACACACACACACACACACACACACACACACACACACACACACACACACACACACACACACTCTCACTTGCTTGCTTGCTTACTTACTCACTCACTATTTCACTTTTCACTCACTCACCCCCCCCCCCCCCCCCCCCCACACACACACACACACACACTCACATCTTTCTTTATCTACCTAACCACTCATTTGTCTAATATCACATAATATGAAAAGATGTTAAATCAAAGAACACAGACACAGACACACATGCATGCATGCATGCACACACACACGCATGCACACATTCTCTCTCTCTCTCCTCTCTCTCTCTCCTCTCTCTCTCTCTCTCTCTCTCTCTCTCTCTCTCTCTCTCTCTCTCTCTCTCTCTCTCTCTCTGTCTCTCTCTGTCTCCGTCTCTTCTGTCTCTGTCTCTCTGTCTCTGTCTCTTTTTGCCTCACCCCCGCCCCTACTTCCTCCAAATTTATAGAATGATCTTTCTTTTCCTCTTTTTTTTAATTTGCGAGACAACACTACATGTACTATTCAACAATTATGTATTTTTGTTGTTGCTGTCGGAAAACCAGTTATGTGTTCTCACCTTTCCTTGTCCATAGACTGTTTTAACTACACTGGTAAAAAGGTCAAGTTGAGTCAAAATGTCTGTCTGTCTGTGTCTGTCTGTCTGTCTGTCTCCCCAGGAGCTGCCTCGCGGCATCCAAAATACTGTGACAGCAGCAATGGAAGCTGACGATGATAGTGTGAGGAAAAATCGCTTCAAGGACATCTCTCCTTGTAAGGCTTTGGTGGTGGTGTGTGTGTGTGTGTGTGTGTGTGGTGTGTGTTGTGTGTTGTGTGTGTGTGTGTGTGTGTGTGTATGTGTGTGTGTGTGCGTTTGTGTGTGTGTGTGCGTGCATGGGCATATGTGAGAGAGAAAGTGGGAAGAGAGGTACAGTAGATTGTGTGTGTGAGTGTGTCTGTGTACGTTTGCATGCATATACCTGTGTGCATGCCAGAAGTGTATCTAGCTGAAGTATACTGACAGCGAGGCTTGATCATTAACCAGTTTTGGGGGAAGGGAGGGAGGTTGTTTTGGGTTCATTTTTGTTGGGTTTTTTTGTTCTTTGGCTAGAACTTTGAGGCTCACCAATTTTTTGAAAATGCGACCGTTTTTGTTTTACAATTAAGGTAGCCGCATCCTGACTTTTGGGATGATGTCTGAACATAACACCTGTGTGCATGCATTCTTTAAAGAAATTGTCATCAGTTCCTACCAACACACAACGGTGTATTCTACCAAAAGGCGGAGCAAGTTTTAATGTGTGTGCAAGAAGTTCCGCATGCATTCTCCCATGGAATATTGGTTTAAAGTCTCACCCAAAGAATTTTCGAGGAAGTGGAGTTGGTACTGATGTTAACTCCAAGGGAAAAATTGTCCTTGAACGGGTGTCTGTGGTAGCTGAAGCCTGGGATTGATCCTGGGTCATCAGATGATGAACACAAGGCTCCAACCACTAGGCTACCCTGTCCCCCTACCAGTTGATGTGATAGCATTTTAAAGACAGCATTTCTGAAGTCAGCGGTTGGAGTGGAGAATGGCCTCACTGGATGAACTAAGCAACAGGATAGCACGGGGGAGGATAGCCTAGTGGTCAGAACATTGCGCTCGCAATTTGTACGACTGGGTTCATTCCCGTCAGGGTTTTTTTCCCTGGATTTAACAAGTGCTGTCTCCACTCTCCCCAAAGTCCTTCGGATGAGACTATAAACCGAGGCCTTATGTGCGAACGCACCAGAACATCTTGCCACACGTTAAATCTGTTTCGCTTGTTCATAAAGAGTAGGCCATTTGTGCCGGTGGGAACAGATGACAAAAGTTCACCTACAAAAGCCATGAGACTATACAACACGGAGAGACTGAAAAGCCTGAATGTGTAATGCTTCGAGCTACAACTGTTATGCCTACGATTTAAATCTGTCCAAATTTCTTATCCAATATGAAAACGCGAGTGGTTTGAGAAGGAACAAGACAACCGACTCTACACGCATACGCCAGGTACTGCTGTGATGCTAATGATGTTGTCTCTTCCAATATCCTTGTGAGTGTAGAATGACAATGAATACTATTTGCCACTTAATATCTGGTATAGACCGACTTTGAATGTCTCTGTCATTTCTGTATCCCAGATGTGAAACTCGAGTAGGTTTTGAGAGGAACAAGAAACCGACTCTGACTACATCACCCAGTTACTTGTGTGAGTTTTGTGTTCTTTGAAATTCTTGTATTTTGTATTTTTTGAGAAAGCCTTCTTGTGTATGTTTTGGTGAGGGAAAGAGAAACCAGACTTGAATATCTTGTGTATGTTTTGGTGAGGGAAAGAGAAACAGAGTGCCAATTAAGCTCACATGTATTTGATGTCACTGACATGAATTACATAAAAAAAGCTGTAAGTTGTGCTTTAAATGAGAGTAAATAATGTGTACTATCACATAAAGTGCATTTACCAATTTTATACTTAAAAGGGATAAACAAAAATGGAGATACAAAATTTTGTAAAAAGACTTTTATTGAACAGAAAATATCTGAAGAGAAGAAAGTTGAAGCATTCTACTTTGTTCAAAGGTACATGAATTACATGTAGGAGTTTGAATCCATTTGAGGAAAATTCGCTTCAAGGACATCTCTCCTTGTAAGGTTTTGGGGTGGAGATGAGTGGTGCGTGTGTGTGTGTGTGTGTGTGTGTGGTGTGTGTGTGTGTGTGTGTGTGTGTGTGTGTGTGTGCATGCGTGTGTGTATGTGTCTGTGTGTGTAAAAGTTTGAAACAGTATATGAACTGAATAACAATTATGTCTGGTTTGGGGTTTTCTCAGGGATTCAACGAGGCCATGGCTTACATTGCAGCCCAGGGTGAGTTGATATCTGATAACTAATCATTTTTTCCCCTTTCTCTCTTTATTGGTTGGTTGATTTGTTGGTTTGCAGGTTGGTGTGGTAGATGAAGGCAAACCGTCTTGTAAACGGAGGATGATTTAAAACAGGTCCTGTCCAACTAAGGGAATGGGATAGCTAAGTGGTCAGAGCACTTGCTTTCCCCATGTCAAGTTAAGCAGTGTTGAGCGTGGTTACCAGTTGGATTGGTGATTGTTTGCGCACCTTGGCTTCAGTACAGTCCCCCCAGTTCACCCAGCTGTAAATGGGTACCTGCTCTCTTTAGGCTCAGGGAAGATAAAGCAGCGAGGGAGAGGAGGCGCCTCAATATGCTGGCCCCTAGAGAAGCTGATATCTCTGATGCCTTGCGCCCCTATGACCACATAGGTTATGAGAGCACCTTTACATTTACCTTGTCCAACTGACATTCATGTTGTCCCTAAATGTTGAAGCAGTGTCACAACAGAAGTCTTCCCCATACCCCTGCCCCTCCTCTCCTTAAGAGGAGTGGGTGGGTGGAACAGCTCACTGAAGAAGTCTCCAGGCTCCATGTGTGGGGCAAGGCAAACCCTGCACAGCCCAGCTCTCTCCAGGTGGTAGATTTTACACTGGGTAGGGTCGTGTCATCCAAGCCTCCGTTTTTGTTCCCCGGGCAAGAGCTCTGAGATTTTCCAAGGGTGAGAGTTTTGTGTATGTGACGGTGTTTGCCCACCATGAAGGTAGTCCGTTTGGGCCCAAAACTTTTTCCCCCATCCATTAGACCATGAGTGGTGGTCTGGGTGCTAGTCTAGATGATAAACCGAGGTCCCGTGTAAATAAATGAATAAATATGCTGTTGTTCAGGGCCACTGCCGACACAGTGGGGGACTTCTGGCACATGGTGTGGACAGAGGGCTGCAGCAAAGTGGTCATGCTGACCAACCTCTGTGAAGGATCCAAGGTCAGTAGTCAGGATGTTGGGGGACAGGGGGGTGGTGTGTGTTGTGGTGTTTGTGTGTGTGTGTGTGTAGTGTGTGTGTATGGTGTGTGTTGTGTATGGTGTGTGTGTGTGTGTTTGTGTATGGTGTGGTGGTGTGTTGTGTGTATGGTGTGTGTTGTGTATGGGTGTGGTGTGTGTGTGTGTGTATGGTGTGTGTTTGTGTATGTGGTGTGTGTGTGTGTGTGTGTGTGTGTGGTGTGTGTGTATGGTGTCTGTATGTGTATGTGTGCTTGTGGATAGTTGAATTGTTAAAGTGTGTGAGCAAGTGCATGCACATGTGTGTGTGTACATGCTTGTTACTCTGCTTGGATGTATTGTGTACTTTACATCAACAAAGTGTGGATGTGTCTTTTGGTGAGGGATACTAGTAGTGAGAGTAGAGCGCTCACAATTTAACAACCTGAGTTCACTGAGATGCCCATGCAAGGAGATTTCTTCCCCTGGAGTTAACATCAGAACTGACTCTACTCCCTCAAAAATTGTTTGGAGGAGGCTATAAACTGAGGTCTTTCAGAAGAGTTGGCAATGTGTGCCAGTAAGAACAAATCACACAAAAATATATATACTGTAACCAAGTGGAGTTCTTTCATCTCCCATCTCTGCACAAACCCAGGGAACAGGACATGGTCAGACAAAAAAAAAAGAAGAAAAAAAGGACAAGGTCAGACTGTGAGGATGTGGCCTCTAAAAAAAGAGGCTGCGTAAACTCTACATTTCACAGTGTAGGCGAAGTGTGTGCAATGGAGAGACTGAAACCCACCACTCAACGAAACAGAGCATCACACAATTCGCAGGTGTGTCACGATTTAGAAATGCAATGCTGTGACAGGTCTCTGATTGCATGGGAGGTAACCTAATTACCTCCCTGTCACAGTAAAAAAAAAAATGTATGCACACTAGTGTCATGTTTACATCATTCCCTAAGTCAAAATTCATCTACCTCAGTGGTGGGCAAAAACAGTCGCTTACTTAAAAATCTCACCATTCATGAACCTCGGAATCTGGCTGAGGGAAAAAAATCAAACAAATTAAAGAAAAGTATGGGTGTAATGGGGACGGGATAGCTCAGTGGTCAGAGCGCTCACTTTCCCCCAGCCAATGTTAAGCAGCGTTGAGCGTGGTCACCAATTGGACGGGTGACCATTTTCATGCCTTGGCTTCGTACAGTTCCCCCAGTTCCCCCAGCTGTCAATGGGTACCTGCCCTCTTTAGGATCAGGGAAGATAAAGCAGTGAGGGAGAGGAGATGGGTGCTGCCCTCAACATGCTGGCCCCTAGAGAAGCTGAGGTCTCTGACGCCTTGCTCCCCTACAACCACACAGGTTATGGGACAGCTTTGGGTGTATCTGTGCATTACAAGCTGTCTCTGATTGTGAAGGCTGTGGACGTGTGGTGGTTTCAGGTCAAGTGTGAGCAGTACTGGCCGGATGTGGAGGGGAGTTCCCAGACTTTTGGGGCCTATGTGGTGACCTGTGTCAAGGTGGTGAAGAGAGCCCACTTCATTCACCGTCATCTCCGCATCGCCAAACAGTCTGCTGAGGTGAAGAGAGAGAGAGAGAGAGAGAGAGAGAGAGAGAGAGAGAGAGAGAGAGAGAGAGAGAGAGAGAGAGAGAGAGAGAGAGAGAGTTGTGTGTGTGTTGTGTGTGTTGTGTGTGTGTGTGTGTGTGTGTGTGTGTGTGTGTGTGTGTTGAGCGTGTGTTATTTGTGTGTGTTTGTGTTGTGTGTGTTATTTGTGTGTGTTATTTGTGTGTGTATGTGTGTGTGGTTTTGGCTTGACTGTAGCCACTAAGTTTAGCTTTACTCTAGCCACTAAGTTAGCTTTACTTAGCCACTAGTTTGACTTACTCTAGCCACTAAGTTTGACTCTAGCACTAAGTTTGACTTGACTTTGCCAGTATGTTTGGACTTGACTTGCCACTAAGTTTGGCTCTAGCCACTAGTTTGACTTGACTCTAGCCACTAAGTTTGACTTGACTCTAGCCACTAAGTTTGACTCTAGCCACTAAGTTTGACTTGACTTTGCCAGTAAGTTTGGCTTGACTTTGCCAGTATGTTTGACTTGACTCTAGCCACTAAGTTTGACTCTAGCCACTAAGTTTGACTTGACTTTGCCAGTAAGTTTGGCTTGACTGTAGCCACTAAGTTTGGCTTGACTGTAGCCACTAAGTTTGGCTTGACTGTAGCCACTAGTTTGCTTGACTCTAGCCACTAGTTTGACTTGACTCTAGCCACTCAGTTTGACTCTAGCCACTCAGTTGACTCTAGCCACTCAGTTTGCACTCTAGCCACTCAGTTTGACTTGACTTAGCCACTCAGTTTGACTCTAGCCACTCAGTTTGACTCTAGCCACTCAGTTGACTCTAGCCACTAGTTACTTGACGTTATAGCCACTCAGTTGGCTGACTCTAGCCACTAGTTTGGTTGATTAGCACCATTTGCTTGATCAGCCACTAGTGGCTGACTTAGCCACTAGTTGTGGCTTGACTCTAGCCACTGATTTGACTCTACACTTGACTCTGCCACTCAGTTGACTTGCCACTCATTGGACTTGCCACTCATTGCCTAGCCTCAGTTTGATTCTAGCATTCAGTTTGACTCTAGCACTTGTTGACTCTAGCCACTAACCATGATGAGGTCAGGTAGTAAAAAAAAGAAGATGAACTAAAGAGTGTTGGTGTACCTTTATGACGACAGCAGGACGAGACAGGTGGCAGACGTGAGATCCAGCACTGCACTCACCGCTTGGGACATGGCGTGCCCGTCTGTGGCTCTGTTCGATTCTGGTCGTAGTGTATGCAGCCTGTGCCTGGGGGGCCATGCTGGCACTGCAGGTGATCAGAGGAAGGAGAGATGGGGTGGATGGAAGGAAGGAAGGATGGGGAAGGGGGAGGAGGATGGATGGAAGGAAGGAGGTGGATGAAGGATGGAAGAGAGGGAAGGAGGAAGAAGAGATGGATGGATGATGGAAGGATGGATGAGGATGGATGGAGGAAGGAAGGAAGGGAAGGAAGGGAGAAAGGAAGGATGGATGGAAGGATGGATGGAAGGAAGGAAGGAAGGAATGGGTGTGTGGGTTACAGAGGGCATAGAATGTCTGCAGTTTGAGGCGTGGTGGCAGTGCTGGGGCAGGAGGGAGGGGTTAAGGTGGAGGTGACGGGGGAAGGGGGTGGGTGTAAGCATGAAAGGGATGAGGACAGTATTGGGTTGGGGAATTGAAATGTACTCTGTGTGTTCTTGTGTGTGGGGGTGAGGGGTGTGGATAGGTGTGTGTGGTGTGTGTGTGTGTATGTGTGTGTGTTGTTGTGTGTGTGTTTTATGTTTTTTTTTTATATTTTATTCTTTTATATCGAAGATAATGGGAGTGTGTGTTTGTGTGTTGTCATTTCTTCAGTTTAATGTGTCCTACTAACTAGCGATATCAGACAGGAAAGTGTATGTGGGTGAGTGTGTGTATGAAGTTGAGTTGTGGGGGGGGGGGGGGGGTGCATATAGCTCATTACATGCATTAAACAACTATAAGAAACAAAAATGAAAGCCACCAAACAAAAATGTTGAAAAGAAAGAAATGACTGCTTAAACACTAACTTTGCAATTTATATAACTTGTTAACATCATTATGCTATAAGAATCTGATAACAGGACTATGACTTAAAGACAAAACCATTTCTTTCATTAAAGGAATGTCCTTTAGAATTTGCTCTAAGCAGCAAACTGTGAAAACAGGTGAACAGTTTTTCAGATCTTTGCTTTCTAACAGAATGTGAGCAATGGTAACAATGATAATATTTTCGTGTGTGTGTGTGTGTGTGTGTGTGTGTTGTGTGTGTGTGCATGCACGCATGGTCGCGCATGTGTGCACATCCATACACGAGTGCATTTGTGTTTGAGTTAATGCATGCTTTCCATATTCACTGAGTAGTATACAGGAACACAAGACATGAGCGCAATACAAAGTGTTTGCTCCTTTGCACAGAGCAGCTAATTCCATGTTGCGTGCAGAAGTTCCATCATCAGAGGTAAATGTTATTAATATCATTCAGTCAAGGAAGGTTTTCTGCACAGCCTAAGTAAGACAAGGTGTGGGCCATGTGTGACACGTGCAGGCAATAGGTCGCACGGGCACCTTCATTGCCCTGGACATGCTGACCCGCCAGGCAGAAACCACAGGCAAGGTGTCGGTCTTCCCCACCGTGCGACGCTTGAGGAAACAGAGGGTCAACATGGTGCAGACTTTGGTGAGCACACCTTGTCCTCTCTCTCTTTTCTTTTTTTTTTTTTGGGGGGGGGGGGGGTGGTTTTTTTTTTTTAGCCTTAGGAAATGTTCTTTTTTCTTTTAAAAGATTTGGTAAGCAGTTTTTCTGTCTTTTCATTTTGTTTTGGGCAATTTTTTTATGCTTACACACACGCATGTGCACGTCACGCGCACACGTACACGCCACGCACACACATGTTGTGCATCAATCCCTGATCATGTGGGCTTCGATGTGTTATATATATGTGTGTGTGTTGGTGTGTGCAAGTTTACAAGCAAACATGTGGTATGAATACACATAATGTGTAAGCAAATTGGCTGTGTCTTATTTACTGACTGCCTTGCTGTTTGCGATGTTTTATTTATTTATTTATTTATTTATACTTTTATATCGAGGATAATGGAATAAGCGCACTCATGTGTTTTTTTCATCCAGTCCCTGTATGCATGCAGTTTTGTTGCCAGAGTCAGTACTGCTTTAGGAAATTGGCTGTGTCTTATTTACTGACTGTCTTGCTGTTTGCGATGTTGCCAGAGCCAGTACCGCTTTCTGCACGAGGTGGTTCAGGAATGGCTGTCGTGTCGAGACTGTGACCTTGTCCGGAGTGACCTTCAGCATGGAACGAGATGGAAGGGGGAGGAGGGGAGTCTGCCACTGGGCTTCCTTCTGCTGTTAGAGAGCAGTGTGCCCAACAGTTCAAGGTGGGTGTTGTGTTGTGTGTGTGTGTGTGGTGTGTGGTGTGGTGTGGTGTGGTGTGGTGGGGTGTGGTTGTGTGTGTTGTGTGTTGTTGTGTAAGTGTGTGTGTGTAGCGTGTGCGCGTGCACGCATATGTGTTCGTGTGCGTGCTGCGTTATCTCTGTTATCTGTGTCATCTATACGTGTAAGCTGTTCAAACTATTTCCAATACTCCAGCTCATGGAGTTTTTCATGGGCAGTATAAACCCTGCACTCATTCCTTCCTCCACTGATGCAGATGTTGGATGAGCTCCGCCCCACCCTGCGTAGTGAGGACATGACCACAGCAGAGAAGAAAGAAAACGTGGACAAGAACAGGTTCCCCCATATCCTGCCAGGTAGGAATGTCTACTATTTCAAGGGTGTGGGTGTGTGGGTGTGTGTGCGTGTGCGTGTGCGTGTGTGTAGTACGTTAAATCCTGTTCCGCTTTTTGTAAGAGTAGGCTATGACGTGCCTGTGGGAACAGATGACAAGATTTACAAAACTGCATACACACAGGGACTGGATGTAAAAAAAGCACATGAGTGCTTATTCCATTATCCTCGATATAAAAGAATAAATGGATAAATAAATAGATAAATAGGGTAATTTGAACTGACTCCATTTAGCACAGCCGCCAAGGATTAAATTCTGACATGAAGAGTGACAGCAAGCCAGTTTGTATACAGATACCTACTATCACTGAACAATATTGGCATGGGAAACAATGAATCTGAGCCCCCTGGGAGTTATGGTAAACAGTGAAGTTATGCAAGACTCCTGGAAATGGGCAATTTGATACTTTAAATCCTCCATATCCTCTTCCTCCCCATCCCCCCTATCTATCCCCCTCCTCCTCCCCCCCCCTATCTACCTCCCCCCCCCTCCTCCCCCCCTCCTATCCCCTCCTATCCCCCTCCCCTCCCCCCCACTCCTCTCCCCCTTCCTATCCCCCCCCCCCTCCCTCCCTCCTCTCCCCCTCCCTATCCCCTCCCTCCACCCTCTCCTATCCCCCCTCCCCCTCCACTTCCTCTCCCCCTCCCCCTATCCCCCTCCCCCCCTCCTCACTTCCCCTCTCCCTCCTCCACTATCCCCCTCTCCTCCCCCACCTACCTACCTCCCCCCTCCTACCTATCCCCTCCCTCCCTCTCTGCCACCTCCCCCCCCCTCCTCCCCCCTCCCCTCCTCCTCCCTCTCCCCCCCCTCCTATCCTCCCCCCCCCTCCTATCCCTCCCCCCTCCCCCCCTACCCCCCCCTCCATCCCCTTCCCTCCCCCCCCTCTCCTACCCTCCCCCTCCTCCTCCTCCTCCCCCCCTCCCCCCCTCCTCCTCTCCTACCCTCCCCCTCCTCTGCCTATCCCCTCCCCTCCCCCCTCCTCTGCCTACCTCCCCCTCCTTCTGCCATCCCCCTCCTTCCTCCTTCTCCCCCCCCTCTCTGCCTATCCCCCTCCATCCTCCCCCTCCCTCCTCCTTCTCCTCCCCCTTCCTTCTGCCTATCCCTCCCCCTTCCTTCTGCCTATCCCTCCTCCTCCCCTCCCCCCTCCTTCTGCCTATCCCTCCCCCCCCTCCTTCTGCCTATCCCTCCCTCCTATCCCTCCTCCTCCCCCCTCCTTCTGCCTATCCCTCCTCCCTCCCCCCTCCTTCTGCCTATCCCTCCTCCTCCCCCCCTCCTTCTGCCTATTCCCCCTCCTCCTTCCCCCTCTCCTTCCTCTCCAAAAATGAAAAATAAGCACAAACATGGGAAGACAGACAACACAATCTCCTCCAAAGCTTGGAGAATTAGAAGTTAGGGTGCAATCCCGTAGAGATCTGCCATTCCTAATTCAAAGCTTAAGTTGTTGCCTTCATAGTTTTGCAACATATTATTAAACTAACAATTCCACACTTTACAGGTTCTTTTCCTATGTCTGCTCAGAAATTGAAAAAAAGCTTAATCATAAACATTTCTTATCACCATATACTTGTTTCAGACAGGTAAACAGCACAGTCTACAATTTTATATATTAAAAAATTGCTGCTTCATTTACATTAGATACAAATTTTCCTCTGGACTTCTGAGTAACTTCAAACAATAAAAAGGAACATAACTGTTATGACAGCCTTTGAAGGGGGGTAATATTGCCTTAAAATAAAATGAACGTTTTATCAGCATATAGAATGTGTCAGAAATTCTAAATATATGCAACATGAATTAATACAGGTAAAACAACTTACAGTTTGAAGACAGTTGCCATTGGCAAATTTGTTATCTGGGGGCAATGCAGGGACAGATAAGAAATGAAACAGGAGGGGAAATTTTTATGTTTGAAATAAGTATATCTTGAGACTGGATTGAAAACTGTTATGAGTAGGCTTTTAGGGAAGTGAGAGGGGGTAATTCCAGACCGATGGACCAGAAAATAAAGAGAAAATAAACAGACATGCACAACACACACACACACACACACACACACACACACACACACACACACACACACACACACACACATGATTCAAGATTTAATTCCTTTCACCCCTTTTGGCGCATGGAAGATAACAAATGAATTCAACAATACTAATATTAGTATTATCAATACTAACAGGAACTGAAAAGCAACAATTCATTACAAAATGATAAGCAAACAATATTAAAGACTCCATACATTTTAAAGTATATCAATTTCTCTAAAAGATGCAATCTACACTTGTGAAAGACAACAAAATGAAATTTCAAGAAAAACATGAGCTTTGAGGGAGACAGGAGAACTTTTCAAGATTTACATTTTCACAGACTGCAAAAATCAGAGCTGGACATGGGTTGAAGAAAATGCTCAGAAATAAAATCTTGTCGTAAATGTTTAAAGTAAGAAACATTCCATGATAAGAATAATTTTTCCCCTAAAACAGACATATTGCATTTTGAACATACTCTTTCTTCCTGTGTTATGTTATGGAAACATCCAATCTTAATAAAAAGCTTGTGACAACTGCAACTAAATTTCATAAGAGTGTAAACATACACATCTGGCAGACAAGTTATACATTTTTCCATACTAAAATTGGTTTTATAGTTTTTGTACTAAAGGCATCTACTATCCTACAGCTCAGCTCTCCATTCATTAACCCCAAATTTCACACCCATACAACAAAACAGATAAAACAATTTTATCGAACAAATCAAGTGCCACATGTATAGGTAGTTCTTTTTGCCATGCAGTCCCTATAAGACTAACATGACTTTAGTAGCTTGATTAAGCATTTTCCTAACATTCTGCAAAACTGCCACTCTCACTGAAAATAATTCTTAAATATTTAAAACAGTTAACTTCCAAAGTTTTTCCACCATATATAAACATGTTACAAGATCTTTTTTGGCAAAATATCATGATTTTCACACACACACACACACACACACACACACACACACACACACACACACACACACACACACACACACACACACACATGCTGTGTGGCTATTTCATATCAATATTACTTCCCCTTCAGAGACTGTCTTTAACAATTCAATCCCTTTTAATTGTTTAAGGTTGCTTAGTAGTCCAGATAAAAGTTACCATATCATGGAAAAAGAAGCAACAACTTTTATAAGAATTTGTAGGAATTGCTGTTTACCTGTCTTGAACAAGTACAAGATGAAGTCAATAATTGTAAATATATATCTTTTTTTAATTTTCAAACTAATACAGGAAAACACCTTCAAATTTTTTAATTGTTTATTTGATAACATGCCATAAAAGTTAGATTGCAGTAACTTAAGCTGAGTTAGGATTGGCAGATCTTCACAGGGATCTTTCCCCCGAAGTTCTAATCCTCTGAGCTTTGGAGGAGATGTGTTGTCTGTCTTCCAGTGTTTCGTGCCTAGAGGAGAAGCAGGAGGAGGCCACCACAGCGGCTAGATAGGACAGGAGGTGGGGAGGAGTGGGGAAGGGGAGAGATAGGACAGGACAGGGGCAGGAGGGGGGATAGAGGAGGAGGAGGGGGGGGAGGAGGGATAGATAGGAAGGGGGGGTGGGGTGGAGATAGGAGGGGGGGGGATAGGACAGGGAGGAGGGGGGATAGGACGGAGGGGGGATAGGATGGGAGGGAGGAGGAGGTGAGGAGGGGGGGGATAGATAGGAGGGGGAGGGAAGGATAGGACAGGAGGGGGGGATAGGGAGGAGGAGGGGGAGGGAGGGGGAGAAGGAAGGTAGGGGGGGGTGGATAGATAGGAGGGGGGGGGAGGAGATAGGACAGGACAGGGAGGGGGATAGGGAGGAGGAGGAAGGGGGGGAGATAGGATAGGAGGAGGGTGGATAGATAGGAGGGGGGGGGGAGGAGATAGGACAGGACAGGAGGGGGGATAGGAGGAGGAGGAAGGGGGGAAGATAGGATAGGAGGGGGGTGGATAGATAGGAGGCGGGGGGAGGAGATAGGACAGGACAGGAGGGGGGATAGGGAGGAGGAGGAAGGGGGGGAGTGGATAGGAGGGGAGTGGTAGATGAGGAGGGGGGGGAGATAGGACAGGAGGGGGGGATAGGAGAGGAGGAGGGGGGGGAGATAGGAAGGAGGGGGGAGATAGGAGGGAGATATGGGGAAAGGAGGAGGAGGTGGTAGAGTAAGGAGGTACAGGGAGGGGGGGAGATAGGAGGAGGGGATAGGATGCTGGGAGGAAACTGGGGCTTGATGTAAGAGTTGGGGGAAAGAAGAAGGTTATGTTGTGGTCAAAAGGTAGTACATTGTTCTAACACCCTGTTGGGATAGAAATAATTAATAAAAAGTACGTGAAAAATCGAACAAATGGAAACAAACAAGGTACGTTCTGGCTTTAATAGTTATAATCATTGAGTGTCTGCACTATGAGCGAAAAAATGTAATTAATAAAAAGTGGAAAAACAGAAAAATGGTCCATATGCCAGGAAGCCTCTTGGCTTCAGTAGTGTTCATAAATTGCATTGGCATGATAGAAACATGGCTGTTCTATCCAGTATTGCAGTGTAAATATTGCACCAATTTCCTTGCATTTAACCTCACTGGACCAGTTCCCCCCCCCCCCCCCCCCCCCCCCAAAGAATTTCAGATAAGACTGAGGTCCTGTGCCTAAATGGATCAGTGGTCTAGAGGTAATACACCTGCCTAGAAAGCGAAAAGTTTTGGGGTCAAATGTGTGCGGTGGTTCGAACCCTGCGTGGGTCCAAAACTTTTCCCCCATCCATTAGACCATGAGTGGTGGTCTGGGTGCTAGTCTTCTGGATGAGATGATAAACCGAGGTTCTGTGTGTTACACAAAATTATGTAATGCACGCAAAAGAACCCATGGCAATAAGAGGGTTGTCCCTGGCAAAATTCTGTTGAAAAAAAGCCACTCTGATAGGGAAACTAAAGAAAAGTTGCAGACAGGAAAAAAAGAAAACAATGGGTGGTGCTGCACTAACACCTGAATAATGATGAATTTAGCATGTTTTGGGAACTATATTCCTAGGGTTTGTTTAGTGGTGCAGGTTTTTAAATAATGTATTGTGTCCTCTCTTTGTTGTTGTTGTGTAGTTAATGTCCATATGCGTGCCTGCAGTGACCTACCTCAGCTGCTGTGTCAGTATGCCAGTCATGACATTACCATTGGCAGTGGGTAAAGTGACAGGCGTGTGTTGTGTGTGTGTGTTGACAGTGGAGATGTTTCGCGTCTGTTTGGCCAAGTGAAGGAGGAGGACAGTGATTACGTCAATGCCGTCTTCTTGCCTGTAAGTGGTCGCTGTTTTTTATTTTTTTTTTTTTATTTTATTCTTTTATATCGAGGATAATAAAATAAGCACTCTTGTGCTTTTTTACATCCAGTCCCCGTGTGTATGTAGTTTTGTAAATATCATCTGTTCCCATCGGCACATGATGGCCTACTCTTACAAAAAGCGGAACAGGAACGTGTGCGCAAGATGTTCTGCGTGCGTTTGCACACAGGGCCTCGGTTTAAAGTCTCATCCGAAGGACTTTTGGGGAGAGTGGAGTCAGCACTCCTCGAACGGGAATCGAACCCGGGTCGTCAAAATTGCCAGCGCAATGTTCTGACCACTAGGCTATCTGTGATGTTTCCTTTGTTTCTGGTGTTGTGTGTTCCTCTGGGAAGGAAGATACTGGGGCTCTTTTCAGTAGAAACAGTGGGAATCGTGTGATAGAAGTTTCTTTCTCTTTTGTCACTGTCTTTTTTGTGTGTCTTTTTTGTCTTCTGCTTTATCATCCCACCCAGGAGTTATGACCATGACTATGGGCTTTCTGCTGAAGCCTACAGCCTGACTTGTTTTATGAGGTTCCTATTCACTATTAGTCCTTTCATTCCTACAGTCGATGTAGCTACCATTTAGGGGCCATTGCATGATGAACAGTCCTGCTGGTCACATGATTATATTTGTTTCCTTGTAAGTGGCAACTGCCTTTCAGCATGTTTCAGACAGTTTCTCAGCAAGTTTTTGGTCATTTTTGTGGCAGGGTTTTTGTTTCGTTTTGTATCAGTGTGGCTGTTGGATGATTTGTTGCCAAAAAGGTGGGTAGTATTCTGTTTGAAATGCTGCACAATGGTGAGAATAACGATTAAGAATGATTTAAATTGGATGTTATGTCCATTACATTTGCACATATTTCAATACTGTTTAGACTCAAGAAAGAGATTGAATTTTACTGGATTTTTCTTGATAACAGTTTATGTATTTTTGCTGAAAAACCTGGTTATCTTCCCATGATTGTGAGTGGTTCACTCTGTCAATGTGGACATATAACAGCCATATTCTCCATTTATTATCCTTTGATAAAGCATACACTTTTATATGCTGTATAGTAATATCCAGATTTTTGTTAATTTTTTGTTTGTTTGGTGAGGATGGTGTTTTTTTCTGTCAAAACTTGCAATGTTATTGTGGGAAGAGGAGGTAACTCCAGGATGGGTGTTGTGATGGAGGAATCTTGTTGTGGGAATGAGGGAGGTAATCTGTGGTTGTGGAATGAGGGAGGTAACTCCTGTGGTTGTGGGAATGAGGGAGGTAACTCCTGTGGTTGTGGAATGAGGGAGGTAACTCTGTGGTTGTGGGAATGAGGGAGGGTTAACTCCTGTGGTTGTGGGAATGAGGGAGGTAACTCCTGTGTGTGATGGGTGTTGTGGGAATGAGGGAGGTAACTCCTTGTGTGGGGTATGTTGGGAATGAGGAGGTAACTCCTGTGATGTGGGAACGAGGGAGGTAACTCCTGTGATGGGGGAATGAGGGAGGTAATCCTGTGATGGGGAACGAGGGTAATTCACAATTCACAATAGTTTATTCCCATTAACTCTTTTGAGCTATAGAGAAACAAAAAGCATGCATATCATAAATGAATGACAGGTATAAAGAAGGGAAAGAGCAATAAAACAAAAGTTACACATAGTGGCAATATATTTATGAAAATGAAATGGACATGGTTATATACTGTTATGGCCGGGTATCTATAGATGGCAATAACTCCTGTGATGGGGGTAATGAGGGAGGTAACTCCTGTGATGTGGGAATGAGGGAGGTAACTCCTGTGATGGGGGAACGAGGGAGGTAACTGTGTGTGATGGGGAGGTAACTGTGTGTGATGGGTGATGTGTGGCAATGAGGGAGGTAACTCCAGTGATGTGGGAATGAGGGAGGTAACTGGTGTGATGGGGAGGTAACTGGTGTGATGGGTGTTGTGGGCAGTCGCTGGGTCAGTCGGAAGGCTACATTGTGACCCAGCTTCCCTGGACGGCACTGTGACCGATTTCTGGCCAGGTCAGGGATGGAGTCACACTGTCGTTCGTTCTTGGACGTCCCACTGGTTTGTGTTGTGTGTGACTGTGGTGTGTGTGTGTGTCGTGTGTGTGTGTGTGTTGGTGTTGTGGTGTGTGTGTGCTGTGTGTTGTGTGTGTGTGTTGTCGTGTGTGGTGTGTGTGTCGTGTGTTGTGTGTGTGTGTGTGTGTGTGTGTTGTGTGTGTCTGTGTGTGTGTGTGTCTGTGTGTGTGTCGGGGTGGTGTCTGTTGTGTGTGTGTGTGTGTGTGTTTTGTGTGTGTTGTGTGTCTGTGTGTGTGTGTGTGTGTTGTGTGTTGTGTGTGTGTGTGTGGGTGTGTGTGTGTGTGTGTGTGTGTGTGTGTGTGTGTGTGTGTGTGGTGTGTGTGTGTGTGTGTGTGTGTGTGTGTGTGCTGTTCCTGTGTTGAGGAGGAGAGCTGGCACATAACTTGACACTACAAACTTTTGGCCTGGGCCGAGGATCTCTCTTTGTGTGTGCTGTGTATTCTTGTTCAGACAATTTATTTATTTATTTATTTCTATTATTTTTTTTTTATATTGAGGATAATGGAATAAGTACTAGTGTCTTTTTTACATCCAGTCCCTGTGTGTATGCAGTTTTGTAAATCTTGTCATCTTTTCCCACCGGCATCACAGTGGCCTACTCTTACAAAAAGTGCAACAAGATTTTATGTGTGTGCAAGATGTTCTGTGTGCGTTTGCACACAGGGTCTCGGTTTATAGTCTCATCTGAAGGACTTGTTGGAAGAGTGGAGTCAGCACTGATGTTAACTTTAGGAGAAAAATCCCCTCAAACGGGAATCAACCTGGGTTGTCAAAATTACGAGCGCAACTATTTGACAACGAGGTTATCCCGCCCCCCAAATCATTATGTGTGAATTTAGGACTGCTTACCCTTGAGAAAGTGTGGGACCCGTCCTTTTTTAGTTATTTTTTCCATCTATGTGTTTGCATTTATGTAAGAATAAGTTGTGTGTGTGTCTGCATTTGAGATGTAGCTGTTACTTTAGAGTTTTGTCATTGCAGATATCTTTTGTTTTGTTGGATTTTTTGTATGTCACATTGTCTCATATGAAATAGAATGAGGAAGGAAAGCCAAGTTCATTTTGGTAATTTTAATGATGGTAGGTTTTTTTGTTTTGTTTTTTGTTGTGTTTTTGGTTAGAATGCCAGAACTGTTGTTAAACAAAAGCTTCTTGAGGAATGACTAACAGTTTCAGAGAAATCCAGGATGATGTCTCTTTTCTGGACTTGAGTTTTACCCCTAGAAATGTTTGTGGTTGTTTTCAATGCTAATACTACAATTTTAAGATATATTATTGACACTATATTTTGGAGTATACATGTTTATATTATTTTGTTTTAATTTGTTTATCCTTTTTTTTTTTGGTTGTTCCTTGGCTATATGATATATCTCTGAGATTCACCAATGGTGATATTTTTGCTTATGTGACCATTTTGGCCCACCATTGAGAAAGCTGTATATAGATTTTACGGAGCATACATGTTAAAGGACACAATGTTGGCTTAGTTTTCTCCAAACATGAACCAATGTTAACAGCTAGAACTCTTAACCTTTAACTAGCATATCATATTTAATGAAATTGAATGTGTCTTTCGTATATGGATTTAGTTTTCCTTCAAAAGTGATAGAAGTGAAGGAAGGCGCTCAGTGGTTCAGTAGAGTGAAATAAAATCTTGACTTGACTTGATGGTGACATGCATGCACAGGCGGTGTCCCTGTACCCAGACAGAGGTCAGACAGTGCAGCACGGAACTGTCAACATCACCACCACTGATTCCACCGTCATCACTCCTGGTTTGTCCTGCTACACTCTGACCCTGCAGGTAGGCATGTAGAGATGGAATGAATCCTCTTTGGTATGGAACAATACATGTCTGTTAACGTGGAGTTGTACAAATTATTAGCTGTTGTCTCCTCCTACTTGGGCATATATATATATATATATATATATATATATATATATTATATATATATGGGTCACTCTTCTGAAACCTATGCAGGAGAGGGGTGTCATATTCATAGCCAAATAAAAATTGTTCTAATTTTTTTTGGGGTGTGTAACTTGACATATTTAATCAAAGTGGTACAACTATCAGCACAATCAAGAACTATGTGCTACAACTAGGAATTACATCCATAAACTGATTTGTTTCTTGAAAAATCCACCATTTACAATCTCAATTTTGTTACATTGCCGTAGGAGTGGTTTGCATTTGCTAAAATTCTAACTTCAGGTACCAATTAGATAGAACAGCTGCACTGAAAACTAAAGATGACCAAACATGCAAACAATTATATTGCATTTTATACCTTATTTGGATTCTAACACATGACTTTTTAAATTAAAAAAAAAAAAAATGTTCGCGCGTAACCGCGGTGTCGCATTCATGACCTGCCTTGTGCAATGAAACTTCTAGTCTTATCAAGTGTGAGCAGCCTACTTTCCATTTGTTCTCAAAATAAAACTTATTCTTATGAATTATGGATGTTTAACAGACTTGTAAGTCGGAAAGTTTTTATACAATAAGCACTCCAACAAAAATTATGTCAGTGGTGTCTCAAAAATCGCGTTACAACCGAGACGACAAAAGGATTATATTTTCTCAAATTCAATCCCTGAGGCTGTTTAGCGGAAGAATATTAAGGAATCCAATGCATAACATCATTTTCTCTCCCCTTCTAGATGAGACTATGCGCTGATTGGTTCTGCCCATGTTAAATGAAATCTTTTCTGCATATAAAATAAAAAATATTCCTTATTATGGTGTCATCTGTTGACAGGCGAATGTTTTCACTCATTGGATAAAGTATTGTTTTTTTAAAGTTCTCAGAGAGTAATCAATTTCACTTTTGATTTTACCTGATCAAGCAATCATAAAATCTCTTAAAAAAACTGAAAAACAGCAATCAATGCAGATTTTGATTTTTCCCAAACCATGTAACAAAATTGTACAGGTATCAGAAGAGTGACCCATATATATATATATATATTATAAAGAAAACAATGGTCATTTCTTAGTATCATCTCATTCAATGTCCTTCCACCAGTAAGGAGGAATGTTTGATCTTGGATGTGTGTGGAGAAACTAATTTAATTCTGACACTGTTCTTGTTAAACTTATATGTGTGAATGGTAACAATGGCTACAATCTTTTATGTCACTTTTCTGTCTGTCTGTCTGTCTGTCTGTCTGTCTGTCTGTCTGTCTGTCTGTCTGTCTGTCTGTCTGTCTGTCTGTCTGTCTGTCTGTCTTCTCTCTCTCTCTCTCTCTCTCTCTCTCTCTCTCTCTCTCTCTCTCTCTCTCTCTCTCTCTCTCTCTCTCTCTCTCTCTCTTTCCTTCCTTCGGATTAGACTTTAAACCGAGGCCCCATGTGTGAACGCACGCAGAACATCTTGCGCACACATTAAATCCTCTTCCGCTTTTCGTAAGAGTAGGCCATCGTGTGCCGGTGGGAACAGATGACATTTACAAAACTGCATACACACGGGGACTGGATGTAAAAAAGCACAAGAGTGCTTATCCCATTATCCTCAATATAAAAGAATCAATCAATCAATCAATCAGTCTCTCTCTCCTCTCTCTCTCTCTTTATATATATATATATATATATATATATATATATTATATTATATATATATTATATATATATATATATATATATCTGTCTATAAATGTCTATAACATGTCTATGCTGTAAGAACTTGAAGGATGCTTGAATCGTTTTTCATATGCAGCAAACATATCGCTGCACTATTCTTATCATGATACTGATCACAAGTTTAAATTTTCTTTCAATCTAACCTTGTTAGACGTAAACAAACTTGAAGACAATCGCACGGGAGGAATAGAGAGCTTTATCCAGTACTAACGATTTGATAGGAAAGTGAGAGATTTCCTTAAATTCATAAATATATCTAAACAAGACTTTGCTGGATTGTCCAAAAAAAAAAAGTGAGGAATTTCTTGTTATCCATAAATATATCCCAAACAAGACTTTGCTGGATTGTCAGAAAAAACAACCCCTACCATGTGCCATTGCAGGAGACACAGTGGGAGAAGCCCCAGAGTCGAGAGGTGAGCGTGTATTGCGTGGACTCCCAGCAGGCCCTGAAGCTGACCGGGACCAAAGTGTTCCTGGCTTTGGCCGACACCCTCCTGCCTCTGGTCAGGCTGCTTGACCAGCCCCCAGTGGTGCTTCAGTGCTTGTAAGTGGTGTCTGTCAGCAAGTGGGGGGCAGTGTGCTTTTGTGTGGTGGTGTTCTTGTAAGTGTTGTCAGCAAGTGGGGGCAATGTGCTCATGTCTGGTGTGTTGCTGTGTGGTGGTGATGTTCTTCTACCCATGCTGCTGTTATCAAGGGGTGCTTGGTGTTTTGATCAATTCTGATGAAACGCTAGCATGAATCAAACTGCATCAAGGTTGTTGACCTTCCACACAGGACAGATTGGAGTCTGGATGTCTAGTTTTTAAGAAGTACTCTGTGGGGGCTAATGCTGTACTCAGTGATGCAGACAGGCGAGATATCAATCTATAATAAAACTGTTGCATATCAGTATACTTGTTAGGATTTAGAGTGTTCATGCAAAACCTTGGTGGTTGTTTTCATTGTTTGAAATTGAACTGATCACTTGACATTTGAATGCAGATGACTGTGGTCTTTTATTTTAACTGTTGTGCTGGACACAGTTCTCTTAAATAGCAGTTATAAAGATAAATCCAAACAATATTTACCCTTTCAGCAAAGAAATATGTCTGGTTTTTGTTATTTGAAAGAAAATATGAATATTCTGGATCTGGGCATATTTGTCAATTATTTTGATCGTAAAGACCTGTGCTAGTATTCAGAAGTGGATTAAGTCAGGATGGCAGTGAATAGTGGGTATAGCACTGGGGCAGCACTTGATGTAGGACTTCAGAGGACAGCCTGAGGCACTGAAAGTGTGGAGTTTGAGTGCTCCTCTTTATCATTTGCACAAGACCTGAAGCTGTTGTTTTTAACTGGGAGACAGCAGTTGTCATATGTGTTATTGAAAGCAAGGTCATATCCAGCTTAACTGCTCTCTCCATAAATTCATTGAACAAAGCTTGTTCCTGTGAAATCTGATATTTTTTTGGTGTTTGTCAGTTATCTTGCTGTGTACCTTACATCAGTTTTTGCCCTATCCGGTGTCAAATCACTAAAACTTTTGGTAACATTTTGGGGAGGTGGCTTACAACTGGAAACATTGTGTAACCTGCAAAACATAGTCCTTTGAAGGTTGACTACAGCAGTGTGTGAAGTTTGTTGTTGCCCAGATCAGCACCCTGGGGATGCCCCACATTATGTACTCTTGACTCGGTCTTCAAACTTAGTTAAGATCACCAGGAGATTTTTTTCTCTTTGAAAGGAGAGCACAGATTGCTATGCTAAGAGCTGGCCTGTCATGGTTGAACAGGATCTCTTAACATTGTGCATCATTGACACCATTTCAGTTTAGCCATGGCAGTTAGGTTGCATCATTAGCAGAGAACCTTTGTGCCAGGGCCAGTGAGTGTGAGATGCTCATGTGGTGTGTGTGTGTGTTGTGTGTGTGTGTGTGGTTTGTGTGTGTGTGTGTGTGTGTGTGTGTGTGTGTGTGTGTGTGTGTTGTGTGTGTGTGTGTTTGTGTGTTGTGTGTGTGTGAGATGCTCATGTATGTGTGTGTGTGGTGTGTGTGTGTGTGTGTGTGTGTGTGTGTGTGTGTGTGTGTGTGTGTGTTTTGTGTGTTGTGTGTGTGTGAGTGTCATGTTGTGTGTGTGTGTGTGGTGTGTGTGTGTGTGTGTGTGTGTGTGTGGTGTGTTGTGTGTTGTAGTGTGAGATGTATGTAGTGTGTGTGTGGTGTGTTGTGTGTGTGTGGTGTTGTGGTGTGTGTGTGTGTGTGTGTACAGTAACGGGGCAGGGCCCAGCTGCATCCTGTGTGCTGTGCTGATGGGGATAGAACTGCTGCAGGAAGAAGAACGGACCTCCCCCTTCCTTCTGGCTCGCCTCGTCCATACCACTCGGCCTCATGCCTTCTCCACTTGTGTAGGGTGATATTTTTGGGTTTTGATGTATGTATGTTGGGGTAGTATTATCATTATTATTATTATTTCATATTGAGGATAATGGGATAAGCACCCTTGTGCTTTTTTACATCTAGTCCCCGTGTGAATGCAGTATTGTAAATGTCATCTGTTCCCACTGGCACATGATTGCCTAGTCTTATGAAAAGCAGAACAAGATTTAACGTGCCCACAAGATGTTTTGTGTGTGTTCACACACTGGGCCTCGGTTTATAGTCTCATCCGAAGGATGGTAGTGGTGGGGATTGGGCTTGAGTGTGTTTGTGTTTTAATTCTGAGTAAACACTGTTTCTGCTGAAATCCCCCCAAAATTAAAGTCCTATTAATTTTTATTTATTATGTAAGCATGGTCACTTCTGCAAGTTGTTGATTTAAAAAGCAAAAAAAACCAACCTCCTGAAAGAACCCCAGACCCCAACCTAAAAGTAGAACAGAGAATAATGAAGTGGATTGAGTCTCCACACCAGAAATGTCCAGCTCACTCAAGCCCTACTTTCACAGTGAGAAGTCTTTCATTTGTTCCACAGCAAAAACTACTTAGATTCACCACCATAGAGAATATTGCAATTGCAACCATTTCCCCACCTTTGAAATTGATTAGCTTGTTCCTACTTCAAGGATGACATCTAAAAATAACACTAGTGCGCATGCTTTTATTTTACTATCCATTCCTACTGGTACACAAAGGTCTACTTTTCTTCAGAAAGTAGAACTGGGGTTTAAAATGCATGCCAGATTGACTGTTCATATGTTGTGACATTGGACTTAGTTTAAAAGTCTCATCCTAAGGACCTGGAGTCTGCACAAATGTTAGCACCTAAAGTCTCTTTCAACGTGGTAACTGCCTGTAAAATTTGAATCTTGGGTCAAGAATCAAGAGATGTTCATGTGAGCATAGATGGGTCTGGTCATTTCATTGCAGCTAAAGTGTGTTGTCATTATCATGGAATATGCATAGCACTCTGCTCTGACAACTTTTCAGGTGAGGTGAAGTGCTGGATTATGAAAGAAAGTACAAGGACCTTGTTCTTTTTTGTTCTGAAAATTTTTTTTTTAATCAAAGGTACATTCTCTTCATTTTACAAATACCTGTAAGAAATTGGGTAAACTAGGCTACTTGCAGCACATTCTCATCATTCAGAAACAAAAGTTGACCATAAAAAAGCAACCAAAACCAATTTGTGCAAAATTTCCATTATAATGATGTGTTGATACGCTTGTAGCCGCCGCTGTAGTCTAGTGGTTAGAGCGTTGGACTCGTAATCTAAAGGTTGCGGGTTCAATCCCAGCTTTCGGCTATGGCGTTGTGCCCTTGGAAAAGGCACTTTACGGCTATTTTCTCATCCCACCTAGGTGTAAAGGGGTACCAGCCTTGTGTTGGGGTTAACCCTGCGATAGACTGGCGTCCTATCCAGGGGGGAGTCTATGACTCTCAGTCGCTTAACGCCACAGAAACCTGGATAAGCACTGGCCTGATGAGCCTTAGGCTCGGGACAGACTTTAACTAACTTTAACTATACGCTTGTGGTTAATTTTCTGTTGTAAAGACATCTCTGTTTCAAGCTTGATTGTAAAGAAAATGCTGGAGAAAGGTCCATTATCATCATTGTTTGTATTGAGATTATTCTGATTTTTATTGTTGTTGAAATCGTAATTTTGGCAACTGGAACAGTACATTGCTGTTGTGTGCACAGGAGCAGTACGAGTTTATGGTTCGCTGCTTGTGGCACCACACCCGAGGGATAACAGAGGAGGGAGAGGCAGAAGCCACAACTGAAAAAGGCAGACGCCACAACTGGAGAAGCAGACGCCACAACGGAAAAGGCAGACGCCACAACCGACAACGGACAGGAAAAACCAGCCTCTGACACCACAGACCACATTTACGCTAATACTTGAGCAATCTCTACAGTGTATTCTAATGGACAGTTAGTTTTTGTTAATCTTCATTTTATCAGTTTTGTTGTAGCTTGTGTTTCATTTCTGATTATTGCATTTCTGCAAGAATTATTGGCTTTGGCTATGCTTGTGTTTTATTTCCGATGAACAAATTTCTTCTAGATTGATTTTATGGTATGAAGAGTTTATATGATGTTGCTTTTGACTGTGGTGCTGACTGTTGAACTTGTTTATCCGCATTTTGTTTGGATTGGTCAGACTGTCCCTGGCTGTGAATTAGGTATTGTATTTTCTATCCAGGCCCCGCAGTGCAGTGATCAACAGCTGGAGCAGAATTTTTTTTTTTTTTTTTAAGATATAGAAGAAACCGCTAATAAGCTGGAGTCCACTAAAAATCCACCCAAAAGTAGCAGTGAAGGTTGATGACTTGCAAGAAATAGTACAAGACTGATGGAGGAAGCAAAACTATTGATTCATCAAACGTTGACCTTAGCCATGTTTTGTGGCAAAGATTTTACTGCTTTTTTTTTTTGTAGCAACACTTTTCTTTTTTTTTTTTTTTTTGGGGGGGGGGGGGGGAATGTTTTCTGATCATGTTTTCAGACAGTTATGAGCAACTTTTAATTGAAGAGAGCTGTCCTAAATGAATGTATGTTGATCAACTCCTGGTCTCTGTGCTGTTAGTCTGTACAGAGGCATGTTTTGTAAAGAACAAGAAAGTCAACAACTTTTACTTGCGAGTCAAGTGTAGACCACAGGTAAAGTGACTTCCAATTAGCCGGGCTAACATGGTGTAGCAGTTCTGTTTCTGGTTGAAAGTAAATTAAAAATAAAATTATTTTGTTTTTAATGAAATAAAAGTGCAAACCATCAGTATGTCATACCTGTGATGTAGGAACAAGCTGGTAAAGAGCAAAGCACGGTCAAGTCAACGTGATGTGGAATGATCTGTGTAACAGTCTTTGTTTCCTCGTGTTGTAGAACTGTTTGTATCGTGACAGTGGAGTTTCCCTGAACTGCGCAACTCTTGGATGCAGTTCAAACACATGAAAATTGTGAAGTCATCATTAAGAGTATCAGTCTGCATACTCAGTCAACATGTCTCTTTGATATGCGTGTATGGTCATTTTGTTTTGAGATACTTGGGCTTAACCTTTGAAAGTTTGTTTGAAACAAAAATTATTTAATTAACATAAATACCCCATTTTTAAGAGACAAAATCTGTTGCATTTTTTTTTAATCAGAAAATTCCTGTCCTTGGTGTTTTTTGGTTTGTTTTTTTTTCAGTTGATATCTACAGTGTCAGGAGGAATGGGAAACCTTTTTACAAGGCAAAACATGCTTCTTAAAAACCAACATACATACATACATTCACAATAGTAGGAAGAGTAGTTTGTCACTGTTGGCTGTCATAAGAAATCTTTAGATGGAGGTCTGCTTTAATAAGTATCAGTAGTTTTCCTTCCCCTTTTCTCTGAACTTTGTTTTTAGGTATCTTGTCCTTCAGAAAGGGATCATACATCCTTCTCTGAACTTTGTTTTTAGGTATTATGTCTTCTCTGAACTTTGTTTTTAGGTATCTTGTCCTTCAAAAGGGGATCATACATCCTTCTCTGAACTTTGTTTTTAGGTATCTTGTCCTTCAGAAAGGGATCATACATCCTTCTCTGAACTTTGTTTTTAGGTATCTTGTCCTTCAAAAGGGGATCATACATCCTTCTCTGAACTTTGATTTTAGGTATCTTGTCCTTCAGAAAGGGATCATACATCCTTCTCTGAACTTTGTTTTTAGGTATCTTGTCTTCTCAGAACTTTGTTTTTAGGTATCTTGTTCTTCAGAAGGGGATCATACATCCTTCTCTGAACTTTGTTTTTAGGTATCTTGTCCTTCAGAAGGGGATCATACATCCTTCTCAAACACAGCAGATTTTGTGTGACATTCAGACTGCTGTCCTAGTCCTAGTACATTCAGACTGCTGTAAAGTATGGTGAAACCTCCCCCTCTCCAACCTTCCTAGTTATTTTTCTGTCTCCATTTGCTTTTGGCTCCCAAAGAGAATTGGTTTTTCTACATAAATGTGACGCTCCGCCACGGAATGAGTCGCTTAGCACATTATCCACTTTTCCGCTAGGAGCCATTAAAGGCAGGTGGGGGTAAGGTTGTCGATTTTGAGATTTTGATTGATTATAAAACTTTAGCACTTATTCTACCTTGTAGTGAAATATCAAGGCATAATTCTGTTTCCTTTTGTCTTTAAACGTGCTTTGGAAATAGGGAAGCCCTCATTCTGACCACCTATTAGGATTGTAAACTTGTCAATTTCTCAATTTGACATCTCCTGCAGTCTATCGTTTCAATTTGTAATAACTTTTGATAGAATTGTTCGATTTTCAGTCTGTTTTTTGTGTTGTATAGCTATTTCATTGCAAATTAATAACATGTCAATAACTAAAAATTGACCTCAGGTGCAATGCGACTCCTTATGTGGTGAAGCGTCATACATCTGCCAGGAACAACTACTGTTGTCATGAGTTTGGTTTTTTAATTATTTTTTTACATTCATTATGTTACACTAAGGACCTTGCCTTTTGATTTATTATTGTAAGATTTCGCTACATAAATTCCATGTATTATTATTATTATTATTATTAATCACCTCATCCAAAAGACTTGCATCCAGACCAGCAGTCAAGGTTTAAAGGATGTTGGGAAAGTTAAGGTTCAAAGAGGGATTTTTTTTTTCTTCTTTTGTTGAACGCTCTAGACAAGTCAGGCCCAATGCATCTGACTTTGGCGCAGGAGAGAATTGTTGTTTTAAGTCTTTCTGGAAAAATGTCAGGAGAATGGACCAAGTAGGCAGAGAACATACACGAAGGAGGTGACAGGAAGAAAAGGAACACGGCAAAAAACAAAGAGAGGAATAAAAAAGAGGGAATTCTTAGCACAGAAATTCCAGAAAGTGTGTATGCTATTTATACTGACAGGCTCCCGGTGTCCCAGTGGGGAAAGAGAGATTTAAACTGTTGACTTCTTATTTTCTAGATGGACATGTGACCTCTGAATGGCCAATCCGCCTTCTGGATTTCAAGGCATGTGCAGATTTAAGTTTTTATTATAATCGGTTTCGGAGGTGGGTTTTTTGTTGGCGTTTTTTTTGTTTTTGTTTGGTCTTTTGGTAGTTCTTTGTTGGGTTAAAAAAAAAAATTCTTTCTTTTTTTCTTAAATTTTTTTATTTTTTTATTATAGTTTTTTGATAATGTGATTGTGTACATATCTTATTTCATTGAGTTACATTGTTTGAAAATGATTCAGAAAAAAAGAAAGAAAGAAAATGATTTGGGTTGTTACCCAAATACTTGTCTAGATTAGACAACTGACATTCATTTAGAGAAGTCTCAGTCTGTTTATAACAGCCTGCTTCATTGAGTGAATTAATAGGCAACACCAACTGTGCGAGACTCCCACTTCTCGGGATAAATATCACCTGACAATATATGTATGGTTTATTTAACAGTCCTGGAAGAGCATGTCTCTTGTTAACAATTCATACTTTTAAAAAATTTATTTTATTTTTTTTAGCTATACATTAAATTAGTTAATTTCAGCTATATAAACATTTACGTAGATTTTGGAAGAGTATGTGTCACTTTTTAACAGTTTATTCCTTTTTTTTTTTTAGCTAAACATTTAGGTTCTTTCAGTGTATAAACATGTAGATTTTGGAAGAGTATGTGTCACTTTTTAACAGTTTATACTTTTTTTTTTTTTCTAATTTATTCTTTCATTTTGTAGATTTTGGAAGAGTATGTGTACTTTTTAACAGTTTATTCTTTTTTTTTTTTTTAGCTAAACATTTGTCTTTCAGCTATATAAACATTTAGCAGTTTTTGGAAGAGTATGTGTTAAAGCTCTACTAGTTTTTTTTTCAGCTATATAAACATATATTGTAGTTGTTTGGTTTTTTTTGTTTATATGGCTTGTTATCCATAAAAAGTACCACTTTCATTTCGTTGCTGTGTATCTGCTTTATGACAGAGGAGCTATATAAACATATATGTAGTTTTTTGTTTTTTTTTGGTCTTATATGGCTGTGTATCCATAAAAAAGTACCCTTTCTTTCGGTTGGCTGTGTTGCCTTATGACAGAGGATGCCCTTGACTTTTTGTTTTCATTGTGACTGGCTGCAATATAACAGTGTTCATTCATTATTCAGGGGATGGGATAGCCTAGTGGTCAGAACATTGCGCTTGCAATTTGACAACCTGGGTTTGATTCCCGTTCGAGGGGATTTTTTCCTCAGGAGTTAACATCAGTGCTGACTCCACCCCCCCAAAGTCCTTCAGATGAGACTATCAACCAGGCCCCCTATCAACCAGGCCCCCTGTGCGAACACACGCAGAACATCTTGCGACACATGTTAAATCCTGTTCCGCTTTTTGTAAGAGTAGGCCATCGTGTGCCGGTGGGAACAGATAAGATACTGCATACACATGGGGACTGGATGTAAAAAAGCACATGAGTGCTTATTCCATTATCATTGATATAAAAGAACAAATATAATTTAAAAATTCAGTGCAATAGATGTATTGCATTACAAATGAAAATGATTTTTGCATAATTCTTTAAACTTTGATGCTTTGAAAACTTCAGTTATCACGATCTATAAAGTAATAAAAGTTTTTTTCTCTTGATTTTTACTGAATTGACAGTTGTATGTTCAAATCCTTTTTGAGACTGAATGCTGTGTGGAGATTTTTTTTTTTCCAGAAGAGCAGATCAACCATTGCTCTTCCTGGCTGTGATTCACTATGAGATAGGAATCATTTTAGTCTGCATTTGACATCCTTTTGAGTGTATTTCAAAAATCAACTTATAGTCTTCAAGAAGCAAGAAAGAGGCCATTGCAATCCTGTTCAGTGACATTTGTATCATGGAAACTCACTGCCCTGGTTCAGGTTTCCTGAGCAATTTAGAAGTGTAGTAGGTCTGGGATTTTACAGGGCAGGGGAGGTTTGTGTTCTTCACATTAACACAATGAACACTGATATTACTATATGTACTATAGTCTTCAAATGGACATACTGGGGGTTGCCCAGTTTGTACTACAATGGACACTCTGGGGGGGGGGGGTTGCCAGGGGTCGCCCAGTATGTACTCTGTCTACCCAGTACAGAAAGCAATCACAGTGACAGCACGAGTATACCAGGGTGGGAAAAGAAATTAGTGTATGAAATTTACTTCATCTATATGGATAGCCATAGATCAGTGCCAAGCATCTGAAAGGGAAAGGTTATAGGTCTTCAGGGAAGAGTTCTGGGCATTGTAGGTGATGCCAGGATAGGCTGGGCAAAGCAGGGGCAGAAGAGGGATGAGCCAATGTAGCTCCTGGTCCTTCAGTTACCAGTGGCTGCACCACCATGTTGATATCATGATGCTCCCACAGCGCACAAATCCAACATCACTCAGGCCATAGTGTTAAATTTAGCACACATCTTCCTTTTACCTAGTCCAAGTGTGGGCATTTTGTGCTATAATTAGCACTAGCTAGCCACATCTGGGCTGGGATGGGACAGATTAATTAGCAGCTGAGAGGAGCTGAAACTGAGGGAAACTGACATGAAACTGAGGGAAACTGACAGCTGTGCTCCAGCTGTGGTGACAACTCCTGGGCCACTGCCTCATTTTCTACTCCTTGGACCATCTTCCATAGCCCTGACCTAGATGGGTTGGAGTTCGGGGATGTAGACCTCTGTCTCTTGTCACTTGAAAGTGAGGAAGAGGGCACGAAGAAACCCGAGCAAGTGAAAACATTAGGGGATAATGACTGATCTTGTCCTGTAACACGGCTCCCTGTGCTCCTCTCCCCAGAAGGGATCCAGTGAGGGATGGGTACTTTGGGGTATTAACTCCATGGAATTTTGCCGTAAACCTTTGTGGGAAGGAGTTGTCCTACCCCAGGGCAGTTACTGTAAAATAAGGCACATGACATTTCCGGGTCAAGTGCAGTGACACTGACTGGCATGTTTTGGCTCAGCCTGAGCTCACATTCTCAGCAGAAGGGGTACCTCATACAGTTCCACATACCTGGGCCAATCATGATAGGCACACCCCAGTGCCAGATGGGTGTATGGCAAGTTAGAGCCGAGGCATAATGGGTCATGGTGGCCGAGGGTTCAGGGGGTACCTGTATTGAGGCTGGCAGGCATGCAGGACAGCTCACTGCAGGTGGAG
The DNA here is from genome assembly GCA_030674155.1 of Stramonita haemastoma. Lineage (NCBI taxonomy): Eukaryota > Metazoa > Mollusca > Gastropoda > Neogastropoda > Muricidae > Stramonita > Stramonita haemastoma. Next base: position 8,027,097 of record CM060329.1, read on the forward strand.
CTGTCAGATTGCCACAACCATCAGCAGACCCTGCAGACAGTGGGGTGAAGAGTCCCAACCTGTGGGCTGAAGGTCAGCTGTGACTCCTGGATCCATGCCATGCGTCTCTGATGACAGGGGACCCACATTAAGCTCTTGCCTTGCCTAAGTCATCTCTGGAGGATTTAGACCTGGGAGTGATGGGGAGTGGAGGGTTAACTACAGTGCTCAGTATAACTGGGCCAGTGTCCACTTGGTGCATGCGTAGAGGGGAGTGACCATGAGGTTCTATATGGCCTGGCCAGCCACTGACTGGAGTATTAGGCACAGCCTGAGCTGACATCCTTGATAGAGGTGGATACCCATGGTGCATTGAGGCAGAGGCACAATGGGCCATGGGTGCCTGCAATATGGCAGGGGGCATGCAGGAAGGTTCTCCTAATATGGTACTGTCAGTTCACCACAACAGATAGCCGGCCCTTGGGTTCCACCAAACCCCTCCAATGGGTGGGTGAAGAATCCCTATCTGTAGGCTGAAGGATGTTGGCCTCTCCTGCTTCTATAGATCTATGCTCATGCTCCTCTGATGAGGGAGAACCCACATGCAGCTCTTCACTGTGGGGCACTGCCAAAAGGCGCTATTTGGAGGATTTAGTACTATAGTTACAGGGGGTGAGGGGTCTGGTAATGCAAGAGTATCATCCACCAACCAACAGAGTTTTTGACTGGCAGGGCAGCTGTGAGCTAGTTATTACATAAGTCGGATGTGGTGAGGATAAAAGTTTGGGTTATGACTGGTCCAAGGTTAAGTAACCATCAACTGGATTGCAATGACCTCATGGCACTTTTTCTTTTCTCTCATTGGATTATCACTTTAAAAACAAAATCAGCTTGCAGAGAAAGTAAACTCCAGGAAGAACATCACAATTCAGAGCAGCATTAAATGAAAAAACCAACCCATATGCCATAGGCTGTGCTTACAAGTTTGTTTTTCTTTTTCTCAATAATAAAAAAAGAAAAAGAAATTGCACGCTCACACACACATTTATTGCACATAAAAACAATCCTTGGAGAGAGTTATCAAATCTCACGCAGTAGAGGCATCATTCCCAAATAAATTAAAACATCTGTACACATGACAACTATTTGGCTCACAAAAAAAAAACAAAAAAAAAACGGCACTCATCAGATAGGTCCACAAATGAAAAGGGGGGTAAGGGGGGGGGGGCACCTGTAACACTCATTCCCTTCTGCTCCAGTATAAACAAAATATTGCACATAACTTCAAATTTAACCCACAAACTTCAGAACCATAGGGTGTTCTGGTATTTAAAGAGAAAAAAAAAAGACAATCAACCAAAAGAGACTGTGCATGAAATACCCCATGCCTATTGCATCCAATGGGAAGAGAACAGAAAATGCCTACGACTGAACCGATGTGCAGGTTGAGATATCATGATCAGTCACCACAGCATCAGCTTCACACAGCGACTCAAAATGTAAGGGTAAAAACCAGAAAATACACACACTGCATTCAAATTCTTATATTTCCAAACACTCGAGAAATCTTTGGTGTTGGGAGTCAATACCTCATCTGCCCACTTTCACTCCATAAGGCCAAGAGAGGAGCAGTGTAGTGCAAGGGAAAAGAAAGAACACAGACATGCCAATAAAGCTCAGTTCTGTTGTATCGCCACCAAACATGTCAACTGTGAAAAGAGGGGGGGGGGGGGGGGGGTCTGTGGAGCAAAATATCAGAACAGTGATGTACAGATAACCACAATGTTCTTGCAAAAAGAAGAAAAAAATACAGATCTGCTGTGAAAGGCCAACAACAAAAATTGGGCAACAAATACACCATCTAAATTTATATGAAAAAAAAAAATCTCACAGGCAGACATTTTCCCTCACATTTTCAGAACTTTACTCTTAAACAGATTTGTTTGAGTATCGACACATTTTCTTTGCTTCTCTGCACACCACTTTCTTAGTGTTGCACAGATTCCTTTAACTACTAAGCAGAAATGAAGAGCAGAATCAGGAGCTTTTTGTTTGCAGCGCATTGCATAGGTTGTGGAGTCAGTGACGGGACCAGACGAGTCAATTTGGCTGAGCTGTGGACAAAACACACTACTCAGGTACACACCTGCTGCACCGACATGAAGTGTGCCGATGGAAATTGGCACAAATTGATTGCAATTTTTCTATACATGACCCTCACACACTGTTGACTAGACAAGACGGTACAGATTGAGCAGTGTGAATGCTGATTGACTACGTGGCTGCCACATAGTTTGAACTCACTTCTACACAGTTCATCGCACACTCTTCAGCTTTGTACTCTCACAAATGCACACACACACACACACTTGCTCAGCCTTGTTTGATCAGAAATGTCTAAAAACTTAAACACAGTAGAAGGTGTGGGTGTGACCACGTCATATTCATTTTGATCTAACAAACTTCTGTCTGGACTACCAGTGTTACGAAATTTGGCAGCAACTTGTCACTGTTGCCTAGGTAAATGATAACTTAAAAAAAAAAAAAAAAAATCAAATTTACTGATTTATATATACTGCAAACACGGCAGTCAATTTCCACAGCTCTTAGACTCTTAAAAGCTGGCACTTGAGCCCTAATGATCTAATCTTAGCTCATGCACTGACCGCATGGAAGGGTCCTACTTCCCCCCTTAAAGTTAGCATGGCGACCTTTCCACTGTTACAGTGGAGAAAAGTGACCACACAGATTTTGATTTCCAATTTTTTTTAGTGCTGTGGGATATGTTTGCGATATTCTTCAGTGCTATATCCAAATGTATTCAATGCAGTGTTCTGTTTTTGTAAAGAAGTGAATTTGAATCAATATATCCGTATTGTGTAAGAGTTATAACAAAAAATAACAGCTGGATTGGATGTTCCTGTCATGTTGCTCTTCTTTGTTTAGTATTGAGTGTTAATTTTTATGCTAGTGACATAAATTGATTGCAATTTTTCTTCTGAATTCAATTTAGTTTGACTTTGGCAAAGTCAGGATTGTCATCTTGAAATGTTTTATGTTTTAAACTTCCTTCAATATTTTTTGTATCTCGTCTACATGTTCTTCCCTTCTTTAAGGTTCAAATCTGGGGAAAATCTGGTCAATTTTACTGTCTGATCTCGGTTAGCATAGTGCGTATGTGTTGAGTGAACAGGCCTGCCACACGCAGTGCGCTTGTCTTACATAACGTAAGCTTTGGCATCTTTCCAGCCATCCACCTCTTAGGCCTAGGCCTGGGGACTATGCTGAGCAACTGACTTAAGGCCTTCCACCTGAGCGTGCCATGGTTTGAGATAAGTGGTGGGGAAAGGGTGGGGAAAAAAGAGAGAGGTGTGGGGGTACAAGGAAGGGGGGTGCTCATTTTAGCAGTGGCCTGAGTGTTGCCCCATAGGTGCGCTGTGCAAACAAAATGAGCATTCCAAATCCTTTTCGTATTGATGCTTGGATATCTAGTTATATGACACAGAGGAAATCGTTCTTTAACATATAATGCAGAAACAACTCGAGCTTATTCTTTACCAATAGAGTTGCTTTGAAGAAAATAATCTTGACTCCCTGTCATACACAAAATAAGTTCTTATTTCATCTGCGTGATAATTCTCACCAGCTGTTTGCCCCCAGTCCAAAGTCTTGATTACTTCTAACAGAAACTGAATGCAAAGTACACACACACACAATTCTCCTTATTTCAGAATGGGATCCAAAAGAGATCATCTGAACAAGCCTTACCTTAGTACTGATATATTGAAGCTGGAAATCCTGGAATTGCTATTCTAGAAATCTGACTGGTAAACGGGGAAAATGACTTCATTTTCAATCAAGCAATCTGTCCCCATGGGGATGCTGAGGGCCTGTCAGCATAAATAGCATCCCCACCTTCAGGAAATTCTGTGCTAGGAAATCTCCCTTTTCTGGTCCTTTTTTTTCTGTCATGTTCCATTTCTTCCTGTCCCCTTCTTGTCTATTTTCTGTCCTTCTTGGTCCTTTCTCTTGCCTTTTTCCAGAAAGATTTAAAAGATAATAGTTCTCTCCCACCTTGAAGTCAGATGCCCTAGGCCTGACGTGTCGGGTGCTTAATGGCAGCGCAGTGCGTTTTTGCTCACATGACGGACAACAATATTTGCTGTCAGAAGAATCAAACAATCTGAAATTCTTGGAACTGAAGATTCAACTGTTCTTCCTCCACTGACTTGGCATACAGCCACAACAGTTTGGAAAGTTTCCTGTTCAAAATCTAATCACAGTAGAAATATAAAAAAAATGAGGTATCAGACTTCAAGAGCTACAGCTGATGAGGATGATCACAACAGACTAGATCGTCTTTATTTGTGTGCTAAAAGATCACAGTGATGCCACAACACTATGTCGGGTAGAGGGGGCTTAAAAGACAGCACTATTTGATATCCATGTATTCAGTATACACACACACAACACACACATATATGCCTACACACATACACACACAGAGCATGCATGTGCATCTTATGTGACTGTTCCTGGGAACAGATAAAAATACAATTAAAAAAATAAAAGACAGCCAATAATGTGCAAAAAATCACAGAAAAGCCGTCATTGTGAAGGAACGAAGCCCCGCCATCAGCTGAGGATCAGGATCAGCACTCTCAGTCACTTCAAGCCAACCCACCTCCCTCCTGTCCAGTCACTTTCCATTTGCATAGAATCGAGGATGAACAAAGCTCCACCATCTCAATCATGATCATTTGCAATGTTACAATGTCTTGGTGTGGACACAAGCGCAGCATAGGATGATTCGAGGGGAAGGGGGGGAAAGAAGAAAGAAGGTGTATGGGAACCAACAGTACAAGTTCGGTATACAGGTAAAAAGGGGGAGGGGGTAGGGGGGCTTACACTCACTCACTCACTCACTTTCGCAGGACATGTACATCAGCAAAGGCAGCGCATCCCGGTGCAATGCAGACAACAATCAACAAGATGTTAAAAATCAGGTGATACAAAAAGGAATGAGAAGCTGAAGTGATGACCAAATCCACGGTGAAAATGTCAAAAAAGAGTGCCAGCAGACAATTAATTAATTATATACACGATGGCTGTGATCACTCCAGCAGGCACTTCAGATAAATTGCTGAGATTTAGGATTCCCTTGCCTCCTTGGGGGGGAAAAAATGAACACAAAATTCTCTGCACTTTGCACTACACAAACCACTGTTCTCCCTTCCCTCCCCACCTCCCCTCTCCTGTGGACACTGGCCTCCTCAGCCTCCACACACACAGCTCATGCAGCACTAACACAAGACAGGCCACGCTCTCTGCAGCCTCTGCCTTCTCTCCCGCAGTCTGCTCTTCTTCAGCCTGGGAGTGACTTTTCTGGAAAACGCTTATGTACATCACAGTCCAAACCAAACAAGGACAGCCCTTACATCATTTCTTGGTGCAACAATCATGAACCATCACTCCCAGGAATACAAAAGACAAGACAGGAAAAGAAGAGAGGAAAAAAGTGAGAAGAAGCAAAAATGATCCGTGTCCATCATTGGCAGTCCTGGTGATGTTCACAAACATGCACCAGTGAAGGGACCGCACTGACAGTGACATCATGTGCATATGCCTACACAGTCATCCACCCTGGTCAACAGGATGCAGTACGTACAATACAGTGATGATTGTCAAAAGAGACAACATTCAAAGTAAAGCCTGTATGGCCCAGGCAAAGCAGCAATGTGAAGGAAAACATTATTGTGTTGTTTTCAGTGAAGACCAAAAAAATTATCAAAGAAAAAAACCTTTTCCCCCTCAAAGGACATTTCTTTGAATGTGTGCATACCATACATTATATCAACATATCAATACTGTTCTGGAGAGACATTTTCTTTACATTGCACAAAGAGAGTAAAAAATGTCGTAAAATATTGCACAGCTTCACAAAGGTGCTGGAGAGCAACAAAAACTGTTGATCAAGTAATCAAATTGGAAAAGCGTTTACAGGGGATGTGGGAAGTAGGAGAGAGAATGTTTTCTGTACACATGTTGGACACCCCTTTCTCACACAAGACCACTGTCAAACCATTGTAGCTTTAGGCCAATGTAAGGAAACCACAGCAACATTTCAATAATGTTCTAAAGAGGTTCACTTTTATCATTTTAAATTCAGTGAAAATAAAGAACTTTCTGACACTACCATACCCCTACACCCACCCCCTAGGTGAAAAAACAAAACAAACCCAACAAACCAAACCAAAATCTAACCCCCCCCCCCCCCCCCCCCAGGCTCTTTCACTTGCAGTGCTCACCTTCCTGCCAGCTTCCCCACAGAGACATGTTCTGGTCCTCTGACCAGCAGTGCAGAGAACATGGCTGTGGTCCAGCAGTTTAATTAACAGCTCCATGCAGCCACTGCCTTGTATGATTACAGAAGGACTGTTCCACAGACACTGGGGAACTTAAGTGTTCTTTTCTTCACTCAAATGAGTCCACTGCCTCACCTCACTGGAATTTTGTCCCACAGATTCTGGGAACTTGCATTTTGTTTTGGTTTTTATTAAAAGATGAAGACTTTTTTGGCATCATTTTCAACGCTGCTCTTATTTTCTTTTTGAAACTCTTACTTTGGGATGACAAGATTTTGGTGCTGTTCATAATTTTTCATCAAACGTCTTTGCATTGTTTTGCCCCTACAACTGTCAGGTGAAATCTTTTGGTACAGAGGTCTGGTGCCGCACGGTCTTTCAGTTTCACTCGTGAAGTCTTCATCACATTTGCCACGTAAAATGATGCCAGTGAAACCAGAAGACCACACAGAGTGACAGAACACTTCCACATTCACAGACCCTCACTAACAGTGGTGGAGGAGGAACAGGGCAAAGACTGACAACATCAAATCTCCTTGCAGAACTGCACCATCTCAATCAGTACTTTCAGAAGAAGTAAAAAGAAAAAAGCTTGAGGACTTTAAAGAAAAACCATCTTTGAATGAAAAAAAAAAAAAAATCAAGATATGCACCTAAGCAGTCACTTGATACTAGCTGAGTCCTAAGAAACAAATGGCACAGGGGTCTATAGAAGCACTGGACACATGTCACGTTTACCAAGCTGTTCAACAAAGGACTCCTGACAAGTCTAACAGCGTGTGGAATCAAGCAACAAGGGGATTACTGCGCAAAGAAGCCTTCCTTCACTGGTCTTTATATCACTTCAACTTTACAACCCCCACCCACCCCAAAAAAAGTTACTGGCCAAACAGGAGATCACCATCCTGAACTGAAAAAAACAAAGAAACAAACTGGCTTTCAATCATTTTAGAATGACCACAACTATATATCAATGATGGTAGCTGCTGTCTATTGAAACTCTAGCCTTGTCTAGACCCCCCAAACTATAAATTACATTTCAATTTGACTTTCTGTTCTCATTATTCACAACAAAAATTTCAATACAAAAAAGCTTTAAGTTTATAAGGTATAGTGATGTATACATTATCTGTTAATACAATCCTTTGTTTAAAAATGCCAAATCCTCTTTTCATCTTTCAAAGTAACCTGCCAATCTAACAACATTCAATATTCTTCAGAGCAGATAAAACAGTACACAAAAAAAAAAGAAAAAGAAAATTACCAACTTGTGAAATAGCAATATCATTATTGAATGTTGTAAGGATTTTGATGCTTTTCCAAAGGCTACACATCCATTCCCCACCACCACAGTTTACAACACACCCAACGCATTCAACTCTGTGGGAAGGAGGGAGATCAAATCAAGGTTGGTTTCAAAGACAATAATAATGATAATAATAATAAAATAAAACCCCAACCAACCCCGTCTCTTGGCATCAACCACACCCTGCTACAGACAACTTCAACCAGACAAAAAACCACCCCCACTCTGGCAGGGAGGGGTGAGATGCACACACACACACAAGCGATCCACAGCCACCCTGGGTGGCCAGGGCTGGGGTGTGCACTGCTGGGTGCTGTCCTGTCCTGTCCTGTCCTTGCAGCAATGTCCTGCACTGGACTCCACGCCCTGCAGCCTGGGATTAGGCGCGGGCACGCATCAGCAAAAGGAGCCGTGGGTGAGGCAGGGCAAGATGCTGAGTCCTCTCAGGGCACATGTGGCCCTCACACCTGCCACTGATACATACACACACACTCACTCACTATGTCCTGCAACGGTAGTCTACTAGGTGCATTTGAGGATGGACAGTTCTGTCTTTCAGAATCTGTTGCCAGTGTTATGGAATTTGAGGTACTAAAGAGTGTGTGTTGTGTGTGTGTGTGTGTGTGTGTGTGTGTGTGTGTGTGTGTGTGTGTGTGTGTGTGTGTGTGTGTGTGTGTGTGTGTGCGTGCTGCGTGCGTGCGTGTGTGTGATCAAATACATAAAACATCTGGGTTTTTGCCTACACCAAGGAGATTGCATGTAGTACTCTTTGACACTAACAGTAGTTTTCTAAAGGATTAGCATGATCTGCTCACTTTTCTACTTCATACTGTCCAATGATATGTCATCAGCTGAAAGATAACACTTCCACAATATCCACCAAACTAGCACAACCTTGTTAGTGGACAGTTTCTGCTTTTCCAGCATTTTCCAAACTTACAATTGCAGGATAAGTAAAACAAATATACTATAAAAAAAAGTTCAAAATAATGTGAAAGAGATCACAAAAATGGCTACACATAATTTTTTCACTAACTTTCATAAAACCAAAAAAAAACCCCATTAGAATGTACAAAATGGAGTTTACTGATAAGTTGAAAATTTCACCTTTATCACAAGACTACCTGACATTGTTTCTGTCACTTTGTATGTATATATATACTATACTTGCTATTTTTTTCAAACGCATCAAGAAAATCCTCAGCAATTTGAAATTGTTTTCTGTAAACTATATCTATTTATCACAGCATCAACTGCACAACCCTTTCTTTGATCTGAAATAAATACAACAAGTGTTTTTCTCTGATGCAACACCAATATAAACAAAATACTACTGATAATGACCTTACCACACATGCCTAAAGCACGAGTATATAATCCCTTCTCAGGGAATATGCACATAGTGCATGTCAACTGCTTTAACAAAAGAATTTTTTTTTAATCCTGCTGACTACGATACTGCAGTAATAATTATACTAGTATTGTTACTGGAGGGTCACACACATGCAGCTATTTTTCTCCAAACCATGCATGTAAAACCATCCCTATTAGCTCAGGTCCTTTAAACTGAAACACAGTCAACAGGCCCATAATGCACAGAACTAAAACTCATCTCATTCAGATGTATAACTTCTACATCACACCATCCTCACAGCTCAAAAGTCATGTCATCTATCTCCCCTGCTGATGGGGAGACTGAAGCAAAGGTAGAAACTGCATCCCAGAGGAGAAACTTCAAGTCAAAAGACTGAAATCCCATAGCCATCTGCTACCTTGACAGACACTAAGACTCACTGCATCCCAGAGGAGAAACTTCAGGTCAAACAAAAGACTGAAATCCCATAGCCATCTGCTACCTTGACAGACACTAAGACTCACTGCATCCCAGAGGAGAAACTTCAGGTCAAACAAAAGACTGAAATCCCATAGCCATCTGCTACCTTGACAGACACAGACTCTTCATCAGTAGCTGACATTTACAATGACTTAAATCCCCCAACACAGCTTTGACAGATTCTGGGATTCTTCACCAATAGCTCCAGAAATCCCCTATCCATTCATTTCTTTGGCAGACTAGGACTCTTCCATAAGTTTTCATTTCTTTGATACACTAGGAGTCTTCCATAAGCTGATATCTGGAGCTGCAATCATGAACTCTTTCTTCCTTGCCATAGCATATAAGGCAACACTTCACACACATCATAATGTCTTACTCAGAATGCATTTTGACCAATCGCCGACTATATGGCACTTCACAGTAGTTGTGTTAGTAAAGTATACAAGTGATTGACCAGGTAATTTTTCTTTGTGCAATATGAAGAAAAAAGTAAAGTATGGGCAGACTTATTATCAAATCAAATTAGACGTCTTTGTTTGCTGTTGTCATATTTTTTACTCCCCCTTCTCTTAAAAAATTGCCGGTGTGAAGCAGGTTTTCATAACGTGTGGTTGATAGTCTCCATCAGTTTGATAGAAAAAAAACAACCCAACCCAGTAAACTATTGACACCTGCCCAACAACTTAAATTTTTTTTTTTTTAAAGAATTTGGTTAAAAAGCACCGACTAACAAGCTAAAGTGTTGTGCTTTGGTCAACCCATTTACTGACTAGCATTTCCTAACCAATGCTGCAACTGATCATCATGCAGATTTATTTTGTTGACAGTAGTCTCCATGGGCAGTCTTTGTCTCTCAATGATCACTTCATTCACTGTATCATTCAACCAGGAACATACTCTCTTGGTCATGGTTCTGATACACTTGTCTTCTGAAACAAAGACGTCTAATTTAATTTGGCTCTTCTTGGTAATGTCATTCCTCTTTGTCACTGTGCAGGAGAGATCTTTCTAATAATGTCATTCCTCTTTGTCACTGTGCAGGAGATATCTTTCTAATGTCATTCCTCTTTGCCACTATGCAGGAGACATCTTTCTAATGTCATTCCTCTTTGCCACTGTGCTGGAGATCTCTTTATGGTAATGTCATTGTTATTTGTCACTACCCAGATCTCTTTCTAATAATGTCATTCCTCTTTGTCACTGAGCAGATCTCTTTCTAATAATGTCATTCCTCTTTGTCACTGAGCAGATCTCTTTCTAATAATGTCATTCCTCTTTGTCACTGAGCAGATCTCTTTCTGATAATGTCATTCCTCTTTGTCACTGCCCAGATCTCTTTATGATAATGTCATCCCTCTTTGTCACTGAGCAGATCTCTTTCTGATAATGTCATCCTTCTTTGTCACTGAGCAGATCTCTTTCTCAGTTTCTGATAATGTCATTCCTCTTTGTCACTGAGCAGATCTCTTTCTAATAATGTCATTCCTCTTTGTCACTGAGCAGATCTCTTTCTGATAATGTCATTCCTCTTTGTCACTGAGCAGATCTCTTTATGATAATGTCATTCCTCTTTGTCACTGAACAGATCTCTTTCTGATAATGTCATTCCTCTTTGTCACTGCCCAGCAGATCTCTTTATGATAATGTCATCCCTCTTTGTCACTGAGCAGATATCTTTTGGTAATGTCATCCCTCTTTGTCACTGAGCAGATCTCTTTCTGATAATGTCATTCCTCTTTGTCACTGAGCAGATCTCTTTATGATAATGTCATCCCTCTTTGTCACTGAGCAGATATCTTTTGGTAATGTCATTCTTATTTGTCATTCTGATGCCACAACACAAAGATGTTACAGTGAAACCAATCCCAAACCTGCACCCTGCACTCAGTTTATATGAATGAAGTCTGCTGGACACATCTTACAGCTGGACAAGTCACTTGCACTCAGCACAAGAATATGGACAGGTTTGGCCCTCCATCTTCTTTGCCAACTGTTATGAACAATACATCATGAACTCTGTGGGACTAACATGTTCTCCCTGAATGAAAAATGCAAGAATAACTGAAGCACTGGAATGGGTTTAAAAAGCAAGTGGAAGTTGTTATCCAAGGCTGTTGCCTGCAAATATTGCATCCCTGTTCACGACATCCCAAAGCCTGTACAACTAGTTATGACAGGGCTTGTACAGCTCACACAATACAGCAGCAAAAATTCCCCATATCTTTTTTTGTTGTCTTTTCAATGCACACATTTCTAACATGCGTGCTAAAGACCAACCACAGGTAACCAAGCTGTCCATCCATACACACCTACACTACGTCCAAGAAGTCAATGGCACCCCAACAAGGAAAGCTGCATCTGGCAGGATACATAGGTTGATATATATATGCAAGGGCAGGCAAAGGGTTTGGAACTCGGTACAGAAACCAAAAGAACAGTAGTGTCTCCGTGCACAATAGTCAAGTTCCAGCACAGCAGCAACATAGCAACTTCAAAATACTGCTGCATGGTAAAGAAGAAAAGATTCAGAAAAAAACACATCGCAAAAATTGTTTTTTAAGAAATATAAAGATGAAAAAATACAGTTATGTGTCATCAACATCCAATGCAGAGATAACCAGAAAGCACAGGTTGAATACAAAAACCAAGATCAGAAAGAGCGTGACTGTAACTTTTCATTGCTTTCAGCCCTATGTCACCCATGTACTACTGTGAACTGAGCACAACTACCAGTGAACACACAAGTTTTTTTGCACAACTTTCCACGAATAAATGCCACTCAGCCAATGCACACTACATCCGTTGTCTTTTTTTATGGATACTTATTCGTTTTGAAGTGTTTCTACCAAGATGAAAGCAGTCAGCAGACCCATATGGTCAGTGAAAGACTTTGGGCATCAGTGAAAGAACATGAATGTGTTTAAAAACAGAGAGAAAACACCACATGCACACAGAGTAAACATCTCCTTGCAGCCACAACCACCAGCTGTCAGATGCTGACATCTCACTGATCCCTTTCTTTCCCTCATACTGAGCATTTGGAAACCACCTTTCATGCTGTTTTAAAAATGGAATAAAAGTGCTGAAAAACACAGTCTGGGGACACAGGCATTCAACCACCCCAAGTTATGTGCATGATTTTTTTTATCATGACAGAGCTGTTGCTAATAAGCAACCAAATAATGACCTCTTTGATTCATTATCACACATGCATTAATTTGGTGCACACACCCATACACAAGTAACCACAAATCCTTGTTATATACCAGGGCCAAACAAATCAGGGTTAACCCAAAAACCAGTACATGTCATATAAAGCACTGCCCAAAGTTAAAACGCCTGTATATTCTCCATGCTCACACTCTGTCACACTCCACTGTCAACATGCTGATCAATACATGTCATTCTGTCTGCAGTAAAAACCAAAGTGAGCTCAGCATCATCATCAGAACAAGCAAAAAAGGCGTGAACAACAGGCAGCATCATGTTAACACACACACACATCATAAGTAAGCCATCAGTCCACTTCACTCTCTGCTGTTGCAAATATCTTCAAGATATCAACATAAAAAAAAAAGTTGTCATGCACTCAGACCACAATTACAATCAGAGCATGGTAAGATAAAGTGATGCATGATTGGATCTTCATGTCTTCTTTTATAAAAATACAGTCCTAATGTTCACTACGGTCATCATTACAAGCTATTAAACCTGTCTCAAG
>CM060329.1:8045304-8090304 GCA_030674155.1 Stramonita haemastoma
ACACTTTGCCACACTACTACACCCCACCCCACCCTCTACCTCTACCTTACCTTAGCCACTAAGCTTTCAGCAGAGGAGCGTCGGTGGCGGGCCAGGATGTTCTGGCGGTACTGGGACTGGACGTGGGAGGAATGACGAGGGGGCCGCGCTCTGCGCTGCGGTGCAGGTGAGTGGACAGGTCAGGCAGGGCGGCAGAGTCGCTGTAGCGATGCAGGGCGCGGGGGTCCTCTGTGTCTGCAGAAGATCACCAATGCTTGTTAGCTTCAGGCCTCCTCTTTTCCTGACAAAACTTCACACTAAAGTACATTTAGCTTTTTTTTAATATATATATTATCATTACACATGACAAATACACAGGACTTTACACAAGACAAGTACATTTAGTTGTTTTTTTTGTTTGTTTTTTAATCATTACGCATGACAAATACACAGCACTTTACACAAGACAAGTACATTAAGCTTTTTTTTTTCATTACACATGACAAATACACAGGACTTTACACAAGACAAGTACACAGGACTTTACACAAGTACATTTAGCTTTTTTTTTTTAGTCATTACACATAACAAATACACAGCACTTTATGCAAGACAAGTACACAGGACTTTACACGAGTACATTTTGCTTTAAAAAAAAAAAAAATCATTACACACGACAAATGGACTTTTCACAAGTACATTTAGCTTTTAAAAAAAAAAAATCATTACACGTGACAAATACACATCACTTAACACAAGTACATTCAGCTTTTAAAAAAAATAATCATTACACATGACAAATACACAGGACTTTACACTTAAGTACATTTAGCTATTTTTTAATCATTATACATAACAAATACACAGGACTTTACACAAGTACATTAAGCTTTTTTAAAAAAAAACGTTACACATGACAATATACACAGGACTTTACACAAGACAAATACATTTAGCTCTTTTTTTTTTTTTTTTTTAATCATTACACATGACAAATACACAGGACTTTACACAAATACATTTAGCTTTTTTTTCCTGACCGACTCTACAAATAACAATTACACAGAACTCTATACAAGTACATTTTTTCCCTGACACTTTACCATAACATATACACAGAACTTATCCATGAATCCATGTAACTCTGCTTGTTAGTCTGCTTCTCTCAACAGACCACTGCCATTGAATGGCTATGAGTTCTGCAGTTAGCATAATCTGTAGAAGCACCATTCAGCGTGAAAACGAGTGATGATACAGTGAAAGTGGAAGAATACAAATGTTCATATGAAAACAACGTGATGAAGAACGTGATGAAACAAGACATACAGTAATGCATGGAAAAAATACAGTGATTATGACTTTCTCAACCTCTTTAGGCAATGATGGTAATTATTTCAAAGTGAAAGTTCCAGTTTCACAAGGTGATTATGACTTTCCCAACATCTTTGGGCAATAATGGTAATTATTGCAAAGCAAAATTCCAGTTTCACAAGTTGACGGAACAGCATGCACCAATTCATGAAGACTAGCCTACAGAATGCTAAATGTACTGGTCAGGCTTCTTTGGATTTCTGCTATATGCTACAGCTGTCAGTTTCCCCTCCTTTCAGCTGCACTCAGCTGCTATCCATTCCATCCCAGCTGGTGCTAATTATAGCACAAACTGATGGCACTTGTACTTGGTAAAAGGAAGGGGTTAACTTTAGCACTGGACCCTAAACCCTTGACTGAGTTATGCTGGATTTCCCCACTGTGATGCTGCTACCTGCTTCCAGGGCAGCACTGCCATTATCAATCTCACATGCTTGTTCACAAGTTTTAAATGTAGTTCCCTCCTTTTCACTTTAAATAGTAACGACAACAAATGACACTCCCCTTCCCCAACACACCTGTGCATATGTGCAGGTCTATGTGTATGTAAACCTAAAGGAGATAAGAGGGAAAGTGAAGAGGAAGAAAACATAACATGAAATATACACATTCATAAAATGAGTAAATCATTCGTGAATGACAAAAACATTCTGCTGTAGCTTCTGATATCTTCAAAGACAATCAAAAGCAAACAACTGAAACTAGAGCAACTATTAACATAAGGTTACAGATAATTATGCGTGATGTCCCTTGCATAAAATTGTTTGAAAAAAACAAAGCCCAAACCAAAAAAGCTAGTCAGGTCCATGTTTTGACACTGTGTGTATAGAGAGGCTACTAATAATTGGAGATTTTCTATTGATATCTGAAGCCTCAGAAACACAGGGCCATCAGTTTCTCCAGTGACAATGACTGAAATAGTCAATACCTGGGGGATATACTCTGCATTTCCTTTACATCAAACGTATGAATCCCCCATAAAGATGTACAGATGCATCACACGTAAAGTAAAAACATACTACTCCACAGTAATGGTGCACCTGTCTTCACTATACAAGCAAAAGTTTCTTCGCAGAATAGTTTCAGTGAAGATGTTAACATAGCAGCAAAACACCACTACAGCATACTACCTCACCAGCACAACCACTCTGATCACAACATGTACCATGTGCACTGCACCACAAGGTAACACATACACACCAACATCTTTCCACACCACTATATCATACATAGCACAGAACAACTAATCAAAGCACAATATGTCTTGGTGCCCTAGTGACACACTGAACAAACTGACATTGTAGCAGCCACAAGTCCTTAAAATGCAGAGGGGAGTTCAGTGGAACCTTTCCTCAGTTTTAAAACAAAGTTCCATGTTCATTTCTGAACAGTTCCTGAACAAAATGATCAAATTCAATCAATTAACTCTGCACCCTAACTTTTCAAAGAACACAAACATCTGCATCAATAGAATAAGGTAACTAATCACACATTTCCTGTGTGTTAATAACTGGACAACTGGGGGAAAATAACCAATTCTACAAGCATGAGAAAAACCAGCAGACTCTTGTGGTCATTCTCACCGACTATCAACTGCATCATAGTCTTTCATGCCATTTCCAACTATTTATCATCAATTAATTTGGGCAGTCCTCTCCGTGAAGGTTGCTACCTAACATTCACATTCAGCAGATTTGGATTCTACCTAGCAAATCATATGATGAAGACAACCTTTTATGCCTGCGTTTTATATTCATCGCACTCTCAAAAGAGATATATTCATGACATAGACGATGCATGTATAACATGGAGATGCAGAATCGTGAACTGAAAAAATGGTATATGATAAATAAAAAGAAAGAAAAAAAGAAAAAAAGAGAGAAACAGTATTGTCCAATCACTTCACAAAGGCTGCATTTTTAGGTAATATCACTTGTAAGAATAGTGATATTAAAGTTCTTAAATCACATATACACACACTTCATACGTACTCACACATACACACACCATGCTTAAGCCCTGTCCATGTACGACAATCAGACCACATTACTCTTTGGCTGAAAACATGTCGGTTTTCTGTCAGGTAGCTATTGACATAGCAGAGTCTCATGCACACAAGAAGACCCAAAAGGCAGAAAGACGTACAATACACCCTGATACCCACACACCAGCCACAAAGCACTGTGATACACTCACTAAGTGCCTCTCTCAGGCTGAAGCTGCCATTCTCTGTCTACCACCACCTGAACTAAGAAGCAATGCATGAGACATCGTATCAAGCAGACTTCTACACCAGTAAAGATGCTGACACAAGGGCCATTTGAACCTTAAGGTTGGTGAGGAATGCTTCAACACACGTGGCTGGATCTGTCAGCCTGAAGTGAGGGATAGGTGAACTGCTACAGGGTACATTTGAAATGCATGTGAGATACAGTTGGTGTGAATTGAGGAATCTGACCACATACAATCACTGCACTCTACACCACACAAAGCAGATTGCTGATCAGCATGACAGTGATACTGACATGAAAGTGAGTTCAATGTGGAGTGCTGACTGGCTGTGAGACACTGGCTGTCCATTTTGAAACAAAATAAGAGTGCGTTTTG
Organism: Stramonita haemastoma; assembly: GCA_030674155.1. Lineage (NCBI taxonomy): Eukaryota > Metazoa > Mollusca > Gastropoda > Neogastropoda > Muricidae > Stramonita > Stramonita haemastoma. The sequence goes on from CM060329.1 coordinate 8,049,262, forward strand.
AACACTCAAGTTCAACACAAAGTTGTTGGGGAAAAAAAGTTTATGATGAAAATTGGTCTCCTCCCCCCTGTCCTCCCCAGCTATGTTGGCTAAAGTGGCCCATGTGTCAGCTCCAAAGCACCATTAGCGATATCACCACTTCAACAGAGATGATCCAAACAGCAGACACACATCACACAGACCTACAGCCACACACACCACACAGACCTACAGCCACACACACCACACAGAACAGTCACACACACACACACACACACGTCACAGATCATACCATTCACACACACAGAAGATCTAAAGCCACAACACCACACACACACACACACAACACACACAGACCTACCACACACACACACATATCACAGACCTGCAGCCACACACACACACACATATCACAGACCTACAGCCACACACACACACACACACAGATCACAGCCACACACACACACACACACACACACACACACACACACACACACACACACACACAACACACACACAGATCTACAGCCACACACACACACACACACACACACACACACACACACCACACACACACACGCACACACACACATTACAGACCTGTAGCCACACAACGCATGCACACACGTACACAAGCACGCACGCATGCACACACCAACACACACACACCACACACAATATCACAGACCTACAGCCACACACATACATGTCACAGATCTACACAAACACACACACACAATCACAGACCTACAGCCACACACACCACACACATATCACAGACCTACAGCCACACACATACATGTCACAGATCTACACAAACACACACACAATCACAGACCTACAGCCACACACACACACACCACACACACACACACATGTCACAGACCTACAGCCACACACATAGGTCACAGATCTACAGCCATACATACACACATACACTTCACAGACATACAGCCACACACCACACACACCACAGCCTTCACAACCTACAGCCACACACCACACACACCTACAGCCACACACACACACAAGTCACAGACCTACTGCCAGCCACACATACACAAGTCACAGACCTACAGCCACCCACACACACGTCACAGACCTACAGCCACACATACACAAGTCACAGACCTATAGCCACCCACACACAAGTCACAGACCTACAGCCACCCACACACACGTCACAGACCTACAGCCACACATACACAAGTCACAGACCTATAGCCACCCACACACAAGTCACAGACCTACAGCCACCCACACACAAGTCACAGACCTACAGCCACCCACACACACGTCAGACCTACAGCCACCCACACACAAATCACAGACCTACAGCCACACATACACAAGTCACAGACCTACAGCCACCCACACACAAGTCACAGACCTACAGCCACACATACACAAGTCACAGACCTATAGCCACACACACACAAGTCACAGACCTATAGCCACCCACACACAAGTCACAGACCTACAGCCACACATACACACGTCACAGACCTACAGCCACACACACACATGTCACAGACCTATAGCCACCCACACACACGTCAGACCTACAGCCACCCACACACACGTCACAGACCTACAGCCACCCACACACAAGTCACAGACCTACAGTCACCACCTCCAGCCTCTATCCAGCTAGGCACCAACCCTCAAGCAACAGCTACAGAAAAGCAGTGTTTCTATAAAAAGCAAGCACAAGATTTAATGATACAGACAAAGCACAAATCTCTTCTATTTTGAAATCTAGCAACATGAACATTATACTACAGCAGACACCCAGGTGAATCAGAAAAGAAGACTGACAGCGAAAAACATTGACTGCTTAAACCAGGCCAAAACATGGATGGTAACACAGAGTTGTGTAAAAGCCTGTTTACCCCTCTGTCTATGTTTATGTGTTGAAAAAGTGCTCAACCATCTAGACATAAATTCCAATTAATTTGTGAGTTTAAAGCACAACTATTTTGACTCTAGTTCTCTTCAGTCAAAACTATTTCTGTATCAAAAATGTAACCAGAACAAAATGTTAACTGGATTAATCATCCAACAAGCGCTACACAAATAACTTTCTTTTTCATTCCCTCCTTCAGGCCGGATAAAAAAAGTATGTAATACTTACTCTGTAACCCTTGAAAAATAAGCATAAAATAAAGATAAAGATAATTCTCATTATACCCTCCACTAATCTCATCCTGCATTGCTTTTCCACCTGTTACCCTCACCTCTCTCTTCTCACCTAACTCCATGAGGAGTCAGTCGCTAGGGCACTGCACAGAAACTTTCATGCAGCGTTCCTTGGGTAAGTTGAACTTGTTAGAGCCCCACATCCAAAGCTTTCATTAACATTGTGTAAAAAAAACAAAAAAACTATTCCATTCCCCTCGGAGTAAAAGGAGGAGAAAAAACCATGTAAAACCTGTTTTTGAAAAATTGAAGTAAATTTTTTTAAAAATTGTTGAAGTAAACAGGCTTGTCACACTCTGTGCACACAAAGCCATCAGACAAACACTGGACAAAGTGACCATGACCTACTTAAGCAGCATGTATACCCACAGCCATGCACAGCAGAGAGAAAAGGACCGATGTGCACAATACCAAGTTGACCACATACCTCGGTGTCGGCCTCGCCCCAAATGTTTGAAGAAGTTGACCAATTTACCACCTAGTTGCCAGTACAGTGATTGAACATACCAATGTCAGTGTTGGGAAGGTTAGATGGAGAAACAACATGTCAACACCAGTGGTTTACAGGAAAAACACACACATGGTGATAGAACACTTTTTTGGTTTTACCATGTACATTGACACAGATGTATACTTCAAAATACAGTGAGCTTCATGGTTCCATTTCAAACAGGTTCATCAACAACTATATGCAGACTATCATGAAGTAAAATGTACTTACACAATTTAAATAAACAAACTGAAAATCTATGTGCTCACATTCTTTTCTACTAGCCTTACCTTAAAAGTCCAGAAAATTCCAATCACAGAAATCATGTAACAGAAATAAAGAGAGAGAGAGAGAGAGTAGAAAAATGTTGCCCTCAAAATATAAAATGTTTCTCATTACAAAGCAGAGATATGTGATATGTATGACCAAATATTTATCCCAAAACATTCCATCACGCATAAGAGTAGGCCATCTGTGCCGTAAGAGTATCATGTGACCGTGGGAACAGATGACAAGATTTACAAAACTGCATACACACGGGGACTGGATAAAAAAAGCACACGACTGCTTATTCCATTATCCTTTATATAAAAAGAATTTTAAAAAAAAAAAAAAATAAGGGAAATGGTCATTTAAAGCTTACAAATGTTAGCAATTTTCAACACAATGTTTCGATGAAGTTCCCAGAATAGGGAGGGACCTACAGCCAGCAACAGCTGCAATAAAAAAGAATCCAAGCACAGTAAGTAACAAATCTCTTCTCACTGATCCTGAAATGTGATGAAACAAACAACCTCTTCTCTCAAACACAAAAGTATAGATCTTTAAAACAGCCAGCAGAGCAAGGAGTGTTCACCCTGTTGAAAGTTGAAGTGATACAAGAAACAAGATAAGTCACAGAGGTAGGGAAGAGGCAGAAAGATACCAGACTTCATTCCTCTCACCCCTCACAGGGTATGGGGGGGGATCAGACACTGACCTGGGGACAGAGCGGAGTCAGGGGGCCAGACACGCCAGGTGAGCCAGGAGGGGTGCGCACAGCATTGCCCACACTGACCGGCCGCTGCAGCTGCTGCCCACCTGGGGTCAGACGGGCTCCAGGTGTGGTCTGCAGGTGAAAGGAATCAAGATTGGATTGATAATGGCAGTGGACTTCTTCACACATCATCCAGAAATCCTCCCCTCCCCACAGCTGGTGTTTTACAAAAATGTCAGACTCTCTCTTCCAGCCATTAACCCTCCTAGTCCTGACCCAGGATTAAATGAAAATCATCCCCACCCCTCCCTGACCCAGGATTTGCCAGGATTAAATGAATCCCAATCCCCCCCCCCCCCCTCCCCCCAAAAAAAGCCTGACCCAGGATTTGCTGGGATTTACACACAGTAGTTTTCCATCCCACAGTGACCTTCACCGATCGCTACCACATGCCGAAGCAGTATCAGGCCACATGCACAAAGCCTGTGGTGAGAGTCTGGAAGTCATCATAGCTGCTGGTATGTACTTAGGAGGAAAAGGTAAGCAAGTCTGTCCTGTCTGTCCCGAGCCTAAGGCTCATCAGGCGGTGCTTATCCCGGTTTCTGTGGCGTTAAGCGACTGAGAGTCATAGACTCCCCCCTGGACAGGACGCCAGTCTATCGCAGGGTTAACCCCCAACACAAGGTTGGTACCCCTTTTACACCTGGGTGGGGTGAGAAAACAGCCGTAAAGTGCCTTTTCCAAGGGCACAACGCCATAGCCGAAAGCTGGGATCGAACCCGCAACCTTTAGATTACAAGTCCAACGCCCTAGCCACTAGACTACAGCGGCAGCATAAAGGTAAGCAAGCACCGTTCCATTTGATTGGAAAAAAAAATGCAGAGAACATTAACAGGTACACAACTAGTTCACACCATCATAATCTGCAACTACAAGACAATGACAACTGAACATACAGCTAACCCTCCTGGAATACTATCATTTGCCTTCTGAAGTTTGTACCCCATTATATGATTCTGTCTCCCTGATTTGACAACCCGGGTTCAATTCCCTTTCGAGGGGATTTTTCCCCTGGAGTTAGCATCAGTGCTGACTCCACTCTGTGTGCGAACACACGCTGAACATCTTGTGCACATGTTAAATCCTGTTCTGCTTTTCGTAAGAGTAGGCCATCGTGTGCTGGTAGGAACAGATGAAAAGATTTACAAAACTGCATACACACGGGGACTAGATGTAAAAAAAAGCATATAATAAACTTATTCCATTATTCTAAATATGAAAGAATAAAATAAATAAATAAATAAATAAATAAACAGACAGACAGACAGATAAGTTTGTGAGGGTTACCTGATTCTGTGTCAGAACAAGCGGCTGGCCCACTCTCCTCATCAAGGGGTTCTCGTCTGACTCTTGCTTGCCGATGCAGGCCAGCTTGAAGGAGTGGCCTTTACGACTCAGCTTGCGCACAGGGGTGGGAGGGGTGCGATCTCGCTCAAAGTCACTGTCCTCTTGGGGAAGGCTGAATGTACATAACCACTTTGTGATCATTGTTGTTGCTGGTTTGTATTCAGCATATTGATATAATGATAGTTGTATACATCGTCAACTATTTTCTGATGAGGTTGAACTGAAAATCTAGTGATTGTAGTTGTAATCGCATGTATACTTAGCTCATGACCTGTGCACACACACACGCATGCACATGCACACGCGCGCGCGCGCACACACACACACACACTTTATACCTGACTAATATCACAATTTGTGAAGATGTTAAAGGAATTTCAACACTTTATATATACACATACACCAACACATTCTTCACAGACTAAAACTATCATCATTACTTTGATTGGAAGATCAAAATTTACAGCAATAGGCCAAACAGAAAGTCACAAGTCAGTATTACCAAAGATTGCCAAAATGCTGTGTTTTACTGCTTAGTTTTTCTTCACATGATCCATGGAATATTACAGAAAAAGCATCTGTCCAAAAAAACACCCAAACTCAACCCTTTCTACACACAGAGATCAACATTCCTCAGGTCCAAGATGCCCCTGTAATTCTATTCCAAACAAGGAGGGTGCCATGCATAGCAAAATGTGACGGATGATTCTGTTACTGACTCGAGATTTTCCCTTGATTATCACAAATGGTTTTACAAAGTCATCTGAATTCTTTTGCTTATCTGTATAAAGGTTGAACTAATTTTCTGTCTACCTTTGCTTGCTCAAATCTATATGAGGTAAAGTACATACGAATGATTTGTTTCATTTTCTATTCACCATGTTTTGAGAAGGTATATAAAAAAGTTAACAAGTAAACTGTCAGGTTCTGAGTCTGATTCCCAGCTTTGCCTTTTCTTCCAAGTTTGACCAGAAAATCAAACTGAAGAAGACTCAAAACTAGTCAGACTATGCTTACAAACTTATGCATGTCAAAAGAACCCATGAAAGTTGAAAATTGGAAAAAGCTGGGAGATACCACCCTACTGTCTATGCAAAATTGGTAGGTTCAATTTCCGTTTTCCCAAATTTGGAAGGCAGATTCCTAAATGATTTGGAGATGGCGGGAAATGGTTGCATACACAGAAATCTACTATTGGTGAACCTCAAAGCTCTAGCCAAGGAACACAAAACAAAAAAGAAGAAAACAAGCTAAGGCTGAGGCCACTTACTCTCTGTAGACATAGATGCCATGTTTCTTGCCCTGGTCCACAGGTCCGGGGTGAACTAAGCTGTTTGGAATGATGGAGTCGCCGGGGGGATGGGGGGAGGAGGCGGAGGGGGCAGGGGGGGCACTCCACACCTCCTCCTCCTCAGAGCCTTCTCCCTCATCTCTCAGCTCCACTTCTTCTACTCCCTCCTCCTCTTCTTCTTCCTCCTCCTCTTCTTCTTCTTCATCCTCAACATCTTCAGGTTCTGGTTCATTGCGGGCAGACATCAGCTGGGAACGAGGGCGGTCTTCTTCATCAGCAGATCGCACACTGTTGGGAACACAGTCAGCATAATCACTAACTGCCACAACAGTTGTTTTTGTCTATTCTGTATGCCAATCTTTAACAGTGAAAATTTCTCTACTACCATAAGAGCATTCCAGCAGTAGCAAAAAACCAAAACACTTGAAAATGCATATGTTTTGGGGTGTGGTGGTGGTGGTGTCTCTGAAAATGTTATGCCCTATACATATAACACATCTGATGAGAAGCTTCTACAGTGAGTAAATCAGTGCCTACAGTTGTCACTGACCCTCCTACAGGAGGATTTTTTTTTCTTCGGTTTTTGTTTTGAAATTCCGAAAGAGTGCTTTTCATGACAGGAATCTTTGAGACAAGCATCACAGCTACAGGTGGAATTATAATGAAGCTCAGTGGATGACAAACTTACAAAGCGAGATTTTTTTTCATTATCAGGAAGCAAATCTGATTTGAACCACTTGTTCATTACGTGTGCTTCTTATGGATGGCAGGGTGTGTTCACATCATACAAGTACTGCAATCCTTTTCAAGTAGTGTACTGTTAATAACTGACAGTTCTAACAAATCATTAACCAGTAAAAGAAGTTAACATTTCACAGACATACACTACAAAGACAATCACAACACACCACACCATACCACATTATATTATTTCATACCACATCACATCACATACCACATCAAATTTTATCATACCATATCCCATTATATCATACCACACCACACACCACCCCACCAACACATACCACACCACACCACCCCCACCACATCACCACACCACCCACATTCCCAAACCCCCCCAAACCTTGTATGACTAGGGCGGCGAGACCCGTCCCCTTGCGGCACCACCAGCGAGGGTCGCGGAGAGGGGTTACGGCTGGAGGTGTGGTTCAGTCCCGGCCTGTCCCCTGCCGCCAGGTGGTTGCACGACGCGGCGCCACCGATGGAGCCGTTGACTGTCTGGTTCTGCAGCAGCTTGGCGGTGGCGGCACTGATGGAGGAGACGGGGTCGTACTGGGTCTTCTCCCCTGTGGAGCTGCTGCCGCGCAGCGACTGGGTGCGGTTGAGGAAGGGCAGGATGGGGCGCACCCCCGTCAGGGTGCTGACCACGCTGCCAAACAGGGTGTGGTTCCTCTGCACAGCGCACGTGCACAGACCTTTTGTCATGACATGTTTCCACATGGCTCAGGCCAAAGCCGTGTCAGTTATTGATGTCAGCTCATTGCCAAGGTCTACACTAAAATGTTGTGATGTTGTAAAATGTTGTGTTGAGATTGCCTTAGCCATGACAAGCTCTTAACAGAACAACCAGCACTCTCCTTTAAAAGAGAAAAAATCCTCTGAAGTCGGAGTATGGCTGTCTATATGGCGAGGTACTTGAAAACAGTCATACACGCAAACTTCTCATTCAGTGTGTGCAATTTCAATCTCACAGGATTCCCAGGTGGGATTAGTGAGTCAGAGAAGACATTCCCGGTGACCCCCAGAGTGTTAAGCTGGGGAACAACAACATGTTTCCTACAGTCACTGGGGTGAGAGGATCCTTCCCACCCACCCCATCCAAACATCCCCCTACTGAAGGTAACAAAACTACATACACACGGGGTAAGGTAAAGGTAAAGATGTCCCATAACCTAGCAGTCGAGGGGAGCCAGGCGTCAGAGACCTCAGCTTCTCTAGGGGCCAGCATGTTGAGGGCAGCACCCATCTCCTCTCCCTTACTGCTTTACCTTCCCTGACCCTAAAGAGGGCAGGTACCCATTTACAGCTGGGTAAACTGTACTGAAGCCAAGGCGTACAAACGGTCACCCATCTAACTGTTAACCACGCTCAACGCTGCTTGACCCGGGAACTGGATGTAAAAAGCACATGAGTGCTTATTCCATTATATTCGATATTAAGGTAAAGGCAACCACGCTCAACGCTGCTTAACTTGACTGGGGGAAAGCAAGCGCTCTGAACCACTGAGCTATCCCGTCCTAGATATAAAAGAATAAATGAATAAATAGATAAATAAAGCATTGTGTCTGATTCCATTACCTTGCAAACCCCTTGGATAGGGTCATACGCCCAGGGTCTTGTGTGTGATTGCACAAGTCATATCTTGTGCAAATGTTACAGATCCACCCGTCTTTGATAAAGAGTGGACCAGCCATGATCAGAGGTATGGATGACATCAACATACCCAGCACGCAATCTTCGGCTTATGATGGTCTAAATAAAGACTACTCAGTGTTGGGGAAGTACTATACCACCAATCCACCAAGACTTAATACTAAGAACTTCAAACAGGTTTTCATGATACTTTTCATTACATGTAAAAATATATCAAAATGGAGGAACTTCTGCATGTCTTCTTTCTTTGGTGTTTAAGCCAACAGCGAGTGTGTGGGCATTTAAGCACAAATCAATACTTCATTTGCACAGCCCTACAAATTAACTGCACCAACAGTTTATAACCCATCCATACAGGACAATGTATGTTATCGCTGTTAATACACCTACATCATCATCATCAGTAGCAGTAGCACCTGTACAAGCTGCATCAGCATCACTACCATCACCATACATCTCCACCACCCTCCCCAAAATCTACACCGCCTGACTCACATAGAAACAGAGATGACAAAAATAATGTGAATGTATAACACACATACAAATGAAACAAGAGACAACAAGATCAATGTCCACATCAAATTCTGGAGACAATATTCACCTCTCTCTCTCTCTCTCTCTCTCTCTCTCTCTCTCTCTCCTCTCTCTCTCTCTCTCTCTCATACATACAGGCAAATCACAGAGCAAAAAACAAACTGATGCAGCTCTGTGGCAATGACTTCTACCCCTGAGACCTTACAGCTTGATTTTTATGTGATCTGCTGTGATTATGTTAAAACAAAATACAAAACAGCACCACACACCAACACACAATACAGTACAACACGATACATCACAACACATTACTGTACAACATAACACAATGCAACTTAACACAGCATCAAAACACAAGACAGCAGTAGTACAGCAAATGATACACAGAAGCAGATCCAGCCACAGACACACAGCTAAGCTGAGCACACTACAGAGAGCCCCTCACCCTGTGCATGGGCTCCTCAATCTCCTTGTCAATGAAGTCTTCTTCATCCAGGTTGCCAGAAATCGCCCTGCGGATCTCCGGGCCCAGGTCATGCACCGCCCGCAGGCCTGCCTGTGTGACACAGCACAACACACTTTTGTGTTAGCAACACGTGTCTGTGACATAGGACAACACACCTCAGTATTTATCAACACGTGTCTGTGACACAGCACAACACACCCCAGTGTTAGTCAACATGTGTGTAATACAGCACAACACACTTCAGTATTAGGCAACATGTGTGTAATACAGCACAACACACTTCAGTCTAATTCAACACTGTTTTCTACCCGTCTCTCTACTGTTTTTCCATCACCCTCACTTATGTATGCATCATACCCTGTAAAGCACTGTGTGTGTTCTTCAACAGCGGCTTTTCCATAACCATCACTGTTATTGTAACTTACCTTCACAAAGTGCGAATGTGTTCCTACACAATTCTTTTCCCTCAACCTATTCCACTTTGTATCTTACCTGTAAAGAACTGGTGTATTTCTGCACAGCTGTTTTTTCATCACTGCTATATATCTTGCCTGCAAAGCACTGGTGTGCTCCTGCACAGCTGATTTGACGACCCGGGTTCAATTCCCATTCGAGGGGATTTTTCCCCTAGAGTTAACATCAGTGCTGACTCCACTCTCCCCAAAAGTCCTTCGGATGAGACTATAAACCGAGGCCCTGTGTGCGAGCACATGCAGAACATCTTGTGCACATGTTAAATCCTGTTCCGCTTTTCGAAGAGTAGGCTATTGTATGCCGATGGGAATAGATGACAATATTTACAAAACTGCATGCACAGGGGGGGCTGGATGAAAAAAAGCACATGAGTGCTTATTCCATTATCCTCGATATAAAAGAATAAAATAAAAATAAAATAAAATAAATTATCTTTGATATATAAGAATAAAATAAAATAATAAAATAAATTTTCCATCATCATCTATACATCTTACCTGCAGAGCATTGGTATGTTCCTGCACAATCCTGTTTCCTCGACCAATGCCACTATGCATCTCACCTGCAAAGCATTGGTGTGTTCCTGCACAGCTGATTTTCCATCATCATCTATACATCTTACCTGCAAAGCATTGGTGTGTTCCTGCACAGCTGATTTTCCATCATCATGTATACATCTTACCTGCAGAGCATTGGTGTATTCCTGCACAGCTGATTTTCCATCATCATGTATACATCTTACCTGCAAAGCATTGGTGTGTTCCTGCACAGCTGATTTTCCATCATCATGTATACATCTTACCTGCAGAGCATTGGTGTGTTCCTGCACAGCTGATTTTCCATCATCATCTATACATCTTACCTGCAGAGCATTGGTGTGTTCCTGCACAATCCTGTTTTCTCGACCAATGCCACTATGCATCTCACCTGCAAAGCATTGGTGTGTTCCTGCACAGCTGATTTTCCATCATCATGTATACATCTTACCTGCAGAGCATTGGTGTGTTCCTGCACAGCTGATTTTCCATCATCATCTATACATCTTACCTGCAGAGCGTTGGTGTGTTCCTGCACAGCTGATTTTCCATCATCATCTATACATCTTACCTGCAAAGCATTGGTGTGTTCCTGCACAGCTGATTTTCCATCATCATGTATACATCTTACCTGCAGAGCGTTGGTGTGTTCCTGCACAGCTGATTTTCCATCATCATCTATACATCTTACCTGCAGAGCGTTGGTGTGTTCCTGCACAGCTGATTTTCCATCATCATCTATACATCTTACCTGCAGAGCGTTGGTGTGTTCCTGCACAGCTGATTTTCCATCATCATCATCTATACATCTCACCTGCAGAGCATTGGTGTGTTCCTGTCCTTTCTGGATCTTCTGGATCTGCTCCTTGCGTTTCTTGAAGCGGCGGAAGTAATCCTGGATCAGGAAGGTGGCGTAAAACTTGCCGACTGTCACGTCGTCATCTCCTGCAATCCCATCCCCCCAACACATACCTTCATTAGTGGGGGCAGTACACCACTGGGAAGGATAGCCACGTTCTTCAACACACACCAACAAAACTTAATATAGTAATTGTTTGATGACATTAATAAGTGAAGGCCCCCCCCCCCCTTCCATACAGTGATAACTTTTTTCATCCTACACAACTCCTCTCTTCTAACCAGTCAATGTTTTGTTCTTCAAAGGTTTGTTTTCCTACTCAACACAAGTAATTAACAGCCATCTCACAATATTGAGGGTTTCCAGACAGAAGGGTCTATCAAAGTACTACATATATAGACCAGATATACTATTCTGGTTGCAAACCATCGAGATATGACTGATGCTCTTACTGTAAGTGATAAACAACCATCCTACAAGATATGACTGATGCTCTTACTGTAAGTGATAAACAACCATCCTACAAGATATGACTGATGCTCTTACTGTAAGTGATAAACAACCATCCTACAAGATATGACTGATGCTCTTACTGTAAGTGATAAACAACCATCCTACAAGATATGACTGATGCTCTTACTGTAAGTGATAAACAACCATCCTACAAGATATGACTGATGCTCTTACTGTAAGTGATAAACAACCATCCTACAAGATATGACTAATGCTCTTCACATAAATAATTAACAACCATCTTACAATTTTACTAATGATGTGAAGAGAAAATAACAATCCGTAATGACAAAAAGTGGGGGGAAACATCACAAGAATTAAGACTAAACTCAGTGGATTGGTGCAAAGAGCACAAATTGACAACATCAACCATGAGGTCTTCATATGAAGCCAAGAGGAAAATTCTTTCAGAGAAAAAAACGATCAATTCATTATGGCTACAAATTGGGGAAAAAAATGTGTTCAAGTAAAAGGAAGAGTGGGAAGACAAATTGAATGACTACACAAACCAATAACTGTGCACAGACATAAAAAAGAACAGGAGCAAGAAAATAACACTGACTATACTGAATGCAATTTTCTGTTCTACAGTTATTAAAGCAGGAAGACTAATGCAATCAAAAACGGCACAAGGTTTAAGGGGTTCACTCTAAAGCTATGGTACATTTACCCTGCTTAATGTCTGTTTATTTATTGCAACAACCGCGCAAAGAAAAGTCAGCAATTTCTAATACACTGTTAACAAGTGAGAGTATTTCCTGACAGAATCCAACCTATCATAGCAAACATAAACTCCTTTCTGAATTTGTCTATATTTCTTTCACCATCAAACTCTACACAGCATTTAGACTTTCTTTCCCTTTAACCCTCTTGCATTCAAATTCTCTGAACACACACTGCCTCTAGATTTTGCATTCCATCACAAAATAAGGTCAGGCACACATGCTTGCTCACCTTTTCCTCCTTCTAAGTATGCATACCAGCAGCTATAATTAATTCCAGACTCTCAGCAGGATTTGTACAACTAGCCTGATAGAGCTTTGACAAGTGGTAGCAACTAGTGATGGTCACAGTGTGATGGAAATCTACTGTGTGTAAATCCTGGCAATTCCCGGTTCGGGATTCAGGGGGGGGGGGCAATTATTCAATCTCGGCAAATCCTGGTTCGGGACTAAGAGGATTAATTTTACAGGAGTTCGCTCAGGGTTTCAGCATAGTGTGTCTTCTCACTCTTGGTCCTCTAATCTTTACAGTCTTTTTCATGAATAAATGTCTTCCTAATCTTTATTCTTCAAAAAGCTTTTCTTACATTCAGGACATGACTTACTACAGCTATGACCGAAAGTAGATTTTAAAACTCCCAGTGGTTTTCATACTTGTACTAAAATCATATTCTGTCTTTATTCTATTACTATCATCATTCTGTCGATTTTTTTCTATTTAAAACACAAATCTTCCTGGTCCATGGAATTGCCAGTGCATGTGAGCCAGAGTCAGGATGTTTGTACAAATAATCCAGCTACAACAAACAAATTCAAGCTCCAAGTTCTTCTTTCTTCCAGCCGCAAAAAAACATGGATTACATGACTGCAATGGTATCTGTCCCTTCCAAAACAATACGTACTGAGTACAAATGCTGAACATACGAAGATTCATTCAATCAGCATTTGTGGCATAGGGAAAAACTGTTATTTTTTATTTCACTTATTCTTTTATACAGAGGAAAATGGAATAAGCACTCATGTGCTTTTTTTTACACCCAGTCCCCGTGTGTTAAGGAAAGATGTTTACTCTAAAAGGGTAAATAACAAAAAAAAAAGTGAACGACTAATGACACTGCTACCAGGTAGAAAAAACAAACATCCACAGTGGAAAAAAGAACTAGAACGGAACACAGCTGTGTGGAGTGGAGGGCACTGAGGCAGGATAGGGCGAGGAGGCAGAGTGGAAGGAAGAGGAGAGCACTCAGTCAGCTACTGCAGCTCCAACCCTGGAGTGGAGTGGAGTGGAGTGGAGTGGAGTCGGTGAGGTGCGGACAACATTTCTGCAGGGAGGACGGAGGGTGGAGAAGGAAATGTGGACTCTACAGCATCACGCCACACGGATGGACAACAGGTGAAGGCAGCCAGTGGCTTCGTGCTGGGGCAACATTAAGGTGGTCTGCTCCAGGTGGGCAAAGGTGGAAGGAAGGAAGAAAGGTAGGACAGGTAGAAGGAAGGAAGGAAGGACAGGTGGAAGGAAGGAATGAGGAAGGAAAGATGGAAGGAAGGAAGGAAGGAAGGAAGGAAGGAAAGAAGGAAGGACAGGTGGAAGGAAGGAAGGAAGGAAGGACAGGCAGACGGAAGGATGGAAAGAAAGGAAGGCAGGAAGGAAGACAAACCATGCGGAGAGCCCTACTTACTACCTGCAGGGGGGACCACTTGGTCAAGGAGTTTAGGACTGGTGCGTTTCCAGATCTTCTTGATGACGGCGCGCAGCTCCTCGTTGGCCTGGTCGATGTTGCCCTCCGTCTTGATCTTCAGGGAGGTGCGCACCAGCGCGAACAGTGTGGCGTTGAACATCACCGTGCCGTCACTGTTCAGGGGCATGTTCATCCCCACCAGTCGCTGAAATCACACGCCAAGGGTTAGGGTTTAGGCCACAGGTGACATAGGTCAAGGCTATAGGTTACATAGGTCAAGGCTACAGATTACATAGGTCAAGGTCACAGGTTACATATGTCAAAGCTATAGGTTACATCGGTCAAGGAAGCATACTACAACATAAAGGCTACAGATTACAATATAAAGGCTACAGATTATGATATAAAGGCTACAGATTATATATATCGAGGCTACAGATTACAATATAAAGGCTACAGATTATAATATAAAGGCTATAAATTCTGATATAAAGGCTACAAATTCTGATATAAAGGCTACAAATTACATATGTCAAGGTTGCAGATTACATATATCAAGGCAACAGATTACATTTCGATGCCTCAGAGCAAGAACGGTTTATCTGAAAAAAAAAACCAATTTTCAATTTTTTGATATTTGGTAGAATTTACTGTAAACTTTCAGATGACAAAACAATAAAATAATTTTTTAAATTAATTTTAAAGATATTTGAAGAAAACCGTTCTTGCACAAAATTACCTGAGTGAATTTCTCATGGTAATAGGGACGACTGCACGGCACTCCGCTTTTGCTCTAAAGGCTGTAGTGCCAATTAACCTGGTAATTTGTGTAAGGAAGGACTTCCAGCTGTGCAAAACCTTCTTGCATGGGAAGGGATACACTAGGACCACTGGGCAGAGTTTACGCAACACTGGCGGGCCTGGATGCCATGTGGTTCTTGCCTGGGAACACTGGTGGCTTGAGAGTGATCTTATCTGGGAAAAAGGGTCAAGCTAATCGCCATGCCATGCTTGCATGGGAGGAAGTGCCAGTTCTGCTGTAATTTCTCTGCAGACACAGGTGGTCTGGCTTCACTGCCAGTGTTTTTGCTATCATGGCGTTTCTTCTACATGTATTACAACACAAACATACTATGGTAAAGATAGCATCAATGCCCTTCCTCTCTCCGAAAACCGAACGCTTCCATTCAATCCTCGATTTGTTCTGACCTTTCAAACTTTTCAAGTGAGCATATCTCGAAACTTTTGAAAATGACAACTCTGCCAGTAGACCTTTCTTGCTCTGAGGCATCGATTTGTCAAGGCAACAGATTATAATATGAAGGCTATTTTACATATGTCAAGGCTACAGATTATAATATAAAGGCTACAGATTATAATATACAGGCCACAGATTATTTTCTACAGATTACATTTGTCAAGGCTACAGATTACATATGTCAAGGCTACAGGTTACACATGTCAAGGCTACAGATAATATAAAAGCTACAGATCCCATCTGTCAAGGCTAGAGATTACAATATAAAGGCTACAGATTATGACATAAAGGCTACAGATTACATATGTCAAGGCTACAGATTATGACATAAAGGCTACAGATTACATATGTCAAGGCTGCAGATTATGACATAAAGGCTACAGATTACATATGTCAAGGCTACAGATTATGACATAAAGGCTACAGATTACATATGTCAAGGCTGCAGATTATGACATAAAGGCTACAGATTACATATGTCAAGGCTGCAGATTATGACATAAAGGCTACAGATTACATATGTCAAGGCTGCAGATTATGACATAAAGGCTACAGATTACATATGTCAAGGCTGCAGATTATGACATAAAGGCTACAGATTACATATGTCAAGGCTGCAGATTATGACATAAAGGCTACAGATTACATATGTCAAGGCTGCAGATTATGACATAAAGGCTACAGATTACATATGTCAAGGCTGCAGATTATGACATAAAGGCTACAGATTACATATGTCAAGGCTGCAGATTATGACATAAAGGCTACAGATTACATATGTCAAGGCTGCAGATTATGACATAAAGGCTACAGATTACATATGTCAAGGCTGCAGATTATGACATAAAGGCTGCAGATTGCGTATATCAAGGCTACAGATTATGATATAAAGGCTACAGATGACATATGTCAAGGATGTAGATTATGACATAAAAGGCTACATATTACGTATATCAATGCTACAGATCATGATATAAAGGCTACAGATTACATATGTCAAGGTGGCAGATTACATATATCAAGGCTACAGGTTACATATGTCGAGGCTACAGGTTACATATGTGAAGGCTGCAGATTATGACATAAAGGCTACAGATTACATATATCAAGGATACAGATTACATGTGTCAAGGCTACAGATAACATAAAGGCAGTGCAGAGTAGCATTGCACAGTGCAGTGCAGTACAGCACAGTGCAGTACTCTACAGAGCAGTACACTACAGTGCAGTACAGTACAGTACAGTCAAGTACCACACAGTACAGCACAAATACCCTATAGTACAAGAGAATACACCACATACACTGCATTACAAGACAAAGACACTACAACAGTTAGCACCACTCACCTTACAGGCCACTCTATGAGGACACAGTTTACCAAAGCCAAGAGGTGGAGAGATCTTTCGCAGCAATGTGACCACATCCAGGTGTTTAATCCGGCCCCTGACACACACACAAACACACACACACACACACACACACACACACACACACACACACATTCCACAGTCAGTGAAAAACGAACTGTTTACAAACACAATTATTTCCCCATTGGGATGCCGGGGGCATGTCAGCATAAATATTATCCCCACCTTCTGGAAATTATGTGCTGGGAATTCCCTCTTTTCTATCCCTCTTTTTGTTTTTGCTTCGTTTCTTTTCTTCTTGTCACCTTCATCTTGTCTATTTTCTGCCTTCTTGGTCCATTTTCATGCCTTTTTTCCAGAAATACTTGAAGAAGTAGAAGGAGGAGAAGGAGGAGGAGGAGATGAAAAGGAAGAAAGAAGAAGAAGAAGAAGAAGAAGAAGAAGAAGAAGAAGAAGAAGAAGAAGAAGAAGATGTTGAGTTACTGCACTTCCCAGCCTTGTGGTTAGAGCATCAAACTCAGAACCTCACGGGAACTGAGGGCGTTACTTCAGCTCATCACAACAGTGCCTTTTTAGGGATTTTTTCATTTGGCGGTAATATTACTTTCAACTCTATTATTCCCCTTCAGCTGAGATTATAAACCAAGATTATCTGAGCAAACACATTTGTAACATCGTGTATACTTTTATTTTTATTTATTGATTTTTTTAAAACCCAAAACTCTTTCACAAAAACAGAGCAGTAATTTACGTTGTCTTGTTGGAATATCACTTGATAATGATAACATGAGAAGCTTCGATTGGTATGGTTATTTTTTTGTTTTGGTTACATGATTATTTCCAAGGTGCTGTGCATCTTTTTTTTTTTTAATCAAATCCGTCAATCTATTTGGTAGTAAAGTGCAAAAACCATGGAAAAAAACAAAAAACAAAAACAAAAAAAAACCCACTGGAAAGAAGCCTAAACCCAATTAATATCATTCGGCAAAATTTAGATGACACATCATACTGAGATAACTGACGACCAGAGAGCAGTTGAAGTGGAGAGGAATTTAGCAATATCACCCCTCTCCAGAAAGGCAGAATGTCATTTATTCAATTCACTCATTGGGCTCAGCACTCTGCAATTCAAACAACAACCAAAAAATGTGTAGTGCTACTCTCATACCAATTTGTTACCGTATGTGGCTGCCAGTAATAAACTGTCAAAAGTGACAGTTTCAGAATCAAGCATCTTAGAATTCATAGCAACTTTTTACCTGTAAAATATGGTACACTGAAACTCAAAACATACTGGCTTTTGATCCGACTGTGGACCAAAGATAATATTTAAAATTTACACTTATCACAAGAGTATGTGATTATTTTAAATTGACACTTATCACAGCAGTTAGTCTTCCACTCACTTTGCCTCAGGGTCATATTCTGACCACAGACGAACAAACTCGTCCAGATGATGGGGCCCAAGGATGGACCAATCCCGTGTCAGGTAGTCGAAGTTGTCCATGATGACAGCCACGAACAAGTTGATGATCTGGAAACAGAATCTTTCACATATCAGACATTTTGGATGAGGCGTGCAAGTTAAAACTTCAGCACATACAACCCTCAAAATAGCAGCAGCCATAACAAAAATAAACCTCGCTGTCAACATGCATAAAACTGTAGCAAAATGTCAAAACTGCACCTTACAAATAGTTCCACTAAAACCTTGACAATCAAGTTACAGGCTACCTGATATCAACAATCTCAAACAGAGGCTATGTCTTCAAGGCATAACAGGCGTATATAAAGGCCAGAAAGCTCTCCTGCTACACATGCACATGCGTCTTGCTTTTTTGACTGCAACACTCAAAGGATGCAATGATGTGAAATAACCACAGATTTCTCACACTGATGGAAAAGTACAAAGCCCATATTAAAAAAATTGTTTTCACTCTATTATAATATTTATATAGAAAATGTAGCCGTCAGCATCTATCCCCCCCCCCCCACTTGAACTGAAGAAGCAGAGGCAGAGCTGACATCACACAGCTGACAAGCCAGTTTCTTTCACTTAGATGCACCACGCCTACTCTTGCCTCCTGGACCTGTTCCCTGGGATCAGATGCTATAGGTTTAAATCAGAGTATACATATTATGGACTTGCAAAAATAACACTGCAAGGCACTATCCAAGGAAGAATAAAAGAGAAAAAGAGGCAGACCAAGGAAGAGATGGGAGGACAACATCAGTGAAATGGACAGGCCTAGAACTAAACCAAATTTTGAGAGAGGCAGAACAGAGAGAGGAATGGAGAAACTGGTTGTCAAATATTCAGGGTGCCCCCACGTCGCCAGGTTAAGGGTATAGATAGATAGATAGATAGATAGATAGATAGATAGATAGATAGATAGGTAGATAGGTAGATAGATAGATAGATAGATATTATACTCAGCAAGGTAAGAAGGTGGAAGGTCAAGATAGCCAAAGCCTTTTTCCTCATTGACTTTCTACCTGATAAAGCCAGCTTGCCAAAACCTAAAAAAAGAGTTATGGACATGCATTTTGGTGGGTGTGGGTGTGCATGTGTGTGTGTGCATTTGTGTGTGTGTGTGGGGGGGGAGGTAGAGAGAGAGACGGACAGACAGACACAGACAGAGATGAAGAGAGAGAGAGAGAGGCAAATCAAAGACAGAGGAGACAGTGGGGCAGCACTGACCAGGAAGGAGCAGAGGATGTAGAAGGAGATGAAGTAGACAATGGCGAATTCTGTTCCACAGCTGTTGCCGTCAGGGTCAGAGATGTTGTAGCTGTCCGAGCTGGGGTCACACTTGACGTCTGAGGAGTCCCCACACGACAGCATGATCTCCTGCCACGCTTCTCCCGTGGCTGACCTGTGGTGTGGACCAAAACATGTCATGATTGTCCACTTGTATATAACAGGTTAAATCCTGTTCCGCTTTTTGTAAGAGTAGGCCATTGTGTGCTGGTGGGAACAATGACAAGATTTACAAAACTGCATACACACAGGGACTGGCTGTAAAAAAGCACATGAGAGCTTATTCCATAATCCTCAATATAAAAGAATAATATAAAAATAAAATAAAATAAAATAAAAATGTGATACATGCCTGCATAAGATTTAAAGCAGTGATCAGTTCTATGTTGTTAGGTCCAGCCCACTAATCTCCTTCATGGAAGGACATTTAGAGAAGGTGTGAGCAATCTTATTTACCAAATTACACTTAAAAGGTAAAAGATAAAGGTGTATGAAAATCTAGGCGGTCGTAGGGGAGCGAGGCATCAGAGACCTCAGCTTCTCTAGGGGCCAGCATATTGAGGGCGGCACCCATCTCCTCTCCCCTACTGCAAATTACTCTTACTTATAAATTAAATACAAAAAATATACCCATCCAAAATCAAAGAGAGTAACAAAAAAAAAAACATGTACACTTCAGATAGGGTGGTAATTTTTTTTCCCTCTGACTTAAAATTTCTTTTTTTTTTTTTTCTTCAGTTAGAAAAATCCTAGATAGATTCAAAAGCCAGTGAAGAGACCACATAGACTGTGTTGGTCATGACTTTTCCACTTAACCCTATTAGTCCCAAACAGGGATTTGCCGGGATTGAATAACTGCCCCCCCTGAATCCCGAACCTGGATTTGCCGGATTTACACACAGTAGATTTCCATCATGCTGTGACCATCATTAATTGCTACCACATGTCAAAGCTCTGTCAGGCTAGAAGCAGAAACTCTGCTGAGAGTCTGGAAGTAATTATAGCTGCTGGTATGTACTTAAAGAAGGAAAAGGCGAGCGAGCATGTGTGCCTGACCTGATTTCGTGATGAAATGTAAAATCTAGGGACAGTTTGCGTTCAGAGAATCTGAATGCAAGAGGGTTAACAGTGTCCTGTGTTTGTCCTTTACAGCCCTCTCCTGAATAACTATCAGTTTTGTCAATATATTCCCTGGGCTTTTGGTATGTGCACATCACACGAGGTGTTTGCGAACAAAACCTATGAACTTTTTTCAGGACAAGTTTTTTTTTTTTTTTATAAATTTGTTCTTCCGTATCTTTTATTGCTTTTCATGCTACCAACAGTACACGCATACTTGTCTTTTCAAAGTTTTGTGCTTTTGTTCCATAGAAAAAAAAAGCCTTTAGTGTTTTCTCGTTTTTCTTGTGCATTTAATAAGCACAACAGAAAAAGTAGCTGAACTATTCACCGATCAACAAACTGCCAAGCAGTTAACTGACTGTATTTGTACACTAAAATAACTCCTGCTGATAAAATCAGTGCCATAACACAACACTGAAACAAGCGACTACCCATAGCAAAAGACAACAACATACACAGCATCGCAGAATACGACTTTCAGCATCGCAGAATATGACTTTCACCATCGCAGAATATGGCTTTTAGCATCCCAGAATAGGACTTTTAGCATCCCAGAATAGGACTTTCAGCATCCCAGAATAGGACTTTCAGCATCCAGAAATGGCCTTAGCATCCCAGAATAGGACTTTCAGCATCCCAGAATATGGCCTTTAGCATCCCAGAATAGGACTTTTAGCATCCCAAAATATGGCTTTTAGCATCCCAGACTATGACTTTCCCCTATGTCAGTGCACAAGGCAGCATAGACGAATGCTACCACAGCACCGACAAAACACCACAACTATCATCAAAGACTCACCGGAACAGAACCAGTACAGCATAGTGAAAGGTCTGGAAGTTGTTGTTGCGATGGATGTGAGTATCGTCATCCAATCGGATCTTTCCAAACACCTGCACAGACAAACAGGTTGGAATTACAGGTACTGTGCCTTTTCACATGTATACATATATCTACTAATGTTTACTGCAGGAACTAATGTTTACTGCAGGATCACAGCACTCATTTATGGCTAAAAGAAAAAAAAAAAAAAAAAAAGGCTGTATGTGGGGCACAAATAACCTTACATATTGCCTTGATGGTAAAATCCAGTTTGTGGGCTGTCAAGCCCCCAAAATCATAACGGCAAGTATAAGAGGCATTGGCAACCTTGTTCTCATTCACCACATTAGAAATGCTGCTATGGATATTTTATAAGTCATGACAGAATGAGATGATCTTTTATTGCAAGAAATCAGAAGTGGATTCTCATCACTCCTCACTGTGACAGAGAGCACATACTCAACTGGTGTAGTTTAACCCTGTCCTCATGGGTGAGTCATAGCAGACAGAAGTCACTGATAAACAAAGGGATATATTTGTTACTGCTGAGGAGCCAGCAAATTGGCATAGTGTTTAGTGCAAAGGGTTCCTTGTTAAGTAAAGGGATATATTTGTCACTGTTGATGAGCCAGCAAATTGGCATAGTGTTTAGTGCAAAGGGTCCCTTGTTAAGTAAAGGGATATATTTGTCACTGTTGATGAGCCAGCAAATTGGCATAGTGTTTAGTGCAAAGAGCTGCCGCTGTAGTCTAGTGGTTAGGGCGTTGGACTCATAATCTAAAGGTTGCGGGTTCGATCCCAGCTGTCGGCTATGGCATTGTGCCCTTGGAAAAGGCACTTTACGGCTATTTTCTCACCCCACCCAGGTGTAAAAGGGGTACCAACCTTGTGTTGGGGTTAACCCTGCAATAGACTGGTGTCCTATCCAGGGGGGAGTCTATGACTCTGTCGCTTAACGCCACAGAAACCGGGATAAGCACCGCCTGATGAGCCTTAGGCTCGGGACAGACTTTAACTTTTAAAACTTTAGTGCAAAGGCTTCCTTGATAAGTAAAAGGATATATTTGTCACTGTTGATGAGCCAGGAAAGTGGCATAGTGTTAGTGCAAAGGCTTCCTTGATAAGTAAAAGGATATATTTGTCACTGTTGATGAGCCAGCAAAGTGGCATAGTGTTTAGTGCAAAGGCTTCCTTGATAAGTAAAGGGATATATTTGTCACTGTTGATGAGCCAGCAAAGTGGCATAGTGTTTAGTGCAAAGGCTTCCTTGATAAGTAAAGGGACATATTTGTCACTGTTGATGAGCCAGCAAAGTGGCATAGTGTTTAGTGCAAAGGCTTCCTTGATAAGTAAAGGGATATATTTGTCACTGTTGATGAGCCAGCAAAGTGGCATAGTGTTTAGTGCAAAGGCTTCCTTGATAAGTAAAGGGATATATTTGTCACTGTTGATGAGCCAGCAAAGTGGCATAGTGTTTAGTGCAAAGGCTTCCTGGCCTGAGCCCCATCTGAAGTACACTATTGTGGAACTGTCTTTTTAGCTCTGGCCAGCTAATTCAGAACGGAGTGTAGTGTGGGCTGTAAGTGATGTTCTGTGTATTCTGAATGAGATCAAAGCCAGGCATATATATGTGTGTGGACTTTACAGTCTATCATATGGGAAGTTCACACCAAACTAAAAGTACTGCTTTTTGATGAAGAAAAAAACTTGAAAAACTTTCATAACACAAGTACTTTAAACAGATATTTCATAGGGCATTTTGTGTAAAGAGCCATAAAAATGCTGATTTTGGTTGTAAAGGATCACTTCTCAATAATTCTCTCTCTCTCTCTCTCTCTCCTCTCTCTCTCTCTCTCTCTCTCTCACCTGCATTCCGATGACAGCGAAGATGAAGAACAGCATCACAATCAGCAAGGCTACGTATGGAAGTGCCTGCAGACAAATTTTTCATTCTTAAACTCTATCTATTTCAGTTTAAGATTTTAGAAAACAGCATACCACATCTATGCTGCCCCTAAAAATCTCACACATATAACCTACCTTTAATTATATTCCACACCAATCCAACACCCTCCTGGCTACCCCAATCCCAAACACATGGGTTAGATAACAGCAACCAATCCACAAGAATCTGTTTATAGAAGTAATAGTGTATCAGTGACGAGCCATATGACAGACAGACAGACAGGCAGGCAGGCAGGCAGACAGACCTATGCCCACTTCACTGGTAGCTTAACCAGACATACATCTTTACAGATGTTGGGGAAGCACAAGATCTTAAAGGTCAATGTTCTGGGCCGTTTATTCTTTTTGTATCAAGGATAATGGAATAAGCACTTGTGTGCTTTTTACAACCCAGTCCCCATGTGTATGCATTTTGTCAATACTGTCATCTGTTCCCACCAACACACAACGGCCTACTCTTACAAAAAGCGGAACAAGATTCAACGTGTGTGCAAGATGTTCTGCGTGCGTTCGCACACAGGCCTCGGTTTATAGTCTCATCGAAGGACTTTTGGGGAGAGAGGAGTTGGCACTGATGTTAACTCCAGGAGAGAAATCCCCTCCATAAAGAAACATGACAATCTAAGATCATTCTGAACAGCAGAGTAAACAGAACCAAGGAGTGGAGCAGGACAGAGGAGTGTACTATGATCAATGGAAGTAACCAGTGGAAGCAGAGTAGCATGAAAACTACATGAAAGATTCTCCCCTACCCCCCCCTCTCTCTCTCCCTCCTCCCTCTACTTTCCAGTCAGGTTGTTAAAAGGGTTGTATGCTTACAATAATTATGTACTTTACATTTTGGATGATTTTCTTTTTTTCTCTCTTTTTCTTTGAAAAAAAAAAAGTTTTTTTTGTTGTTTGGTTGAGAGTTTTTTGTTGTTGCTGTTGGGTTTTTTGGTGTTCTTTTGCTCAGAGGGGTGGTTGTAAAAAAAGCATGTTTGCTTATGCCATAACCCTCTTTGAAAAATCCACTCAATTCAATTCTCTCTCTCTTTTCCCCCCTCTTCTCTCTTCGGGGACTGGATGTAAAATACCACATGGATGCTTATTCATTATCCTCAAAATAAAAGAATTTATTATTTGATTTGATTTGATCTCTCTCTCTCTCTCTCTCTCTCTCTCTCCCCTCTCTGTATGAAGGCAACTCACCTGGAAGGACTTGATGAAAGTCCAGAGCAAGGTACGAATGCCTTCACCCTCGACTGAGCAGCTTGATGAGTCGCATCACTCGGAAGAGGCGGAAAAAGTTGATGCTGATGATGGACTTGCCCTGCTAGTAGAGAACAGGCACGAAGGTGACCATGTTTGCTATGCTGTCCAATTGTGATGTTTCAGTTATGTGAGGCTAGGATGGGAACGGTTACAGTGGAGAATAACAAGTAATTTTATTTTTTTTAAAATGCACTGGAGTGAAAACAATTTCACGGCTGGACAGTGTGTGCGCTCTGTTATAAATACCTTTTCTTCAAGGATGATCTGTGACGATCATTTAACAGTTATTTTCCAAGATTAAAGCCAAATGTTTTTCTTCTTTCTTCCCCCCCCCCCCCCCCCCAACAGGACATTACTAACTTTGTTTGAACAATAATAATGGTGTATATTATTGCTCAGCGCTAGGACATGAATCACACGTGTGTAACTGCATCGCGAAAACAAATGCATCTATGTCTACCAGTATACTTTTCCTTTTAGAATATCAGTCTTAGAAGTTTCTATAACTCATATCTATCAGGAGCTCGAATGGTGCCAGTCTATTCCTGGGCAAACCAACCTACCAGTCAGTTTAAATACGCGTAGAACGTTTTTATGTCTCCTGCTCCTTGGTGTAACCAAACAATATTTTACCCAGTTATGCATAATATTTCCCTGATTTTAGAGCCCCAGCATTGACAGTGAAACAGACAGAAAAAAAAACCAAACAGGAATTTTTTTTCATACTAACTTGTTCAATATGATAAAAAAAAAATCAATTCAAAGTAAACATTCGATCTCGATGTCTGCAAATATGACTATGCAATAATAATTACACATAATGGTGAATAAATAAGCACATTTAGTTCACAATCAACAAATTCATGAGCTTTCTGTTCCATTACAAGAGAAGACTGAACTTGTCAGAACAATCCCAAATTTGCCTTCCAAGCAGGCGACGCAGTAATGCAGTTCTAAGCAAGAGACCAAATATAAAGGTCATAACAGATGTCACTCTGGCAGTACATCAGTACTCAGCACTGTATAACTGTCAATGTTACAGACCAGTATGTATACAACTGTAAAGTAATAAACATCTGACATATGCTTTCCTAAACTCCATAAGCATGGTTTACATTTTAACAGAATAAACTGACTACCCCCAAACTGCCCTAAGTTCACAAGTAAACCTACTTACTGAAAATCTCTCTGCAGGCCTTGACAATTCTGATTCTGTAACTACTTACACTTTCATAAAATCAATCATTATCTTGGATTTTTTTTTTGGTGGTTTGTTTGTTTTTAACATTTAACTCATTTTTGTGAGCTTTTTTCACTTTAAGTGTTCCACAATCTGCTTTTATTTTTTGTTTTCGCAATCCATAAGAGCTAGAAAATAGAACTTTAAAACATTCCTCATAAAAGAATGTCAAATAAGTTTATTGGTTTTTTAAAAATATTTCTTTTATAATGACACTGAAGTCGTTGTTTCTTATCACCACTGCTGACTAAGGTTTGAAATAAAAAAGAAAATGAACTTAAAACTAATTACTCAAATCAACAAAATGAGTTGCTTTGCATCAATATTCAATAATCAAAAACACAAAACCCCCTCACTAAACATATGAAGATAAATCATTCTTTTCATTTCATCTTTCTTGCATTGAGATTTTTTTCCCCCTTTGCCTGCACAGTTGTACTGCAGTGTCGTGCAACAGTGCAGCAAGTTTAGGGAGAAAATAGTTATTGGCAGCTTCTTTTGTTTCTAATGGTTCATAATTATTATCAATAATAAAAAGACAGCCCTGTGTGTGGAAATTATCCACTACCCTTCTCATGAAATCTTTTCTTTTTTTAAATAATGAAAATTTAACTCATCCAACATCTTTTTACAATACTGGAACACACACTAGTTTTTCAATATGAGAAGATCTTGCTCATCTGAAAAAAAACAAACAAAAAAAAACAATCGCAAAATGTATAATAATTTCTGTACAGCTTCAACATCTCTATGGTCCAGACAATCCTCAAATTAGCCGACTTCTTTCACAGGCCTCTGCATGCATTCTCACAGTTTTAATTAAATGCATTCTGACAGTGTTAATTAAGCAATGGTTCTCTGGGAACTAGAGTCAGACAAAAACAGCGGGGAGTACAAAGGTACAATAGGATCACTAGGACAGCCGGGTAAGGAACACCAGGTACAGTTCAACCGGGCACAAGAGAACTTCCCGGCATTCATAAGAATGGACAGAGGAAGCCGACTGAGGTTGAGGCACCTACCTACCACTGGCACAGAGGATGGCACAAAGAGAACAGACCATTATCTTGTCACTGCAGAGACTTTTTCAGAAGCTGGCATGCACATTTATCACTGGACTCTTTACTTCACATGAACAAAACAATTTTTTTCGTCCTTCTGTTTTTGGATAGGAAAGAAGACAGACAGTAGGTTAGGATAATTTCCGAAACTTTGACAGTCATACAGCATGCACTATGGAGACTGACAAGAGAGAAGGGGAGAGCAGACAACCTGGTCTGAACAGGAGACAGCAAGGGAATGGAAGGGAAGAAAGAAGGACCAGGGGTATGGAAGGAAGATTCTTAATTTACATTTTTGTGAAGAGTTAATGTATATACAGGAATGTCTGATTGTGAAATACTACCACCAATTTTTTTTTCCCATTTAGACATCTGAATACCTAGTTACTGTGTTTCCACGAAAATTGGCAACTACAGTAATTTCATCCTTATGCTGCTGTTTTCTTCTTATATATACCCTCTTTAGCTGCCTCAACTTCTGTAATGTCCTCATCCTACTGTTCCCATACCGCTCATTTCCAATCTCCCCGCCATAGCCATACCCAGATTTGCTATGTCACATCCTCAGTCCTCAGGGAGCCCATCAATATCAGACCGCTGTGGGGCCACCAGCCAGAGGGGCCCTGGACTGCTGCTGGGTCACTTTGGTGGTGTTCAGTGGTGCCTGTTCTGAGTTAACATACGCAGGACACCACCTACTAAGCCCCTACTAACGACAGTATTGACTCAGTCGCAGAGCCAGAGTGAGTGAGACACCCACCCGAGGTGGCGACACCACAACGTCCCCCAATGGCCACCTCCTGCAAACCTCCAACCCAAAGGCTTTGACACAAACTCACCACAGAAGTGTATGGGGAAACTGAATCTGAGGTCACCATGAGACCAGAACAACTGGGACCACCGAGTGAGACATTTAAAAAAAAATCCTGATGATCAATGATAATGTGCTAAGATGCTGCTATGGAAATGCATCTGGTTTGCGACTACATGACAGGGTTGTACTCTTTTCTAACTATCATAATATATCCCGGTGTCAAACCGGGCCTGAGAGATATAGACACCTACAGTGTTGGTCAGGTAATTTGAGCAACACTCTTTAACCCCATCCATAAAGTGGACAAAGTTTTAACTGTGTGGTCCCAGTCTTCCCACTGAGCCCAAAGCACACTCACTCTGGATAGCAGCTGGCCGGAGTCTGAAAAATCCCTAAAACTCTTAAGGGATTTGAACCCACAACCTTCCAGTCCAAAATCCAAGGCGCTAACTACTGCGCCTGGTTATCTATACACTCTTAACTTCTTGCTTAAAATGTTGGTCCACATTCATTTTTGCACAAATTAATTCACACAGTCTCTGAAGCTAAAGATCCTTTAAAAGCAAATGTATGTTTAGTGTCTTTGCAAACATGGTAACTCTGCTCATATATTATAAGAATAAATATACACACATGAGCAGTGTCAGTTCAGTACAGACACAAGATACATTTGTAATCCAGTCTCCAGCATAATAAAGAAAACCTGTACATATGCAATTACATAATTTTTGCAATGTACATCAATGCATGAGACTTACATTTGTTTGTGGATGTAAGTCTATATGCCCATCTTCCCTACACAATAAGGTATGACAGACAAATGAATTAGTTGTTCTGTCAAGATCACTATACTTCCAGCAAAACTGCGGATATACACTTGAAAACCATTCAAAAATAGTTACCCCTACTCTATTTTCTTGGATGAACCAACATTTTTCATTGCTGACCGTTCAGAATCAATCACTGCAAAATTTACTGCATCAAACTCTCCAAAACTGATGAACTACTGACTGAAAAGTAAATTGGGCCCCAAAATGAGAAGAACTTCATTACATTACACACTCTTCTTCACTACCGTACTTTCAAAGATTGGCCATAGAATGTTTCATAGAGGTAGAAGCCGAAGACTGGAAGAACAGGATGGAGGAAAGGGGGGGAGGAGGAAGTGGCGGAAACAGATCACAATATGACAGAGAAGAGAGAAAGGAAGGACAGCAGGAGGAGGGAAAATTCCCACAGATACAGGACACACAGACAGCCATACACAGACAGCTAGGTCTCAGGGGACTACTACAGACAGACAGACAGACAGACAACCACCCACTGACTGACTGACTGACTACAGAGAGGACCGTGCAGCACCAACCTCTCTGGGAAGCATGGTGAAATCCAAGCCTTGCTTTAGAAGTCAACAAGGACACACACGCACACACACACACACAGTGTTAGAGAGAGAGACACCGCTTCTACCCATGGCCTCTGACAAGCTCCTGTAGGATGTTATTCGTAGCCAGAGTACGAGTTAGACATGCACACACACACCTCTTTTCTTCCTTCTATATCATTGTAGGGAATGTATGACAACACATTTTGGCAAAATCCACCTTTCTTTGAACACCCAAGCTTATAAAGTTGCTGTTCAAACGAATTACCCTTATGGCCAGTTTGCTTTTCCTCTGTCATTGGCTAGCATTCACGTTTCAAAAAATCTTTTCCATCTATTACATTTCTGTTGTTGTTTGGTATTAGAAAAAACATTCACATTTTAAAAAACCTGTCCTTTGTATCATAATATTTTGGTATTAGTAAACATTAAAAAAAAACTTTTCCTTTCAATTATAATATTTTGGTATTAGTAAACATTCACTTTTAAAAAATCTTCCCTATTTATCACCACTGTTTTTTTTGTTTTTTTTTTATTTAAGCAAGCATTCACATTTAAACAGTGTTTCTACACAATCCCAGATATTTTATGGTAGCAAAAGTTTACATTTCAAAATGCTTTCTATCTCTGATCAAGGTTTCTTAACAGTAATAGTCCCTTCTCAACTCTCTCTCTCTCTTTTCTCGTCAAGAGGTGGTTGTTTTTTTTAACAGTTACGGTCATATCTCAACATTCTCTCTCTGGTCAAGGTTTTTGTTTTATGAAATGTTCACATCTCAACATCCTCCCTGTCTGATCAGGGATTTGTTGAGGTTTTTTAAAAATTCTTTTTTTTTAATGCTTTATTATCATTTAAAATTTTTTAATTATTTATCATTAAATAACAGTAATGTTTACATTTCAACTTTCTCTGGAACCTAGCAAAAAAAAAAAAGTGAAAAAAGGAAATAAAAATTCAACTACCCCTCTTTCTTTTACCAAGCTGTTCAAATTTGCCTACATTTACTTGCTGGAACTTCATTTCAGTGAACATCCTCATTACAGTTCAATATTTTTATCAAGAGCACCAGCAGCTTGTTTTTCTTAACAGTTTTTATCTTAAAATCTCTCAAACCAATCTGTAGAATTTCATATAAAACAAACCATTACAGAACTTGGTTATGAAAACAAGTACAAAGAAATACTACTGTGCAACAGAACCCAAGGAAAAAAAAGGGGAGGGGGGGCACTTTATACACTTGATATTTGCTGAACTATTTTCTTCTTTTTTTTCTTCTGCTCCATTTTTCGTTTGCATAAGAATATTACTGAAAACAGCAACAAATAACATCCTATGCTCACACCTTCATTCTTCTGCCTTTGTTTTCAATATTCAATCCACACAAATATTTCCCAAGTAAGTTGATTCAACACTTGATTATAAACACTAAAACCCACTTTTTTCTCATTGTTTTTTCCCCCAATTGATTTGAACAAATGTTGTTCAAGCAGGTCAAGTGAGCACTTAAACACTACACCACTCATTTCTTGCCTGTACAAATATCATCCATTAACCTTTTCAGTACCCCCATCACAGCTATTGCCGTCCCACTTTCATGTGCGTGTAAGTGCCCATGGCAAGAAAAGCTCTCATCATCATGACAAACATTCTCCGCTATGATACAAAAGTCTTTAGTTCAAACAGACATATATATGTCAGCACATACTACACATGAGCACCAAATACCAATCCCAAATCAAAAGTCTGTGTAATGTTGTTGCTTGTTCCCATAACCAAGTCCTCATGGCAAACAGCTGTTAATGAAATTATTGATGTGGCAATGAAGGGGTTAATACTGTTTTCTTACAGTGTGTTCTGTGTATGGTCTGAACAAATAAAGAGAGAGAGAGAGAGAGAGAGAGAGAGAGAGAGAGAGAGAGAGAGAGAGAGAGAGAGAGAGAGAGAGAGAGAGAGAGAGAGAGAGAGAGAGAGAGGGAGAGAGAGAAGAGAGAGAGAGAGAGAGAGAGAGAGAAGAGAGAGAGAGAGAGAGAGAGAGAGAGAGAGAGAGAGAGAGAGAGAGAGAGAGAGAGAGACAGAGAGACAGAGGAGACAGAAACAGAGGAGACAGACAGAAAGGGACAAACAAGATGAGTACACAGAAGGAATTCAACTACATGCACGAATGCATGTTATATATGGCATTTTTATATACATGGATCATATGGATGTTGTATATATATATAGAACATATATGGATGTTGTGTATATGCAAATTTTTCTCTCTTCCCTTCTTTATGAATTATGATCACGATATGTTTGCCCACAGATACATTACCATCTGTTTCTTGACAATTTTTAGTCACACCCAGGAATTGATTTCTGACAGCAAGTGTGTGCAACTTAACCAACAAGGCATAAATAACAATAACTTTTTTTTTTTTTTTAAGTCTTTTACAATCAATTACATCTTGATCTTGCTGTAGATAAACATCATAATTAAATACTATGTAAAAGACTATTTCACAGGCTATCTAAACATGCAAGGGTACTGCAGATACAGGGAGGCAGAGGAATCAGCTATCTACTAGCAGCAGTACACAACCACTGAAGCCAGCACTAGTCAGGGAGGGGGGGGAAATGTAGCATGATCTACCTTCTATGATGAAATCTGGGTTTAACAGCAACCCAGAATTTACACAGGCATGTCAAGAGCTACTACTACATCTCCACCCTCCTTCTCTTCTGTCTCTTGAAATAACAAAGCAATAGCAGCAAGGAAAACGGTAAAATAGACAAGTCTATACTCCTCACTAACCATGATTTAAACACACACAAAAACAAAACAAAAAACCCACCAACCCCTGCCTACTTTCTCCTCCACACAACACAGAGCAGGACCAGACTGATAACATGCAATACATAAGACACAGCCACAGATCTGAATGGAGAAAGAAAAAGCCGAAGAGCAAAAATTTACACTAGTATTCTACAAGATAAGATAGGTAAGTAAGGATGAGTAGGAAGAGAATGAGTGAGAGGGCATGAGAAAGGGAGAGAGAAAGCAGAAAGTGAAAATGATAGAGACAGAGACAGGCAGAAAGAAGGTGGGAGTGACAGACAGACAGACAGACAGATATGAAGAACAGCCAGACTGGAAGAATAAAAGAGGTCACAACAAAAAGATTGAAGCCAAAAGGAAGAGACAACTCTGCACAGTCATGCAGGTTTCCACTAGGAAAGACTGACAGATCGTGTTCAGAGGGAAGCGACAGAGACAGCCTGTTCAGATGAACAGGAAAGAAAATCATAATTAATGGAAGTCAGAATGACACTCAGAACTACAGCAGAGCTTCATCGGTTCATGCAGGACACAGCAAATGAAGTTGGACGAACATCAAGCACTCCTCGAGTTAGTCTCTGTTACTGTTTGTACACCTTTCAAAATAATCACAGCAAAATCTGTTAACTACCGATTTCTGTGAAATCATAGATGTTGCAATCAGTTCTCCAAAACAAGAAAAGAAACATAAAAAGCAGGATAAAAGAACATTCATTAATGAGACTGAATAAAGAACTTTTTTTTTCTTTTCTTCTATTTTCTGAAAAAAAATGACCGAGCATTAAAATTTTTAAAAAAAATTCTTTTATATCGAGGATAATGGAATAAGCACTCGTGTGCTTTTTTACATCCAGTCCCCGTGAGTATGCAGTTTTGTAAATCTTATAAATCTGAAGGATATCTTGTTTAAGTCAAATGTTTTAGTAAAATTTTCCAGAATTTTTTTTCAGTTGTAATGTTCTTTCTTATCCCCTTTACCTCAAAACCTTGAACTCCTAGAACAACCCACAGGAAAGAAATCCCCTACAACACCCCCCCCCCCCCCCCCTCTCTTAATCCCCTGTTCCTCTGATTTTGAAAGATGTAACTGGATAGATAAAATTCATTTCTGCATAGAAAATCTCTTATGCAATCTCTGAGATGTAATATGCTCACAAAATATTAATCAAAGAAAAGTATTTACTGCAGAATAAACCACACAAACAGTTAAAGCAAGAAAAGATTTAATAGGAATATTTTTTTCTTATTTTCCTCGTTTCTCTGTCCTTGTCTAAAAACAAAAATCAATATGCCATGTTTAGATGTTACCAACAGTAAAAAAAAAATCCCAAAAAACTAGGTGAAGTTTTGTTTCTGTGCATCCTTGGTAAGACCAGGGTGCTTCTGGCGATTTATGGGGGAAGAAAATGACATAAAAGAAACAATATGAATTTTTGTGTGCATGTTTCAGATGTTTACTTCAGAAATCTATCTGAGTTAGACTTCAATACAATTAATTTTTTCACTTTTAAATTGCAAATTAATATGACTCTTTTGCTTATGTTAAGTAAACAAGTCCTTCAACTGAAACCATAAATGTTTAGCATTAATAGCAGATTAGCTGTGATCTTCAGCAAAACAAAAAAAAAAAGAAGGGGGGGGGGGGGGGGGGGGGGGGATGGCTTCTGATGTAGATTTCTTGATTTCAGCTATGAAAAACCTCTTGTCTATACTTCTCCACTTTCCAACCCAACTCATGCCTTTGTTAAGATCTGGTAAGGTATTTAGTTTTGTTATACAACCGTTCACTCAGATTGTGGCACTTGCAGGAGAGATAAAAGATTGTGTTTGGAGAAAAACATATTTCGTAAAAAGAAAAAAAAACCGAACAGGGCAGGGGAAAAAGATAAAGAGCCACAACTAACAACCAGACAATGGTCAGTTGTAACGTATAGCTTACCAAAGAAACCACTATGGTCCAAAACAGACCATGGCTGTCTACACATCTTATTTCCTTTGTTCTTTGGCTAGAGCTTCCAGGTTCACCAATGGTAAAATGTAACCGTTTGCCCACCATTGAAATCAAGGAAGCCCTATTCTGACTTAAAGAATGATGTCTAAACCCGACACCGGTAACCATGGTTTTAAAAATATTGTCATCCTTTCCGACCGGCACACAACAGCCTACTCTTCCAAAAAAGCAAAAAGTGTTCTAACGTGTGCGCAAGGTGTTCTGCATGTATTGGTCCACAGGCCCTCAGTTCTTAGTCTCATCCAAAAGACTTTCCAGGGTGGGTTTGGTAATGATGTTAACTCCAGGGGGAAAATTCCCTCTGACAGGCAGGCGTCTTGGTGGAGGTTTCAACCCAGACTGTCAGATTGCAGTTCAATGCTCTCACCACAAAAAAGCCAGGCGGTCCTACCTACAACCACTTTGTTTACAAAGCACAAAGGAGTAAAGCCTTATCAGTCTGCTTTAACTGCCATCACTGTGCCTAAAATCAACACAAAAAAATGCACAGTGACAACATTTCCCTTAGAATATTAAAATAAGGTAACTGACTGCTCTTTACTCTTAAACTTCTTTTGGCGCAAATTCCATAGTCGACACCAAGTGAGGGAGGCCTACCTATACTCTTAAACTTGTACACCACAGGTATTTTCTGTGGACTGTCTTAAGGATCCAGAGAGAGAAGATCTGCTACAGCAGTCACCTGCAACTCCATTCCACAGTTTACCACCATGTTTAATTTCTCTCTGTACTGCCTGGCTGCCATGCCCTAGCCTAGGTATTCTCAGCTAGGTACTTCAAGGTATTCATACTAAAGACAGACAGAGCCAGCAGGGAGAAGGAGACTAAGAGCACAGGGGAAGAACTGCACCACATACACAGGATGGCACTGGGGCCATCTGCTCTACATACAGCTTGGACAAAGAACAGGGCCACAGAGGGAAGGGGATTAAAGTAACAGACAAGACACAGAGAGAAAGGCGGAGAATACTACAGGAGCAAAAAAAGGGAGAAAGGAGGAGGGCTGCATGCATCACTTGCACTTTACTGCAGGGGAGCAAAAATGAAACTAACCTCCGTTCTCTGATAATGCGCAGAGAAGCAAAATTAGAAAAACAGAGGGCAAAAATCAACATACAACCCAACCAATCATATCAAGTGTGCTGATGACACTCATCTCCTTGGTGGTTTCAACCACCTCTGAAAAACTGAGAGATTGTCATCACAAATCATAACAACCCAGATCAGGTGAGTCACACAGGAATCAGGCAATACATAACACATGCTCAGTCATTCCAGGTGCAATGCAACAAAAAAAACCAAACAATGGTTTTCCTTCTGATAGCAGGACATTCACCAGAAGTAGCAGGTTTTCAACTAAATGATCCAACCTAAAACACAAAGAGGTAGAGATTTCACCTGTGAACATGAACAACATACAAATAAGGCTCCAGACTTGCATTCCATTCTGAGAAAAACGAGACAGTTACATTTTAAGGAAACAAGGATTTAATTATCCTATGGAACCAGAGACTTACGGGGAGGCTGGGAAGGCAGAACAGCTCAGAGCTCAAGTGTGGAACTCATGATCTACAGTACTATGAGATGAGGTTCTGGGATACCACTGAGCGGTCCCTTTCAGGGGATTTTTTTCCCTGGAGTTCACAATAGTTCCTATTCCATAACCTGCACGTCTTTTCAAATGAGACCATAAACTGAGGTCCCAATTGTGAGGAGAGGCAAAACACTTTGCACACATTTCAAAACCCATCCATATTTCATAGAAGAGTAGGCCACTGTGGTCAGTAGTATTTTTTTCCCCGTCCCTTGGCTTCGAGCTCTGAGATTCACCAATGGAGAGATTTTGTGTATTTGACTTGTGTATTTTAACTTCAGAGATGATGTCTAAACACAACGTGAATGTGTATGTGTTTTAATGAAAAAAAATTGTCATCTGTTCCTAACAACATGAAATAGCCTTCTCTTTCAAAAGGCAATACAGATGTGGATAGTATGTTCTGTTTGTATTCCACACAGGACCTAGGTTCAAGTCTTATCCGAAGAACTTTCAGGGGAGTGGAGTGGGCAGTATGTAGACTGCAGTAACTAGTACACAGGCGGGACATCCATACAATTCCCAACAACCAATTTCCACTGACCACGCACCCACACCTCTCCCCATTCTGTCCACCAACCCCCAACCTTCTGACAGATGCCCTATGCAGCTGCTTTGTTTTGAACACACACACACACACACACACACACACACACACACACACACACAACACACACACACACACACACACACACACACACACACACACACACAGACACACACATCACATCAATCACACAAACAACAGCCAGGGTGTACCGCCCACGCTGTTGCTTTTCTACTTATCAACAATGCATGGCTCATTGCACACAACTGCTACAATATAAACGCACATAAAAACACAACTGACATAGACACGGACACACACTGAGAGAGAGCGAGAGAGAGACAGAGACAGACAGAGACAGAGGGACAGACAGACAAAGACAGAGAAAGAAACATCACATAATCACACAATCATTTGTATATTTGTCCCCATGGAAACCTGATCCTTCAAATTTCTGTGCATAAATCTTTGTGAAAAAGGGATCACTCACCATTACTCTTGGGTGAGTAAACACATACGATATCAATATTTTTTATCATTATTATCAGAACAGTGTTTTCAATCATCTCATGACCGCTTACATTTCACAACAAACCAAGACACAGAAAACAGGTCTGTGTGAATTTCTTTTATGTTGTTTTTCTCTACATCAAAATTTCAGTTTTTACATGTTGTGATGCATGATGAAAGAAAATAAAATTATTTTGTTTCTGAAAGACTCTAAATTTTTTTCTTTCTCCCCCACCAAAAGGGCAGTTCTATGCCACTGAGTCTCTTAAGACTTTTACGAATGTGTCATCAAATTTACACACTTTGCGTAGATGACTGATCAAGTTTTTCCATTGGCACACATATAAGTCTCACATTTACATCTGAATAAATTATGTCGATGAAGCTGCCCAGGACAATGATGAAATCGAAGACGTTCCACGCATCACCAAAGTAGTTCTGAAACACACATACATTTCATCATAGATAAGTGATGCTATCCATGTAGTTTTACCAATCCCTTTTCATCTGCTCACTACTGATACTGATAATCTGTTTGTTTTTTTCTTTCTGTTGTTTGAAAACTTAGAACCAAAATATTACCTCTACACTGAAAAAAAATCATAAGCCAATTAAAAACTGCATAAGACATAATTTAGCGAGAAAAAAATATGTAAAGGACAGTGTATATAATTTTCAAGAAAGTGCAGTCCACCTGGGTTTTGCTTTTTCTTCATATTCTTAACAGCTATCCTATATTGCATTTTGAAGCAAAAGAAATGTTAGAATATGGGTAGCCCACAGACTAGATTTGTACAAAAATGATATAAAAAGTGGATGGGAGGACTAACAATGTTAACATCAGAGTTAGCTATATCAAAAGCAGTACAAATGCCAGCCCTAACAAGAAGTAGCATAAATTTTAAAATATAAGGTGATCCACTGTTTTCAAAGGTGTACTATACACATCTTTACTGAGAATCATGCTTTGTTTCAGCATTCCCAAGACACATTTAACAAACAGACAGCTGTGAAGAGTTCTTTGGTATCTGTAATCTGATCTTAAAAGTAAACCAACAAAACATGTGAACACAACAAAACATGTAAACAAAGTGCTGAAGCAGCCTGTGTAGTCACCTTAAATCTGAAGGCAGCCAACTTGAGGAGGAACTCCACAGTGAAGACTCCAGTGAAGATCATGTTGAGGTAATCCAGAGCCTTGGCGTAGTCTGTACTCTGACCATGGTACTGAAACACACCACCACCTTTACTGCAAAAGGGAATAGGTAACAGTGTTATTGTACTCTGACCATGGTACTGAAACACACCACCACCTTTACTGCAAAAGGGAATAGGCAACAGTGTTACTGTACTCTGACCATGGGAGTGTACTGATGAAGACATCCACAGAGGTAGGAGACATTTGTGGAGACATTTGTAACAGAGGGTTACTGATCTTATAGTTTACTCTCTGTGGCACAGGCAGCCAGTGGAGAGATTGCAAGAGAGGAGTAATGTGCTCAGATTTTTTTTTCTTTCTGAGGACTAGTCTAGCAGCAGAGTTTTGTATACATAAGGGAGTGGGTGGATGATGCTGGCAGACTGGCTAAAAGAGAATGGCAGTAGTCCACATCATTGTAATATTGGTAACAACTGCTAAGATCTTGACAATTGGGACGGGACAGCCCTGTGGTCAGAACATTGCGCTCGCAATTTGACGACCCGGGTTTGATTCCCGTTCGAGGGGATTTTTCCTCTGGAGTTAACATCAGTGCTGACTCCACTCCCCCCAAAAGTCCTTTGGATGAGACTAAAAACCTAGGCCCCATGTGCAAACACATGCAGAACATCTTGCACACACATTAAAACCTGTTCCGCTTTTCATAAAAGAAGGCCATTGTGTGCCAGTGGGAAAAGACGACAAGACTTACAAAACTGCATACACACACAGACTGGATGTAAAAAGGCACACGAGTGCTTATTCCATTATTCTCGATATAAATGAATATATAAATAAACAATTTCTCTTTTTCTGATGCATCTGGTACATGTAACCATTTCTGCATCTTCCATACAAGCTTGCAAGATATGTACCTACATGAGGTGATTTAAATCTTTCAATCCAACAGAATTCTACGTTATCACATTCATGATTTTTTTTTCTTTTTTCTTAAAACCAATGAGGACAACTGTGCTTCATTTTCATGGCCTGGCAAACAGTATTGATGATAAATAACAAAGATAGAGATTTATATTCTTCTGCATCAATAACTGTGACAATGACAATCGTGACTTACCTATGTGTCTGTGATGATGGAGTTGAAGATGATAATGAACCCCCCCCAAAAAAAAACCCCCCCAAGTGATGATATAGATGACTTGAGATGTTAAAACTTGTCAGTGATTTTGCTTTAAATTTTTCATAGTAACTGAGGGCAAGGATTTTCTTCATCACTGGTAATAACAACTGTGATTACGATGGCCTTGGCAATATGTCAAGTGTGATGGTGGTGCTAATGAAGATGATGATGATGATGATGATGATGAAGGGACTTTTTTTTCTCTATAAATCCAGTGACCACAGAGAAGAAAGACTGATTTTCATCACTGGCAATAACTGACAATGACCCCTGCCTCACCTTCATGGCCAGTGTGATGGTGTTGATGATGATGATGATGATGATGATGATGATGATGATGATGATGATGATGATGATGGTGGTGGTGGTGGTGGTGGTGGTGGTGATGATGGTGGTGGTGATGAGGATGATGAAGATGATGATGATGGGATTTTTTTTCTCTTCTCTATAAAGCCACTGGCAGAGACTACAGAGAAGACTCCTTGCCTCATCTTCATGGCCAGTGTGATGATGATGATGATGATGATGATGATGATGATGATGATATGATGACGATGACAATGATAATGATGATGATGATGATGATGATGATGAAGAGGAGGAGGAGGAGACGACTACGATGACGATGAAGGGATTTTTTTCTCTTCCCTATAAAGCCACTGGCAGTGACTACAGAGAAGAAAGACTCCTTGCCTCACCTTCATGGCGAGTGTGATGGTGTTGATGATGATGAGGACGAAGATGCTGTACTCAAAGGCTTGGGAGGTGACAAACCACCAGATCTTGTACTGCCACCGGGCCTTGGGGATGTAGCGCCGTACGGCCTTCACCTTCAGGGCAAACTCTATGCACTTCCTCTGCAAACACACGCCAGTGTTCATGTAACACTACTGCTTCTTTCACTATCACTGGGGGACGGGATAGCCTAGTGGTCAGAACACTGTGTTTGCAATTTGACGACCCGGGTTCCGATTCCTGTTCGAGGGAATTTTTCCTCTGGAGTTAACATCAGTGCTGACTCTACTCCCCTGAAAAGTCTTTCAGATGAAACTATAAACTGAGGCCCCATGTGCAAATGCACGCAGAATATCTTGCGCACATGTTAAATCCTGTTCCGCTTTTCGTAAGAGTAGGCCATCATGTGCCAGTGGGAACAGATGACCAGATTTACAAAACTGCATACACACAGCGACTGGATGTAAAAAAAGCATATGGGTGCTTATTCCATTACCCTCGATATAAAAGAATTTTTAAAAATTAAAAAAATCAATGCATCTATTATGGTAGTTTATGATGGCTGACGCCGCCACTGTAGTCTAGTAGTTAGGGTGTTGGACTCGTAATCTAAAGGTTGCGGGTTCGATCCCAGCTTTCGGCTATGGTGCTGTGCCCTTGGAAAAGGCACTTTACGGCTATTTTCTCACCCCACCCAGGTGTAAAAGGGGTACCAACCTTGTGTTGGGGGTTAACCCTGTGATAGACTGGCGTCCTATCCAGGGGGGAGTCTATGATTCTCAGTCACTTAACGCCACAGAAACCGGGATAGGCACTGGCCTGATGAGCCTTAGGCTCGGGACAGACTTTAACTTTAACTTTATGATGGCTGACACTTGTGGTTGTTAACAGCACACTGGCTTCACCCTCAGGGCCAACTCTA
>CM060329.1:8095304-8115304 GCA_030674155.1 Stramonita haemastoma
AATCACTAGTCAAATTGACAGGTAGACTCCAAAGAATCAAATACATCTGTCTGGCTTTCTGCATCACTGAAAACCAGTCAACCTGACAATATGCATTTTTTAAACATTGTACAAGTTTTCTTGGCTATTCTCAACCACACACCTATTTATTGGCTTTTCTCAACCATACACCTATCTGTCTTCAAAATGATTTTTGTTCTTTCAGTTTACTTCAGTTCATAATATTAAAAGGTTCAAATTTGTTTTGAATCAAACACACTCACACACACACACACTCTCTCTCTCTTGCGCACGCACGCACAATATACACACACACAACAACAACAACCAACAACAAATCATAACTATAAAAAAAATAATAAAACCACCAAAAAACCCCACTTTTAAAAACTGGAGAAAAACAACAACATAATGGGCCAAAGAGAGAAAAAGAAAAAGCCCCATACTTGAGTGGAAAGGAGATGAGGGAGACGGCCACCACTAGCAGATCCAGGATGTTGAACAGACTGCGGCAGAATGACCCTTTGTGTAAGATCAACCCATATGTGATGATCTGCAACAACAATCAGACCCTTTGTGTAAATGTGATGATCTGCAACAACAATCACGACCCTTTGTGTAAGATGTGATGATCTGCAACAACAATCACACCCTTTGTGTAAGATGTGATGACTGCAACAACAATCAGACCCTTTGTGTAAGATATGTGTATGATCTGCAACATCAACCCTTTGTGTAAGATGTGATGATCTGCAACAACAATAACCCTTTGTGTAAATCATGTGTGATGATCTGCAACAACAATCAGACTCTTTGTGTAAACTGAGATGATCTGCAACAATCACACCCTTTGTATAAACCGTGATGATCTGCAACAATAATCAGACCCTTTGTGTAAAATCAGACCCTTTGTGTAAGACCAACCCTATGTGATGATCTGTGACAACATCAGACCCTTTGTGTAAAATGAGCCTAAATGAAATTACATCTGTAGTTTAAATCATATGTGTTTAATATTTTGGTCCACATCATTTCACGATTCGATTTCATTTTAGTCTGTTTTATTCCGTGTGCATGTTAGTAGTGTACAACTGTTTGCAAATATTTTTGACAGGTTTCAGTGTTTATACACAGGAATATATTTGGGGTCTCGCAGGAAAAAATGCTATTAAACCTTCAACAATTAATTTAACCCTCTTGCATTCGATTCTCTGAACACAAACTGCCCGTAGATTTCAAATTCCATCACAAAATCAGGTCAGGCACACATGCTCGCTCGCCTTTTCGTCCTTCTAAGTACATACCAGCAGCTATAATTACTTCCAGACTCTCACCACAGGCTCTGTGCCTCTGGCCTAATAAGAGTTTCGGCATGTGGTAGCGATCAGTGAAGGTCACTGCATGATGTGTGTAAATCCCAACAAATCCGGGTCGGGATTCAGGGGTGGGGGGCAATTATTTAATCCTGGCAAATCCCGGGTTGGGACTTAAGAGGGTTAAAAAGTGGTTCTCATTCTGTTCTACCTCAGGCTTCAGCTGAAGTCTTCCAATGTCATCAGTGCCGCTACTGTAGTGCAGAGCTCTCTTTTGATACAAAAAGGATTATTGCCCACAAAGACACAAATATCAAAGCAACAGAGATAATGAACAGTAAAATGAGGAGAAGAAGAAGAAGAGGAGAAAAAAAATGGAGAGAGAGAGAGAGAGAGAGAGAGAGGAGGAGAGAGGAGAGAGAGAGAGAGAGAGAGAGAGAGAGAGAGGAAGAGAGAGACAGAGGAGAGAGACAGAGACAGAGACAGAGACAGAGACAGAGAGAGAAACAGAGAGACAGAGACAGAGAAAAGAGAAACAGCCAGCCAACCAGCCACAGAGACAGACGGGATAAAAGTAGTACCATACCAACCTATTTGAGACTTACTTTGACAATGATTTCCAAAGTGAAAACACTGGTGAAAAAATAGTCAAACTTGTTCAGAATCTGAAATCAAATAAAAAATGCACTGAATACTTTAGTTTCACATATATTCAGACAAATACTCACACCTGCTTGAACACACGCACGTATGCAAACAAACACGCATGCACACACACACACATACACACTGGTGGTTAGAGTGATGCGCATTGCACTCGTGTTCTGTTGACCTGGATTTGAATCCCATTCAAGGGTATTTTTCTTCTGGAGTTAACATCAGTGCCTATCCCACTCCCCCCACAAGTCCTTCAGATGAGACTATAAACCCAGGTCCTGTGTGCAAACGCAGGCAGAACATCTTGTGTGCACATTAAAACCCGTTTTGCTTTTCTGAAGAGTAGGCCATCATGTGCCAGTGGGAATGGAAGATAAAATTGACAAAACTGCATACACATGGGGACTGGATGTAAACAAGCACATGCACGCTTACTCCATTATCCTTGAAATAAGAGAAAGAAAAGAAAACACACACACTCATTCACTCACTCACTCACACACAC
Organism: Stramonita haemastoma; assembly: GCA_030674155.1. Lineage (NCBI taxonomy): Eukaryota > Metazoa > Mollusca > Gastropoda > Neogastropoda > Muricidae > Stramonita > Stramonita haemastoma. The sequence continues at coordinate 8,097,780 of CM060329.1, forward strand.
ACACACACACACACACACACACACACACACACACACACACACACACACACTCACAGAGAAACACACACACACACACACACACACCAGTTAGACAATCACAGATAAACATGCATGCACACACACGTGTCTAAAATCACTAAATGTGAATAGACGTTAAACTGAAGATATCTCTCTCAAACACACACACACACACACACACACACACACACACTGGCATCATTACATAAATACATCACATCCACAGAGAAAAAAAACAACAACAAAAAAGGCAGACAAAAATACAAACGGACCAGGTTTCTAGGGGAGTTGCTGTCCAGTGGATCTTCTGCAGCCAACATGGCGGAGGAGATGAGGATGCAGGCCAGCACGACGTTGCTGAAGTAGCTGTGGTTGCACACCCTGTGGCAGATGATGCGGAACCTGCAACACAGCGCACATACACAGTCTTGCCGATATTTCATATGTATCATTTCATATGTATATATTTAAAACATATAAATTATACAGTGCTGAAGTACATAAACACAAATATGTAAGACATATATACAGTGCTGAAGTAAATGCCTCGTGGCAGATGATGCGGAACCTGCAACGTCATCACACAGACAGTCCTTACTGATATTTCAGACATGTATCATATACACAGTGCTTATTCCATTATCCTTGATATAAAAGATGAAATAAATAAATGAATAAATAAAAATAAATAGAAGTTTTCCTTCCTCCTGAAGCAGGCTCACAAACATCAGAAACAAAATATGTATGACACACAAGCCCCCCACATGAGATGGGGGTCTGAAGCTGATTAGAAAATCACCACAGGTTCCGTAAGAAACTGTGTTTTTAATTTTTCAATTTGTTTTGGTGAATCATGAATAACCTGTAACTTTCAAGCAAAAAAAAATACTATAATTTGTTGCGAATAACTACTATTTCAAAAGAAATGAAAGAAAAAGGCAACCCCAACCCCCCCCCCCCCCCCCCCCCCCCCCCCCCCCCCCCAAAAAAAAAGAACAAACAACTATACAGTTCAAAAGAAGACTGAAATCGAATGCACTCAGCCCCTAATCTGAAAATCTCTGCTTGGATGTACAGATAACCACAACATTAAATGAAGTCACCGAAACTTATAAAATATTTCATGGGACTATGGCCAGGGTTCGCGCTAGGATTTTTTAAAACCGGTACTGCGAGTTGCCATTTCAGAGACATCTTGACCAACTCCCCCAAAATCGGTCCCCAGAAAATAAAATCCGGTACGTACTGTGAACAAAACGAAACTAATCAGTGAGGGGGTGGGGGAGGGGGGGATTGTTGGGCAGCAAAACTAAATCTAAATTGAACGCGAATCTCTCAGACTTTGACTGCCGTGCTGCTGCCACTCGCTTCTTGGGCATGAAGCCACGAAGGAAATAGGATTTTTTTCTAGCGCCTGTGCCACTGTCCGTGTCAGTCTGTTGTTTTGCATGGCATCATTCGTGTGACTTATATTCTTCTTTTTGTTTCTATGCTTAGCGCTCATGTAGATCTTTGTTCAATTTAGATTTGGTTTTCGACTCTTCTCTCTGAAAGCAACGCGCAAATTCATAGTCATAGACCCTCGCTTTTCGTAAGAGCAGGCCGTCGTGTGCCGGTGGGAACGGATTACATTTACAAAACTGCATACACACGGGGACTGGATGTGAAAAAGCACAGGAATGCTTATTCCATTATCCTCGATATGAAAGATTAAAAAATACAGAATAAATAAATCTAGGCCCCATTTACTCAATGTGAATGGAAGTCGCTGTCATGCCGAGAAGAGCGCGAAGCTCTATTCTTTCACAGTAAAGCTTGCTGTTCTGCGTGCTAGGCTAATAATGAGGCTGGCGCTAAAGATGTTCGTCGGAAGGGGTGGGAAGGGGCTATAGGTGCGGTAAGCACAGTACAGGCCCATGACAGACTGTCAGAAAACGTCACTTCTGACTTTTTTTTTTGAGACGGAAATCTAATCGGTCACAGGCAAACAGAACCGGTACGCGGTACCGGCTGCTTCGAAAATTTTCGGTATTCCCTGTTTACAACCGGTAAAATACCGACAATTACCGGTTATCGCGAACCCTGTATGGCTATGCACATTTGGAACATACAACATACTCCCTTTGAGTAAAAACATTGCATCTTTTCCCCCAGTAAAAAACATTCTTTCAACCTAAAATTGAAACCTGGTAAGAGAAACTACCATTCAAGCACACTGCCAAGCACACTGCAGATGTGTCCAAACATGGCAACAGAGCCTGTGAACCCCTGTAAAATGCCCACAAAGGAGGTTATCAAATCAACAGCCTCATAATACATTCCCCACACTCTGTGACACACAGCATCGCCCTCAGGATGTGGGTTCCAAGATAAGCCAATTTCTCTAATGTTTCACTCTCTACCAAGCTGCTTCTTTTTTTTTTTCTCTCTACCAAGCTTCACCTTTCTAACCATGCACAGTTTGTCCATGGGTTCTCCCCCTTGCCTAAGAAATTTTCTGTCAATGTTGATTGTAACAGTTGGTTCCTTTGACCATTTTTTTTTTTAACCTCTTTACTGCACTGTTGACGAACAGCATTCATCATAGAAACCATCACCAGCAATATGATAGCAGCGAAAGGGTTAATAAGAAAAAAAGAGTACAAGGTAAACCCTGCGACTTAAGTTTCCTAACTGCACATGATAGCAGCAGTTCTTCACAGGCAATGAATTCATGCCTGTTATTTTTTCCTTCCACCATAACTGAAATATAATACGATGATTCTTTACTATATGAAAATGGACATAATGCATTTTCTTCCAGAAATGGAAATGAACACGATACTCCTTCTACTATAAGTGTAAATGAACACAACACTGGTGGGTAGAGGTTTCACGGCCACAGGCAACAGCAGCAGTCTGCTGTGGGCTTTGACTCATGGCTTTTATCAAAGTGCTATTGAAATATGGGACTAAGGTTATCAAAGCAAGATGAGATGCACTAGGCTAGTGGGACATGCAAGTTTGTGTAATTAAACTTATCTAAAAAGGTAAAGGTGTCCCATAACCTAGGTGGTTGTAGGGGAGCAAGGCATCAAAGACCTAGCTTCTCTAGGGGCCAGCAAATTGAGGGTGGCGCCCATCTCCTCTCCCTCGCTGCTTTACCTTCCCTGACCCTAAAGAGGACAAGAGCCCATTTATAGGTGGGTGAACAGGGGGGACTGTACTTAAGTCAAGGCACGCAAACGGTCACCCATCCATCAGTTAACCATGCTCAATGCTGCTTAATAACTTAAGTTGGGGAAAGCGAGTGCTCTGACCACTTAGCTATCCTGCCCCCTAAGTTTGTCTAAAAATGTTGAAACACATCCAGTCACCCCTCTCCCCTACAAACATTGGAAGAACTCACTTGTTGTCCTTGGAAAACAAGAAGAGGGAGCTGGCTGGGGGGATTGGCTTGATTCTGGAGGAGATGTGCACTTCTGACATCCTGCGTGGCCGCGCGGTTTGGGCCTCGTCATCCTCCCCTTCCTCATCCCCTTCCTCATCCTCTTCCTCTTCTTCGTCCTCCTCATCGTCTTCTTCTCCGCTCTCTTCCTCTTCTTCTGTTTCTTCGTTGTGATCTTCATCATCTGTCAATGTGAAAGGGCCACATAGTCTGCAACTGCTAGTTTGTTTTTAAAATATGTTTTGTGTTTCCATGTTTTGATATGACCACCAGCACCAGTCTGCTGATAAGTGTGTATCAGTATTGTTGCTGCAATTTGCATTGTTGCATGCATTTTGTTGTAAAAATGATAGGACTGGTAGCACACTGGGTTCATGCGTGAAAAGTGACTGTATAATCCCCCTTCCTTTTTTTCAACACATCATCATCATCATTGCTATATCATCAATACTTTTCAACCACTGCAAATACTAATAGGATAGGAACTGTACCTGCACCTGTCAACTCACTCATTCCCAACCAATCTGAACTTCAACATCATGAATTCCAGGGTTTCCAAAGCTGAGTAAAATGCTGTGAGAGGGCAGAGAAAAGACAGAAAAAAACAGAGCTGATTGTCATCGCGGTATCACTACAGTGGAGAGAAATATGGGATATGTAACATACTTATGGTCAGAACATGATAAAGGTGTGCATCAAAACAGAGCAAGCTGACTGGCAGGTTTGCACAAAATTTGACCAAAAGATGAAAAAAAAAAAGTTCCAGTTGCTGCTAATAATTTAACCCACAACCTCCATACCAATCATATCTGTAGTCAAGGTTCAGATAGACTTTATCATCACTACTGTTTTACAGCATTCATCCCTCCAAACAGGACAGGAATAGAAAGAGTTTGCAACACATACTTTTTTTATATTTATTATTTTATATCACTTTATGTCACAGCAGATTTCTGTGTGAAATACAGGCTGCTCTCCCTGGGAGAGCGGTCACTCACAAGTGCAGCGCCACCCATTATTTTTTTTTCTTTTCCTGTCTGCAACTGTATTAATTTGTTCCCTATCAGAGTGGCTTTTTTGTACACAATTTTTGCCAGGGAAAACCCTCTTGTTGCCGTGGGTTTTTTACGTGCATTAAATAATAATGTGTAACACACAGGACCTCGTTTATTGTGTCATCCAAAAGATAGCACCCAGACCACCACTCATGGTCTAACGGATGGGGGAAAGTTTTGGGCCCAAAGGGATTTGAACCACTGCCCCACTCCGATCCAGACTTTTCGCTTTCTAGAAAGGCGCGTTACCTCTAGACCACTGAACCATCAGGAAAGATAGGCTGTGACAGGCACAGGCGAGGGGGTATACACAGAGACCACTTTTAGTGGCCAAGTACAGCCAGAGTCCATGGCAGTGGTGCAGAGGTGGAATGGAGGGTGATTAGTTACCTCTGACAGGCACACGGTGGCTGTTGCGGTACTGGCCAGGCAGGTCTCGCTCAGGGACTGGGGTCTATACGTACATGGTGCTCACCAGGACTGCTGTCTTTCCTGCACAGCCAGTGATACGTCACTTTCATGTGAACACAGAATGTAAGGAAGAACAGGTAACATATCAGTGATATAAAGGACATTTCAAACGGAGGAACTTCTGAATAAAAGCAATTTCAATGGAGGTAACCATATCATGAATATAAAAGGACAATTTCAAAATGGAGGTAACCATATCAGTGAATATAAAAGGACAATTTCAAAATGGAGGTGACCATATCGGAATAAAGGACATTCAATGAGGTACCATATCAATGAATATAAAAGGACAATTTCAAAATGGAGGTAACCATATCAGTGAATATAAAAGGACAATTTCAATGAGGTACCATACGTGATAAAGGACAATTAATGGGGTGACCACATGAATATAAGGACATTCATCAGTCTGTGTTACCTTACAGTTGGTCTTCTTTCCATCTTTATTCACTGAAATCCTCTTGACTTAGAAAAACAATATCTAGGTAAAACACAGGGAACTGTGGCTATACAGAAGTAAATGTAGAACAGACACAGAAAATGTTTAACACATTTGGAACAAGCAAAGAGAAACATTTTAATCATAAAATAAAACAAGCCCTACAGAGAGACAGAATGGAGAGAGAATTACAGAAACATGCAATTAACCAGTCAATCAAACTCTTTATTTCAGAGAGTGGGAGAATAAGTAGAACATTCTTTTTTCCATCAAGCCCGTGTCCCATAGGGGACACACACACACACACACAAGAAACAGAGAGAAAAGGAAAGAAAGAAACAGAAAGACAAAGAGATCAAGAAAGTGCAGCTCAATGAACTTTACACCAGAACGAGTTGCATGCTGAAGAAAGCACGAACTGCAGAAAGAAAGAGAAAGACATTCTCAATATCTGGCTAGTTTCTCTTTCCCCCAGTCTTCATGTTTCGTCAACTTAAAACCCATTCCAAGACACAGACACACATGAAGAGACACAAACATAGACACATCTTCATATCACACACATACATACATACACCCATTATGATACACACACATATACATATGCACACACAAAACAACCCACACACACACATGACACATTATACCACTCACACACATACACAAACTCACTAATGACAGTGCAATGACACAGCAAAGAAGTACTCACCTTCTGCTGTGCTGACTTCTGCTACTGGGCTGTCGGCTGAGATGCTCTTTGGTCTCGCTGTCGTCGTTGTTGTCATTGCCATTAACGTCCACACCTTCGTCTTCTTCGTTATTCTGCACATAAACGGTCACAATTCACACAGCTGTAACATGAACACACACATACCTGAATGATTCACATGCATACCTGCATGTTTAACAGTGGTGGGTGGGTGGGTGTGCCTTGTTAATGGGTTGGTTGGTTGGTTGGTGGTGTGGCATGAGGAATGGTGTGCATGTGTATTTTTATATTTTTTATTTTTTATTTTATTCTTTTATTTCGAGAATAATGGAATAAGCACTCCTGTGCTTTTTACATCCAGTCCCTGTGTGTACGCAGTTTTGTTAATTTTGTCATCCGTTCCCACCAGCACACAATGGCCTACTTTTCCAAAAAGCGGAACAGGATTTAATGCGTGCGCAAGACGTTTTGCGTGCATTTGCAGACTGAATCTCAGTTTATAGTCTCATCCAAAGGACTTTTTTTGGAGGGGGGAGCTATTATGTGTATGAGTGTGTGTGTGTTTCTGTGAGTGAGGGGGCATGGATTTAGGATACAGTCTCGGAAGAGAGTGTCCTGCAGAGTGTAAGGCAATATATGTCCATTTATTTCAGTCCATTTGTTTGTTAACTCTTCTCTTCCCTTTAACATATAATCATATTCATTGTCAGGTGCTTAAGAGTACAATTGACGGTTATGCATCAAATCTACTCAAAAGTGGAGAATAGTTGCTTTTACTGAAAGATAATCTGACAAGATTAGGTCAGTATATCCATTGAATGTTCATTTTATTTTATTTTATACCACTTTATGTCACAGCAGATTTCTCAGCATGAAATTCGGGCTGTCCTCCCCGGGGAGAGCATGTCGCCACAAGTGCAGCACCTACCCATTATTTTTTTTTCTTTTTCCTGTCGGCAGCTGTATTTGTTTTTCTATGTAATTTTGCCAGGGACAACCCTCTAGTTGCCATGGGTTCTTTTACGTGTGCTAAATAATATTGTGAGACACACAGGACATCGGTTTATCATCTCATCTGCAACTCATTACGTTCTTTTGATAGGGGACAATTGCAAAAGTAAAAAAGCCTCTCTCAGCAGAAACAGCCATGAAAGCACAAAACAAAACCTCCTCCAGTCATTATTTTCCACCAGAATGTCAAACTTGCAAGCCTTGCACTCCACTCACCTGGCCCTCCTTCTCAGGTGATTTACTCTTGGAGCGCCGTATGGAGCGGGTGCGTTCCTTCTCCTCCTCCTTCTCCTGCTCAATCTCCGTCAGGCTCTGGGCGTCAGCCAAGTTGTCCACAGCGATGGCCAAGAAGACGTTCAGCAGGATGTCTGATTCAGTGGTCAAGGGGTACATGTTTTGTGGCTTACAGTTCAACTGATCATCACTGCATTATTTTGTGGCTTACAGTTCAAATGATCATCACCACATTATTTTGTGGCTTACAGTTCAACCGATCATCACTGCATTATCAGGGTTAAAGACTTCTCACTTACAAAATGCCTCCACACCACATCGGATTATGAACACTACCATGTAATAAAAAGCCAAGAAAATAAAAGATGACACAAAACTGCATATCTACTCCAGCACGCAAGCTACTGTTCCATGCATAGGCTTAGCAATATCATACCTATCCCCCACAAGATCAGAGCAATGACAAACCACTAGCAGCGAGGAAAGGATACAGTTGCCACAGATGAAGAGGACGACGAAGTAGAGACAGACAATGACGCCGATGCTGCTGACTCCTCCATAGGCACGGATACCATCGTACATCACCATGTTCCAGTCCTCACCTGTCAGGATCTGATCCACACACACACAGATGGCAAGATTTATAAAACTGCATACACACAGGGACTGGATGTAAAAAAGCACATAAGTGCTTAATCCATTATCCTCGATATAAAATAAATTTTTTTAAAAATCATCAGTGCGGCACAGTCGAACATATTAGATGTCTTCACAGAAATCAAAGATAAACTATACATGTTGTTTCATCAAACACACAGTGACTTGCTACTGCACGTCTGACTGCACTGGGAAAGACCTACACACGTTAAACACAACACAAAACACTACACCCCCCCCCCCCCCCCCCCAACACAACACACACACACACAACACAACACAACACAACACACACACCACACCACACCACACCACACCACACCACACACACACACACACACACACACACACACACACACACACACACATACACACACACTACACACATAACACAACACACACACACACAACCCAACCCAACCCAACCCAACCAACCCAACCCAACACACACTACACACCCCCACAGTTCAGTCTCACCAAGACAGCAGCAAAACCCAGAAAAACAGGACTCAATGCTCTTTACCTGGAACACAGTCAGCAAGGACTGCCAGAAGGTGTTGAAGTTGCTGCGTGGCGTGGGCTCGTCCTCAAAGTTGAACCTGCCCCCAAAGAGCTGCATGCCCAGCAGGGCGCAGATGACGATGAAGAGGAAGAGCAGCAGCAGCAGACTGGCGATGGAGCGCATACTGTTCAGCAGGGAGGCCACCAGGTTCCTCAGCGAGGACCAGTACCTGCACACACACCCCATTCATACACTCCACCATCAATCGGTATTTAATAATTGCCCCCCCCCCCCACCCCCCTGAATCCCGAACCGGGATTTGCCCGATTTACACAAGTACTTTTCCATCACGCAGTGACTTCACCGATTGCTACCTTAAATGAAATAATCTTATTTATACAAGCATATCTTTAACCCTTTCAGTACAGTAAGCCTGTTTTCCCGGCTCAGCTTTCTGCTACCCGTCAGTCCTGTAAGGAGGAAAAACGGCACACACGAATTTTCCTTCAATTCTTGGGTTTCTGAGGTTGCAGACGAGTGCAAAATGGTACCTAGGTAAATTTTACATACACACACACGAAGCTCTATAAACATTCTCGTGGGAAAGGAGAAGCAGTGTTTGCCATATCAAAACTACTTTCCAGAGTTTGTTGATGCCAGTTAGCTGCATGACGGGTCACTATAAACAAACCGTCCTCTGGTACTGTTTCGCCAAGAAATCGGCTGACCAGACTGAAGGGAGAGCGCGGGTCAGAAATTCAGGATAGGGAAGTAATTGTTAGCAGATATTCAGTACTGTAAGGGTTAAAATAATCTACAAAAAATACCATCTGATGGTGCCAAAACCATTAAACCAACACAAGACAAACTTCACATTGACCTCTTCCCTACTGGTTGCCTTGAAGACCCTGAGCAGTCGAGCACAGCGCAGCACAGAAACAACCAAGGGCGGCATGACGTCCGTGTAGAGGAAGATGACCTCCAGGATGCTGCAGATGACCACGAAGCTGTCAAAGCGGTTGAACAGGGACACGAAGTAGCCCTGGAAGCCCAAGCTGTACATCTTCAGCAGCATCTCCAGCGTGAACAGCACCACAAAGAACAGGTTGGCGATGGCTGCAAACACACGTTCAACATCAACCGTAAGTCACGTTCAAAATCAACCATAAGTCACGTTCAAAATCAACCAAAAGTCACGTTCAAAATAAACATAAGTCATGTTCAAAATCAACCATAAGTCACGTTCAAAATCAACCAAAAGTCACGTTCAAAATCAATCATGAGTCACATTCAAAATCAATCATGAGTCACATTCAAAACCAACCATAAGTCACGTTCAAAATCAACCATAAGTCTTTAATCTCTTTACTGCGCTGTTGATGAACAGTGTTCGTCATAGAAACCGTTGCCAGCAATGCTAAGTTGACGATTGCTGTTTGTCATGATTCAACGCTCTCTCTGTTTTGTCCCATAATGTGCCTGAGCAAAATATGATTGCAGCCAAAGGGTTAAACAATTTGCCTACACGCCCCCCCCCCCCCACAAAAAAAGATAAACCAAGAAAACTTGTGCAAAAAAAGATATGAACTGGTCAATATATGATTAGTCAAAATAAGGATTTCAGGAGAAAAATAAACAAAATTTGAAATGATGAACGTGTGAAGTTTGTAATAAAAGGGGCTGAACAGAGAAAACATACACATGAAATAGTACATGTCTGTAAGTTTGAACAAAACTGTTCAACTCAGGCAGTCCAAGCATTATTGTCACCTACTCCTCACTGGGTAACCACACAATACCTGCATGTGATTTTTTTAAAATAGCACATACCTTATATATCTATTTTGAAATTCAGTTTCCACTCTGATGCGGAGATAGATAGATACCTTTCTGCTTATATACACCACACTTTAGAAGAAAAAAAAACAAACCAACAGAAGATTTGGGAGAGTTGTCACAAGTGCATGTTCTCAAGATATAAAACCATGCATTATCTCATGAATAAGCAATTCTGAATCTATGGCATTATCTCATAAATAGATAACCTACGTCTATCTATATTTCTGACTGTCTACCTGTCTGTTATCTATCCATCCATCTGTCTGTGTATCAATCTACCTGCTGCCTACATACCCATCCATCTTTGCCCCCTACTGGGTAAGGAAGGGTTTGATAAAAGAAAAAGAAAAAAGCGCTCTACTTCAACTGCCTTCAAAACAAAGATTTTGATTTTTATCTGATACTGATTTGATTTCCATCTATCTATTCAGGTAACTCTGAATTAAAAAAAAAAGGTAAGCAATGGCAAGGTGTGACAGACCCTGGAATTTATCCAGCCACTCCGGCTGTCCGTAATGTTCTGAGGTCAGCACCACGGTGTTGAGGAACACCAGCACAATCACAATCCAGTAGAAGGCCTGAGATTTCACGATCTTTCGGGAAAACCGCCGACACCGTCTGTTCAGCTTCTGCAGGCGTAACCTGCAGACATCACATAAACCAAGGGGTTTTACTGGGGGAAAAGATTCTTAAACATCAGGCATAACTGAGGACATCAACAGAAACCAAGGGTTTTACTGGGGGAAAAGATACTTTACATCAACAGAAACCATGGGTTTTACTGGGGGAAAAAAGATACTTACACATGTGAAGAAAATTATCTATCAGATGTATGAGTATAGATGTAGTAGCTGCAGCAGAATATACTGTACATACATATATAATGTAAGTAAGGTAAAAAAGGTAAAGGTGTCCCATAACCTGTGTGGTCAAAGGGGAGTGAGGTGTCAGAGACCTCAGCTTCTCTAGGGGCCAGCATATTGAGGGGGCGCCCATCTCCTCTCCCTTGCTGCTTTACCTTCCCTGACCCTAAAGAGGGCAAGTACCCATTTACAGCTGGGTGAACTGAGGAATTGTACTGTAGCCAAGGCGCGTAAACAGTCACCTATCCAAATGGCAATCACGCTTGACGCTGTGATGTAAGTAACCCAGAAAAATTGTGGAAGTCAAGTGCAGCAACATAAAACTGACAAACCTTTGGATACCTATCAAACATTTGAGAAAATGAAAGAAAGTAAACCCAAGGTGGTGGATAGTCAGTGCCCAGTACAACTCACCTCCTTTGATGGAACCACGTCAGCTGGATTTCTTCTTCCCCTTCCTCCCCATCTTCCTTCTCTTCATCGATGTCATTCAGAGCTTTGGCTGCCACACAATCAAAACAATCAACCATTACAACACTCAACAATCATAACAATCAACCATCACAACAATCAACTATCAAACCTAACTCTCAACTATGGAATGTTGCTTTTCAGTTTTCTTTAAAAGCCTAAATTGTTTTTGTTCTTTTTGGAGGGTATCTTTTAGTATTTGTAGTCAAGTCAAGTCAAGTCAAGTCAACCTTTTATTTCCAGATGGTACATTGAATAAGCAGTGCAATTGCTTTTTTTCATCAAGCTATCCATCTAAGAAAAAAAATCATATATATGCATATTTGATAAAGAAAAGCCTTAAGAATATATGTCAAGGATAAAGGACACACACACAAACACATGATACAATCAGCACACCAGGCACTTTTGTCCCTAAGCCTCAGAGGTAGCCCAACTCACAGTGTCTGGGGGTGGCTCCCTCCTCTCCCTCCTCCTCGTTCTCGGGGTCGATGTCTTCAGCCTGTGTGATCCAGTCCAGGTACCCCCTCAGGTCCTCCTCCAGCTGCTGCTTCTCCCGCAGCTTCTGGAAGTCTCCACGCGCCTTTGCCTTCTCTCTCTCTTTGGAAAACTCTCTGCCACACAACACACACACACACAGCGCCATGTTAAATCCTGTTCCGCCTTTCGTAAGAGTAGGCCATCGTGTGCCGGTGGGAACAGATGACATTTACAAAACTGCATACACATGGGGACTGGATGTAAAAAAGCACAAGAGTGCTTATTCCATTATCCTCGATATAAAAGAATAAATCGAATTAAATCAAATCAACCATGGGGGACGGGATGTCATACACATTTTCATATTAGCCGTTTTTTGCCATGAGAATAGCTCTAAAATCACCAGTTAAGGCATCTGCCAAACCTTTCCTGCCTACTTACCCTACCTCCATATATTGGGGGGAACGGGATAGCCTAGTGGTCAGAACATTGCGCTCGCAATTTGACAACCCGGGTTTGATTCTCGGTCGAGGGGATTTTTCCCCTGGAGTTAACATCAGTGCCGACTCCACTCTCCCCACAAGTCCTTCAGATGAGACTATCAATTGAGGCCCCATGTGCAAATGCATGCAGATCGTCTTGGCACAAGTTCAATCCTGTTGCGCTTTTCATAAGAGTAGGCCATTGTGTGCAGGTGGGAACAGATGACAAGATTGACAAAACTGCATACACACGGGGACTGGATGAAAAAAAAGCACATGAGTGCTTATTCCATCATCCTCGATGTAAAAGAATAAACAAATAAATAATCTGCTTATCACAGAAGAACAGTAACAGGGACAGTCTGCTATGATCCTTCTTAAAAGTGACCAGCTTAATCTCTTTTCCCAGCTATGCTGAATCAAGGGAATTCAAAAGTCATGAATGAATAAAGGAATGGATATGATTCACAGAAAGGTGCTACACAATCACTGGCCTGATCACACTTGGTAAAGCTTTTTGCTTGTATAGTTTGCTTTTTGCTTGCAAATAAAACTTCAGAATTTAATCACTAAAAAAAATTTAAAAAATAAAAATAAATAAAAAAGGGAGTACAACATTTACACTGCTCCTTTTGATCTTTATTTCCAAATCAAAGGTTTTTTTTCTCCAACTGTTATCTTTAAATACCGCTTTAAAAGGTTACTATTAAAAGTGTTATTTGCCTTTCCTTCATGATTTGCTTTAGATGTTAAATGTGAACAGATATGCAACAAACTCAATCAATCTAAAATCAATTATTCACTTCCATTTTCTAAATACAGTTACTCTCACAGCTTCTTTTCAAGAATGTTCTATTCACATTGAGCTGAGTAATTCACTTTTTTTTTTTCATTGTCAGGGTAGCAATTTGATGGCCCAGGTTCGAGCCACCAAGGTGCCCAGTTAAAGAGATTTTCCCCAGAGTTAACATCAGTATAAACTCAATTCTCTCTAAAGCTCTTTGGATGACACTATAAACCAAAGTCCTGAGCGTGGGTGCACACAGTACACCTTGCACACAATTAAAAACCAATTCCGCCTGTTGGAAGAGTCAGCCATTGCATTCCGGAAGGAATGAATGAAAAAAGTTTTAAAAACATACGCACATGGGCGACGTGCTTAGACATCATCTGTGAAGTCAGAATACGGCTACATTAATGGTAGGTAAATAGTTGCATACTCAAAATCTCACAATTAGTGAACCTCAGAACTGCAGTCGATGGATGAAATGAAAAAAAAAGGAAAGTTCATTGCCTTTTATTTTCTATGTTCTGTCCCCTTGTTTACAATTCTTTCCAACAAGTTTTGTGGCACAGGAAAAGGCTTCTCTTCTCCACCATAACTAATTTGGCTGTAAAGACAGACAAGGACTGGATAACTCGGTGGTCAGAGCGCTCGCTTTCCCCCAGCCAATATTAAACAGCGTCAAGCATGGTTGCCAATTGGATGGGTAACCAGTTGCGCGCTTTGGTGTCAGTACAGTTCCCCCAGCTGTAAATGGGCACCTGCCCTCTTTAGGGTCAGGGAAAGTAAAGCAGCGAGGGAGAGGAGATGGGCGCCGCCCTCAACATGCTGGCCCCTAGAGAAGCTGAGGTCTCAGATGCCTTAATCCCCTATGACCACACAGGTTGTGGGACGCCTTTACCTTTTACCTAAAGACAAGCTTAACAAAGAAGCTGATTTCTACACAACTCTGACAGTCAAGAAGTAGGTCTAAGCTGGGCAAGTTCCAGACACCCACCCACTGAGAACACCAAGAACGAGGTTGAGAACAAAGAAAGAGCCGAGGATGATGAGGCTGATGAAGTAGGTCCAAGGCCACTCAGTGCCCAAAGCATCGTTCACCTGCACACCACACAGACACATCCATGGCATCACTCACAAAGGTTAAAACAACAGTTTTTGTGACGTTTTGTTCTCTATATAATAATAATAATAATAATAATAATAATAATAATAATAATAATAATAATACATGGAATTTATACAGCGCTGTATCTTGCAAAAAACAAATCAAAGCGCTTGCACTTGACCTATACAAGACACAAGCAATCAACAATAAATTTAACAAATTTGAATGTGCACACATGCACACTTTCAGTCTCAGCAAACTTCTCTGTGTGAAATTCCAGCTGCTCTCCCAGAGGAAAGCATGCTATATTCTACAGCAGCACAGCTTTTGTTTCTGACTGTTGGTGTGTTTGTTTCCAAATGAGTGGGGGTTTTCCTCCACAGAATTCTCCAGACGCCACCTACAGCTAATGAGTAATTTTCTGTCCAGTGTGGAAAAAGTTGCACGCTGTAACTGCCTTCCATGGGATGATCAAAGTATTTTGATATTGCTCCACTTCAACCTGGAACTTTACCAAGTTCATCAATTTAAAAATTTACCAGAACACCCATCTTAATCAGTTTTCCATTATTATTTTTGCTACAAAAAAAGAGAAGAAACTAATGGCCCAAAATGCAGAAGTTGCTGGCACAGACCAGGCTTTCCTGTGATGAAGATTTAACTTTACTGGACTTGACACTCCATTAAGACTGAAAGGATGACGGCATAGCGCATCATGTAAACATGTTATTACATTATAAATCCTTACGTTAATTAACTAAATGACTATCTACCTGGTCTGAAAGGCAGAGGCCAACTCTCGAACTGCACATGACACAAACCAGGTAAATACATTTATAAAATCTTGCACTAGCTGAACTCTATCTGATCTTGAAGATTTTGAGAACAGCGCTGAAAAACTCACATAGTACATGACATCGGTCCAGCCCTCCATGGTGATGCACTGGAAGACAGTGAGCATGGCCAGACCAAAGTTGTCGAAGTTGGTGATGCCAAAGTTTGGCCCTTCCCAGTTGTCGGCGCAGAATGTGCCGTTTGGACACTTGTATCCCTGACCACAGGGCGTGGGTTCCTCCACAAACTCACCTGGATGGAGTGACACAGCAACACAGAAGTTAGAGTCTGACAGACTCAGCTCATGTTGTGGGTGAGCCAATCTGTGAGTGCATTTTTTCGGTCATTTATTTATATATTTATTCTTTTATATCAAGGATATATGGAATAATCACTCATGTGCTTTTTTTCATCCAGTCCCCATGTGTATGCAGTTTTGTAAATCTTATCTGTTCCCACTGGCACACAAGGGCCTACTCTTACGAAAAGCGGAACAGGATTTAACGTGTGTGCAAGATGTTCTGCGTGCATTCGCACATGGGGCCTCAGTTTAGTCTCATCTGAAGGACTTTTGGGGAGAGTGGAGTCAGCACTGATGTTAACTCCAGGGGAAAAATCTCCTTGAATAGGAACCGAACCTGGGTCGTCAAATTGTGAGCCAAATGTTCTGACCACTAGGCTATCTCATCCCCCACTGATAGAGTTCACTCTAACAGAGTGAATGACTGAGTGAATCATTTATTTATTCATTTATGTATTCTTTTACTTCAAGGATAATGCAATACACATTCATGTGCTTTTTAGCATCCAGTCCCCATGTGCATGTGGTTTTGTAAATTTTGTCTTCCAAAAGGTGAACAGGTTTTAATGTGTGCACAATCTATTCTGCATGTGTTTGAACATGGGATCTCAGTTTAAACTCTATCCAAAGGACAGAATTCAGTGAATGAGAATGAGTTCCCATTGTGTGTATGTGTGTGTGTGTGTGTGTGTGTGTGTGTGTGTGTGTGTGTGTGTGTGTGTGTGTGTGTGTGTGTGTGTGTGTGTGTGTGGGAGAGAGAGAGAGAGAGAGAGAGAGATGAGAGAGGAGAGAGAGAGAGAGAGAGAGAGAGAGAGAGAGGAGAGAGAGAGAGAGAGAAGAGAGAGAGAGAGAGAGAGAGAGAGAGAGAGGGGGAGGAGAGAGAGAGAGTATACATGTGTGCATGAGTGCACACGATCTGCATGCTTGCATGTGTAAGAACTCATGAAAATAACATAAGATAGTAAGTTTCACAGTTACATAGGTCCACCTGTGACAGACATGTATGTGGGTCTCATCTATAGACATGCAAGCCAATAACACATGATAAAACCAAATAACAGTACTAACACATTCAAGCATGCTTTCATTCACCAATCACTCACTCACGCATGCATGCACGCACACATGCACGCACGCAGCATGCATGCACAAAACACACACACACAACATACACACACACACACATACATCACACACGCACCCCCCCACACAAACACACACACACCACACACACACACACACACACACACACACACACACACACACACACACACACACACACACACACACACACACACACACACACACACAACCAATCCTGACCTGTAGAGTTGTCTTTGCATGCTGAATGAAGTTTGCCATAGAAGAGTTCCAAGCCAATGATAGCGTAGATGAAGATAACAAAGATGACAAGCAGTGCTATATGTAACAAAGGCACCATTGCTCGCAGAATGGAGTTTAAAACTACTTGCAGACCTGCAACACACACACAATTCAAATGGCTGTTAATGACAAACCCTAAAACATATATGTACTATGTGATTTAAAAGAATTATTGATCCCTGGTGTCAGAATGATGGGCAAAAACAATCTCATATGCATAAATCTCAACATGGTAAACTTCAGAGTTCTAGTAGAGGACATAAGAGAAAAAAGAAGAATGATCACTATTAGTATCTAAAGTATTATTCGGTGGGTGAACGTATGAGTACCTTGGCTTTAGTACATTCCCCAGTTCACCCAGCTGTAAATGGGTACCTGCCCTCTTTAGGGTCAGGGAAGGTAAAGCAGCGAGGGAGAGGAGATGGGTGCCGCCCTCAACATGCTGGCCCCTTGAGAA
>CM060329.1:8122804-8125304 GCA_030674155.1 Stramonita haemastoma
TCTTTCTGTGAGTGTGAGTGTGAGTGTGTGTGTGTGTGTGTGTGTGTGTGTGTGTGTGTGTGCGCGTGCGTGCGTTGCGTGTGTGTGTGTGTCTGTATGTGTCTGTGTGTGTCTGTGTACATGCGTGCGTGCATGCGTGTGTGTGTGTGTGTGTGTGTGTGCATATTTGTGTTTGCCTTAGAGCACAGGTTGTGTCAACATCTGCCATTACACAAACAGAAGTCTACCTAAAGCACTGAGACTAGGAGAGAGAGAGAAGGCTCTTTTTCAGGAGCAACAGTAATAGTAATACCAGTAACACAAGTAGCAGCAGCTGCAGTAGGGTAATACCAGTAGAACAGGTAACATCAGCAGCAATAAAAGGTCAAACATTAGGGTGCTAGTTGCAGCAACAGCAGCAGCATCAATAGCACATTGGTAGCAATAAGAAGAGTAGCAGAGGTAAAGAAACAGTGCTCAGCAATACCAGTAGAACATGCAGTTAGAGGTTGTAAAAGAATCAGCACCACCAGCTGTGACAGTAGTAGTTTATATAGCAAGCAGCAGTGTTAACAGTAACAGTAACATGAACAACAATAGTAATCATGACAGCAATTTTGTGGTAGCAGCACCATACATACATGTATGTATGTGTCCATTTTTGCACTCATATGGGTGCATTTGAGAACACAGATAAGATCTACATGCAGTCCTTCGGACGAGACTATACCAAGGTCCTTTATGTGTATGCACACAAAACATCTTGCCCACATGTTAAAACCTGATCTGCTTTTCAGAAGAGTAGGCCATCCAAGGCAGTAACTTGAGTAAGAATTAATGACAAAAATCAAAACGCACGCACACGGATTCATATTTAGACATCATCCCCGAAGTCAGAATGCGGCTACTGTAATGGTGGGCAAAAAGGTCAGATATGCAAAATTCGCCATTTGCTGAACCTCAAAGCTCCAGCCAAGAAAAAAAAAATTAAAAAAAGGAGCATATATTACACTCTCACATATGTGCACGTGCGAGCACATGCATGTGCGCACACACACAACACACACGCACACACACACACACACACACACACACACACACACACAACACACACACACACGCACAGACACACACACACACTTACTCACTCATTTACTTGTGACCACCACCACCAACCACCACCACCACCACCACCACCACACACACACACACACACACACACACACACACACACATACACACACACACACACACACACACACACACACACACAAGACATAATAAAAAATATGAAAATATACTCACTTGGTGCTCGAGACACCAGTCGTAAAGGCCGCAGTACCCTGAATGCTCGCAGGGCTTTGACATCAAAGCCCTTGTGTTCAATAATGGACATGATCTGACTAACGATACTGAAACACACAAAACAAAGCCACCATTTTATTATAGAAATTTGAGCCAAAGGTTAGTAACAACTCTGTAAAATTTATGAAACACACAAAGTATGTTGAATTTTATCAGAAATTCAAGCAAAAGGTAACATAATTTTGCCCATTCAAATATCTCAAAACGAAGGAAAAACAAGCTACCTAGTCTAGTCTTGCAGTTATTCTCATCAGGTATCAATGAGATCACCAGAGTCCTAGGCATTGAGAGGCTCTGAGATGGAAACTGATTATACTAGTGATAGCTGATGGGAATGACTATAAGATTCACCAGATTTAATGCTTTTCTCTAATTCTGGTTTTGACATAAGAAAAGGCATGCCCACGCCCCATGCACACAACAATCTGATTCTGTCACTCAAATAAATTTATAAACCCTCAAGTCTGTCACCCATGTCTTTTCAACCAACAATAGTCTGGGAATGATATCAGGCATCTGTAGCCTATTGTATGGTACACAAGCTGATCATTTAGCTAAAAGAAACACTAAAGAGCATCAGAAGGTTTTCAAAGAAGATGTCTCCCTCTACTTCAGATCAGTTCTCCAATTTCTAACTTATTACTTGCTATGGAGTCCAGGCCAGCTTCAGACCATGGATCATTAGATAGGTTTAGATAGGCTTCTATATTATATGTCACACTACATTAGTTCTTCACCTATGGGCTTGTGGTTAGTGTCTTGGATTATGGGCTGGGAGGTCGTGAATTTTGAGCCCCATGGTCATAGGGATTTCTCTAACTGGCCAACACATACCTGCAGTGAGTTTGCTATAGGTTCATATGGAAGACTGGGATCACACAGTTGAGCTTCATTCACATTACAGATCTATAGATATATGCAATTTTGCGAGAGAGTGCTGCTCAAATTATCAGATCAACACTGCAGGTTTGGTTTCTCTCAGGTCTAATTGTTGCTGGGATATATTATGATAGGCAGTGTAGAGTATAGCCCTGTCAAGAAGTCTCAAAGCACATGCACTTCCATGCTGCATCATCCTCATCACCATTGACCATCGTACAATAAAAGAGAATTATCTGATATGGTGTGCCAGGTTACTCTGGTCTCATGGTGACCT
>CM060329.1:8132804-8157804 GCA_030674155.1 Stramonita haemastoma
CATGATTGCTTATTCTGTTATCCTCGATATAAAAGATTAATATAAAAAGATTAAAATAAAATAAAAATAAATAAAAGACAGAGACAGACAGACAGACAAGAGACAGAGAGAGATCACTGGATGCTCTGCTAGAGGAAACAGGAACCAAAACGCATCAAACAGGACACATCAGCTTTTTGTGTGCACAGTGTTTGCAGAGGACAACAGACATTTGAGAGCTGTATCAAGTTAAGTTCACAGGTATCTAGGAAGAATAGTTTATTTCTTTTTAATTCGTTTTTATTTATTTATTCTATTATATCGAGGATAATGGAATAAGCACTCATGTGTTTTTTTACATCCAGTCCCTGTGTGTATGCAGTTGTGTAAATCTTGGCATCTATTCCTGCCGGCACACGATGGCCTACTCTTACAAAAAGTGGAACAGGATTTAACGTGTGCGCAAGATGTTCTACATGCGTTTGTACACAGGGCCTTGGTTTATAGTCTCATCCGAAGGACTTTTGGGGGGAGTGGAGTCAGCACTGATGTTAACTCCAGAGGAAAAATCCCCTCGAAACGGGAGTCGAACCTGGGTCATCAAATTGCAAGCGCAATGTTCTGACCACTAGGCTATCTCGTACCCCAGATTATTCAATGTTTGACAGTCCATGGGAAATCCATGTATGCACTTATTAACAATTTAACTTGATTCCTGCCACCATGTTAGATACTTGTAAATGCCCAACATTTCTTAGAAAACATGACATCAGCACAAGGAGACCTCCAAGATGAATTAAAGTCACCATTGGTCAACCTCAAGCTCTAGTCAAGGAACAAACAAAACAAAACAAAACAAAGCAAAACATAACAAAACAAAACAAAGCATAGAAGACAAACTCTACCAAATCATGGATTTGCTTTTTGTTTTCCTTCTCCTTGGACCAAAAAACAGATCAAAGTGAAGAGAAAAAAAAATCCTCAGCCTTTCTCTGTTGTACATGGCCTGTTTGGGAGGAGAGAGAAAACATTCAGAAACTCTACACAAGTGTATCAAAAGGCACTTAATGCATCCACAATCTTTGTTAGTTCCCTCAAAGAAAAAAACAACCCAAGTATAATGTATGTAAAACAAAATGAAAATGCACAAGTGGATCTGGGGATTACCGACATTGAAACTAAACTGAAAGAACATGTTAGCATCAACAGACTCTACCTCATCACTCTGTGGAATTGTGCAGACTTTGAAAATACTCTCCTTGAAAAAAATTAACACAGAAATCTGAATAACTGATCAAATGACTCCAGTTAAAAAACAACAACAAAACAAACCAAATCAAAACACAAAAACCCAACACCAAGAGAGATAGAGAGAGAAGTCAACACACACAACACCACACACACACACACACACACACACACACACACACACACACACACACACACACACACACACACACAGAGTGCGGAAAGAGGGAGATCCATTCTTTAATTCTAAACACTGCAAAAGGCCAAGCTGTCACCCATCTTTCAGGCCATAGTTCCAAAATGGAGATGCTGCAAAGGACATCTGATTTGGTCAACCTGCTGGATCCATGTAAATTTGTTAAGTTTGGCAGTCACCTCAACCTCATCACAGCACGAAAAACTTGTCATTAGCCTGAACATTTGCTGAACAGGTTGCAAGATGACACCTGCATATGAAACTCCTTGCTGAAAATGATTTCTGGACTGATAAATTCTCCTGACCCTGCATATTTCTTCTCTTGTTTAGAGCACCCTGTCCTTGCTGATCAATAATTAAAGCAATCCAAATAAACAGTTATCCCACTCTAGATGCTATAGATATCAAGGGATGGGATTTCAGCCTGGCTCAAAGGCCTAGAGATGGAACTGTAGCGAATGAAAATGACTAAAAGAATGCAGCTTTTTTTAATAACTTATATTAGCAGTCATGTAACGCTTCACTTAACCTTCTTTTAATTTTAATCTGTAAAAGTTATATGCTTGCCAACAGAGCACAGCTTTTACTGACCCAAAATCAATCATGGACTGAGTGATGGTGTTCAAGCATACATCATTACATGTCAAGTGCTATGCTTCAGCCTTTAGTTTGACTCTTGTTTTGAGTCATTTAGATGATTATTTTTATCATTTATCATAATTGTACTTATTACCGAAGCCACCTGTGTGTGTGTGTGTGTGGTGTGTGTGTGTGATGTGGTGCGTGCGTGCGTGCGTGAGCATGTGCGTGCATGTCTCTTTAGCACAGAAGTTCAGTTTGGAAATAACTTTTGCCTCAGTTAACTTCATAAGCAAACAATAAACCTGTATCAGCATCACAAAGGTGTAAAAATAAAAACGGAAACAAAGCCAATGCCCTGGGCTGACTAATGTAGCTAATGCCGCTGAGCTACTTTTACCACCATATTTGTTCTGCTCCGGTCTTTTCTGGGAATTCATAAGGATTTCTGGCACAGTCTCAAAGGCAAAAGTTAACTTGCAAAAGGAAAATTGATCTGCCTCATAAATTATTCATTCTCATCTCTTAACTAGTTTTCCCTTGCTGCAAGAAACTTCAGTTTTTCAGCTATTCAATCATGAGAAATACATAAAACAGAGGTAAATATATGAGAATTGTGTGGTTTTAATGCATAATATACAACATACACATGCAAACCTATGTTTCTATAAATCACACTTTTTGCTCAGCAAGCGGACTGTGTGCAGATTCCCTTCATCTATATTTCATACTGTTCCCTACTCCCTAGGCTTGTCCACTCCATCCCTTGCCTTGGAGGAACGGAGAAGATCGTCAAGCCATACCTAGCTTCTCTTTTCACTGTAACATTAAAAACAATGATGGTTGAATGTTTGGCTTTTTGAGTATCTCTGATCTTGAGGGACCTTGTTATGCAGTTTTATGAGCAGGGTCTTTGTCACACTTACCAAAAGATCTGAGCTAACTATGAAGCACTCCTGAGGTCTGATGGTTTGGTTTCTGAATAAAACCAGACAAGATCTGAGAGTGGTTAATTAACAATCTGCATTATTCTATTTTCGTTTTGAAGCTCCTGCTTTTCATCGGGACAGTTCTTTGTCATACTATCACAGAATTTGCTTATACAGCATTTCCCGTAATTTGATGTTTTGTTTTCTATATGGACTAGCACAAATTTAAGTATCATGAACATATGCGATACATTGTTTTCCTTCACCTTCCACATATTTTTTTTTAAATAACATGCATTGTATAATAGAAAGCCATCCAAAGCAGAGCTTTTCTTTTCCATTTCATTTGGATCCTACCTATGTGCAAACCTGTAATCTTGAATAAGTGTGAAGATAAGTTTCTGTGTACATGTATCCTTTGTGTGACTTACGTTTTCCCATTCTTCCTGGATATAACTTGCAGCACTAATAACATGATGTTCTTTGGAATGGTGGCTCAATCACATCCTATTTCATTCCATATGACTGATGATTTGATATTATACATCTTCCTTCAAATACTGATGAATAAGAAACAGAGTCTTCAGCAGATTGTCTTTCTGGTGGAGCCAACATCCTGAACTTTTCCAAGCGAGTCCAGAAAAGCAGGCTGGTATCTTTGTGTACTTCACTGTGAATTTGATGAGGGCATTAAAAACTGCTGAGGAAAAAGAGGAACATTGGGGGATCTGATAAGCTGATGCTTTTTCGTTTTATATTCAGGGTGTTTTGGTTGGGGTGCCATACCAAAAAACAAACAAAAAACACACACAACAAAAGCAAAAAAAACATCAACCAAAAAAACCCTGCTCTAGTCTAATGCTGTAATTGTTTACTCAAAAACAGCATTTCTAAAGTGCAACATTTTTTGGATAAAAATATGATTGCTTCCACAAAGCTAGTAAAAATTGTAACATTCTTCCAAATTTTGCCCTTTAAACATACACTGCACCATCATTAAAGAGAGGATATAAATGGAAAGGTCTTTTTTCTGGTGCATGCAGCTATTTACAAATCTGGACAAAATGCCAAGGTTAATCAATCATCAAAGAGCATACATAATCAATATAAACGTAAGCATGCCAGTGCACCCACACTTGTATTTACACACACACACACACACACACACAACACACACACAACACACAACTCGTACATGCATAAATGTACATGAAACATAACACACTGACAGGATAGCCTAGTGGTCAGAACATTGCGCTGGCAATTTGACGACTTGGGTTCGAGTCCGGTCGAGGAAATTTTTCTCCTGAGTTAACATCAGTGCTGACTCCACTCTCCCCAAAAGTCCTTCGGATGAGACTTTAAACGAGGCCCCGTGTGTGAACACACGCAGAACATCTTGCGCACACGTTAAATTCTGTTCCGCTTTTTGCAAGAGTAGGCCATCGTGTGCCAGGTGGGAACAGATGACAATATTTACAAAACCACATACACACGGGACCGGATGAAAAAAAGCACATAATTGCTTATTCTGTTATCCTCAATATAAAAGAATACATAAAAAAAAGAAAAAAAAAATTAAAAAAAAAAAAAAAATTCATGCATACACGCTCTCAAAACACACGTGTGCGCATGCGCACATACACTTGTTCAGTTGTTGATTTTTCTTTTTATTTGGAGATAAAAAAGAGGGGGGCAGTGAGAGGTAGAGAAGGGAACAGCCTGTTCAGTCTATAAAGCTCTGCTGTGGTGAAGAAAGTCATATTTTTTATAGCATTTTTTTAAACCACAAAAGACTGTAAAAACTACAGGAAGAAAAGTTAATAATATATTATAAAAAAGAATTGGACAATCTTTCGGGCTCTTCTCAAGTGTGTGTGTGTGTGTGTGTGTGTGTGTGTGTGTGTGTGTGTGTGTGTGTGTGTGTGTGTGGTGTGGTGTTGGGTGTAGTGTGGTGCACGTGTGTGGTGTGCGTGTGCGGCACGTGCATGCGTGCGTGCGTGCATGTGAGACAGAGAGACACAGAGAGAGACAGAGAGACAGAGACAGAGGTGTGTGTGTGTGTGTGTGTGTGTGTGTGTGTGTGTGTGTGTGGTGTGTGTGTGTGTGTGTGTGTGTGTGTGTGTGTGCGAGTGCAGAAGACAGACAGACAGACAGAGAGACACAGAAACACACAGACAGACAAGACAAGACAGACAGACTACACCTACATGTGCAAAGCGTAAAGTATGCACATTATATACATTCTCAGAGAGTTGCATGCCGCATAGCACAATGTTTACAAATGTCACAGCAAGTGCAGTACACAGAAGCAGATGCAACTCTCCGGCAGTGGCAGAGCCAAGGTAAACCCACAGAACCCAGCCCACCAGTCTCAGTCTCCATCAGGGCAGCAAACACCTAGCTTATCTCACATCTTCCCCCATCAACTCGGCTATTGCTGCTGCTGCTGCAGGTGCACACAACCCCCCAAGACTGGCTGGGGTCCATGGCACCCCATGCCCTCCCTATCCTATCCCTCTGTCAGGGTCTTACCATCAGTCTGATAGTGCAACAGTTTTGTCAGCTGGAAAAAAAAAACTAAACCAGGGAGGAGAAGAAGAAGAGGAGGAAGAGAGATAAGATAAAACTACACAACACTCTTTTCATTTTCAGACACTGGCAGAGAAGAAAGAGTTTTGCAGGTAAAGTCAACTTTGCCAGGTAGATGTATATTTATATACCTAAAGAGTGTATGAAGCTTTCAAATGGTTAACAAAAAAGATCAAAAAAAGAAAGAGATAGAGATTTTGATTAGACAGATGACTTAGCATATATATATATAATAGAAAGGCTTCAAGCAGATTGGAAATTCAAAGCACAGTTTATTATTTTAAGGGATTACTCATATATTTATCTACTTGGCTTTCTGCTTAAAATAAAATGCAGCTCTGCAGAAAACTCAACAGTCAGTGTGATCAATGAAATATAACACACAGAAGAGATGTGACAAATGAAAAAAATGAAGGAAAAAAAACACAAACAAAGACAAGACGGATTATGAATCATTTAACAATGAATATGACTTGTATGCAACAAGGTTAAGAATTCTAGACTTTGATAAACATGTATGCTTCCACTTATGGATTACTATTCCTGAATCTCAGTGTTTACTTTTGTTAACATGTGTTTTTAACACAAGTTAAGAAACTGGGAAGCTGCTGAAAATAGCGACATATTTTCCTTCGCACAATAGAAAGGAAAAATTGATCCCAGACCATGGCCATGGAAGCAGAGATACACAAGAGACAAAGCAGTATCAAAATAGCACGAGAAACAATCCAATAAAAACAACAACAACCAAAAAACAAAAAACAGGCAATATCTATGATAATTAATATACACAGAAATATAAACATCACACACACACACACACACTCACACGTACTGTGTGTGTGTGTGTGTGTGTGTGTGTTGTGTGTGTGTGTGTTGTGTGTGTTTGTGTGTTGTTTGTGTAGTGTGTGTGTGTGTGTGTGTGTGTGTGGCGTGTGGTGTGTGTGTGTGGTGTGTGGTGGTGAGTGAGTGAGTGTCCATTTTCCAGTTCAAAGACATACATACTGGTCAATATGGAGGAGAGAGAGAGAGAGAGAGGAGAGAGAGAGGAAGAGAGAGAGAGAGAGAGAGAGAGAGAGTGATGGTGTGGGTGTGTGTGTGTGTGTGTGTGTGTGTGTGTGTGTGTGTGTGTGTGTGTGTGTGTGTATGTTGTGTGTGTGTTTTGTGTGTGTGTGTGTGCGCATGCGTGCATGTGTGTGTGTGCCATGCATGCACGCGCATGTGTGCATGCATTCCTTCTCTACCTGTGCTCATCACACCTGGAGTAAATTAGCGAATACAATCACAATCTAAATACCTTGCTGAATGACTCATTTTTGATGTTAACAATAAACATACCAGGAATAATTCCAGCTGGGAGGTCAGTGTGTTCCTTCACTGCAAATGTCACACCAACACATAAACAGAGTTTTGCTATAAGGGACTTTTTCCACGTAGCTCTAACAAAGCTGGCAAGGAGTCATCATCAATGGAAAGGTCACATAATTATAGTTCATGGAACTAAAAAAATCAAAAAAAATCTGTTGCCCTTTATCCTTATAATAGATATATCTTAACAGAAAATCAAGCTTATAAAATGAAGTCATAGACAATGATGACTTTAACAAAAAAACAAAAAAAAAAGAAGAAGAAGAAGTCAAGTCAAGTCAAAAACCCTTTAATCATCCCATGAAGGGCAGTTACAATAAGAACAATAAGAATATGTCGAAAAGCAGTGACTTTTGAAGAGAGAGTTTGAACTAATATCTGTTGTCAATGTCGTCTTTAAAAAGAAAAAAAAATCCACTCGCACAGTTTGAGCAAACTGATATCTACCAGCTGCCAAATGTAAAGACTGAAACTTTCACTGCTGTTGAGCACACTGTAAGCTTTTAGCTTGTTGTTGCTCAGTTGTAAGAGTCTGTACATATGTGATTTTTCTGTGAATAAAATGTTGTTTAAAGCAATAGAAAAACAAGAAAAAAGAACAAGGGAAAAGACTCTGAAGTTTTATGCTTATTTTCACTGATTATGAACTATATCTTGGAGTATTTAACTAAGAAGCTCTAATTAATAGTGACAGTACAAAAGTTATCTCAGGTGATGAGTGTGGGCTTATCTATCTAATTAAAAAAAATAACTAGCACACAGCCCTTCTCCCCAGTTTTCCATGAGGAATATCACAAACAGGAGCAACAGCTAGTGACACTGACAGCACTGTGTGACACTCAGATCATACACTAAAAGTCTTACACTATCAATGTAAACCACTCACACAAGATTCAAGTTTTAATTCACTTCATCCCTTTTGGGGCATGGAGGATAACAAACACATTTAACAGGAGAGACAAAACTTACAACAATACACCCAAAAGTATTATCAATACTAACAGGAACTGAAAAGCAAGAATTCACTGCAAAGTGATAAACAAATAATAATAAAGACTCAAGACATTTTCTTTTTAAAGTATATTATTTTTGTAAAAGACACAATCTACACTTGTGAATGGCAACAGATGAGATTTCAAGAAATACCTGTAAATCTTATGAATTTTGAGAGAGACAGGAGAACTTTTCAAGATATACATTTCATCAGCCTGCAAAAAATTATAACTGAACATGGTGCACGCATACACACATACACACATACACACACCACCACACACACACACACACACACACACACACACACACACACACACACACAAGGCATGTGCAGACACATGCACACACTCTCACACCTATACACACTCCACACGTCTACACACGCATGACTTAAATGAGTGGTTAAGACCGTTCGACTTCAATCCCATGGATCTGTGAAGTCGTGGGTTCAAATCTTGGCGGTGTCTGGTGAAATAAGAGTGGGGATTTTTGCAATCTCCCCGGTCAACTTCAAGTACGTTAGTTCCCAATGTGTATTAAAAAAGCTGAAGATCAAATATATTTCATGCCGAGAAATCTGCTGTGACATAAAGTGGTACAGAAAAATTTAAATGTTAAAAGACCCTGACTGTAATTCATGTCAGCATTCAGTGGGTTACAGACACATGAACACAGCAAGCATACATCTCCAAAGTCAGAATGTGGCTACCTTCAAGGTAGGCAAAAACAGTTGCAAACACAAAATATCATTGGTGAATCTTGGGAGCTCCAGCTGAGGTATGGAAAAATAAACCACACAAAAAAACTCAAAACAAAAACCACTACACACCTACCAAACAAACACACACACAAACCACCACACACATACACAACACACACACAACATCAAACACACACACACACACACACACACACACACACACACACACACACACACACACACACACACACACACAACACACACACACACACACACACACACACAAACACAACCACCAATAAAAATCTCAAGTCCATAAAACCCAAGTCCTTGGCCGGTGACGCTCTAACACAGACTGCTGGCTGACAGTTTTTATCCTCAGCAGGGTGGCTTGATGGATGTGGTTACCCAATACATCATCAGCTTCATGCTGCTGCTGAAAACTATTTAACCTGCCAAATTTCAAAACAGCTGCAACATCAGCAGCTGCTCCTGCCTGTCAACTTTCGCTTCTCCACAATACTTTCACTACTTTCAGGGCTCACCACACAGGTCTTGCTTTTTTATGCTCTGAGGCTAAAATACATTACTGATCAGTTCACTGCTTGAACTAGGAAACTGAATCCCAATAATTTCCTTTGTTTAAAAAAAACATACAAAAAAGCTGATTTTCTATCATTTCCTTTATTTCTTCTTTGTTCCCATTGGATTTTGCTCTCTATCACCAGAACTTATCAGAGTGTCTGCTTATTGTTATGTATGGCATCTCTTTCCAACATTTTTTTGCTTCATTTACCATCATATCAAAATGGTTGCAAAAGAATCTGCAATAAATTTGACTTCCATAAACACCAAGTAGATTGTAAACTTGTACAAGTTCTAGAATGCACACACACAAAAAAAAGAACTAATCCCCACTTCCCCACCCCCGACTGTGATTATGACCTCATCAATGTTTTTAATAGGGTTTTTTCCCCTGTAATCTATAGAGCAATACAGTGAAAAACTCATGTGATGGTTTACTGATATGTGCAAAAGTAAATATCAGAAAAGTACTAGCTAACTTGAATGATTGTGCGATGGAGGTGACAGCTGTTACTATTGTAAAAAAAACAACAAGCATATGCAAACATAGCACAGTCAAGAATCAAAACAAGAACAAACCAACAAACAAAAACAACAACAAACAAAACTAAAAACAACAATACAAACAACAACAAAAAACTTTAAAAGATCACAGATTATCCTTTCTGGTGGGCAGGACAAGACCCCCCCCCCCCCCCCCCCCCAAAAAAAAAAAAAAAAACAGAAAAGAAAAAAAGAAAGAAAGAAAAAAGCAAGTTGTTTTGAATAATATTACGGGGATCCTATAGAAATATCAAGCCAAGTTTCTCCTTTCCTCTCCTTTCCATCATTCTGCATTTAATGTCTATAAAGAGTTATTTTCTTTCTCTTATCTTTCCTCATCTATTTGTCAACCATATAAACATGCCAAACATGCACTGTAATCCTTCACAATTATAACCTGATCTGTTTTTCCAATTTAAAACAAAAGACATTTAAAAAACAAACAAACAAACAAACAAAAAACACCAACAGAAAATTAACCAAGTTGAACTGAACCTAGTAAATTCATGTCAAGGAATTGAATTCTTCTTTTACAAAGCCCACAAAAGTCGACTAGTCATTTTGCAAGAGCAGGAGAAAACCAGTCTAATTAATTAATTAAGGAACAAAACAAAGGTAGGTGGGAGAGAGGAGGGGGGGGGGGGGGTTCTAAGAAATCAATGGCAGTGTTTCTGAGGTTTGACAGTAGTCACACCTCATTGCTGGTATGGATTTCCTTTTGACACAATTAACAAGCGGCACAATACACATAAAAAGTTCCCACTGTTCCCATCGTAAAATTCTGAATTGGATTCATGCCCACCAGAGTTTTGGCAGTAGCTGTATGTGTGTGGGAGTGAATAGAAAGGGTTTTTGTGTTTGTTTTGCTAGGACAATCTCCTCCTCTTCTTCTTTATTTCTTAACTTTATATATAATCAAATGCGTTGACTATATAATGCAAGTTCCATCAAATACAAATGTATTGAACTTTGGTTATCTACTTAGTCACTGTGTGTGTTATGCGCGTTGTGTGCGAGTGTGCGTGCGTGCGTGCGGCGTGCATGCCGTGCCGTGCCCGCGTACGTGTGCATGCGTGTGTGTGTGTGCGTGTGTGTGTGTGTGTGTACTGTCTGTGTGTGTGTGTGTATCTGTCTGTGTGTGTGTGTGTGTCTGTGTGTGTGTGTGTGTCTCTGTGTGTGTGTGTGTGTGTGTGTGTATTTTAAAAAATTTATTTATTCTTTTATTTCGAGGATAATGGAATAAGCACTCATGTGCTTTTTTACACCCAGTCCCCGTGTGTAGTCAGCTTTGTGAATTTGTCATCCATTCCCATCAGCACACAATTGCCTACTCTTCCAAAAAACGGAACTGGTTTTAATGTGTGTGCAAGATGTTCTGTGTGCATTTGCACAATGGGCCTCAGTTTATAGTCTCATCTGAAGGATTTGGGGGGAAGTGGAGTGGAATGGAGTGGAGTGGAGTGGAGTGGAGTGGAGGTGGGTGTGTGTGTGTGTGTGTGTGTGTGGTCTGTGTGTGTGTGTGTGTGTGTGTGTGTGTGTGTGTGTGTGTGTGTGTGTGTGTGTGTGTGTGTAGGTGTGTGTGTATGTGTGTGTGTGTGTGTGTTGTGGGGGGGGGGGGGGTCTGTGTTTATTTTATTTCATTGTCTAATTTCGAAAATAATGTTAATGGCATTTTCCACAACAAGTCCATGTGTACTTACTTTTTTTTGTAAATGTCATTCATTTCCATTGGCATATAATGGCCTTTTCTTCCGAGAAGTGGAACAGGTTTTAACATGTGCGCAAATGTGTGTATGTTATTTATTTTATTCTTTTATACCGAGGATAATGAAATAAGCACTCATGTGCTTTTTACATCCAGTCCCCATGTGTATGCAGTTTTGTAAATTTTGTCATCTGTTCCCAACAGCACACGATGGCCTACTCTTACGAAAAGTGGAACAGGATTTTACGCATGCACAAGATGTTCTGCATGTGTGTGTGTGTGTGTGTGT
Source organism: Stramonita haemastoma (assembly GCA_030674155.1). Taxonomy (NCBI): domain Eukaryota; kingdom Metazoa; phylum Mollusca; class Gastropoda; order Neogastropoda; family Muricidae; genus Stramonita; species Stramonita haemastoma. The sequence continues at coordinate 8,144,514 of CM060329.1, forward strand.
GTGTGTGTGTGTGTGTGTGTGTGTGTGTGTGTGTGTGTGTGTGTGTGTGTGTGTGTGGTGCGTGCGTGCTGGGTGGTGTGTGCATGCAAGCATGTCAACGCATGAATGTGTGCAAGTTATTCTTTTAACACTTTCTACACAAGTCTTTAAAAAAAAAAAGCTCCATCTCACACACATCAATTCTTAGAAGGCAGTATAGTAATTCATCTTGCCTCTCAAGCTCCCTTTCTTCAGGGCCAAAATATTACTATAATAACTTCTAGCCTCAGACAGGTCTGCCTGGATATCCCCATCTCCAACCACTTAGCGCTAACAGCTAACTGCTGTTTGCCTTTCTCCAAGACACATACTTCCACTTCTAGCACCAGACCCTGGCAAACATTAGGACCAGTAGGGTGAGGCAAGTCTAGGCTAGGCTAGTCCCAGGAACCAGCAGCCTCCCCCTGCTGGTGTGGGGGTGAAATAGGCTAGCACAGCTGGAGAGCTTCCTATTGAGTCAAGATGATAGAAAGGTCCAGGCCTCGAGTGACCATGATTTCAACAGTTTGTTGGGGGCGGGGGGAGAGGGGGGGAGAGAGGAGGGGAGAGAGAGAGAGAGAGAGAGGGGGAGAGGGAAGAGAGAGAGAGGGGGAGAGAGGGAGAGAGAGAGAGAACAGGAACATGAACAATTTTAATATGTACAACGGCCTTAGGCCACAATACACTGGAGCTTGGGGGGAATGAGGAAATTCGAAAACCGGTAGATTGGTATGCAAAATGTGATCCAAAATGAAAAAACAACATCAGATTCTTTCAGACTAGTGATCGCAATAACCATATTATCTAGAACAAGTTTAGAGTTTGAAAAACATTCATGTTACACTGCATCGCTATGTTAAGGAGCAGACACCACACTCGGTATCGGTCCATAGACAACATTACAGTACTTTCATACTTTCATACTTACAATACAAATCTTTAACACACCTATCATTAAAGAATATTCTGACATAACAATTCCTTCCTTCTATTAAAAGAATGAAAAATATATCTGGATAGATAATGACTTCGTTCCCTACATGATGTTTAAAGTAAAACTGACAATGTAGTGCTACATTCAGATAGAAAACTTATCCCTTAAATCTTGAGGGTACATTGAACATTCAAACAAAAATGGGCTTCATTTCAAATTGTTTAAAAATGGCAGAACTTTTCTGATCACTAACAACATATATCTACGAACGTTATTATTAATTGGTAAAACATTTATCTAACTGAGAGAGAGAGAGAGAGAGAGAGAGAGAGGAGAGAGAGAGAGAGAGAGAGAGAGAGAGGAGAGAGAGAGAGAGAGAGAGAGAGAGAGAGAGAGAAGACAGATAGAAAGAAAGAGACAGAGACAGAGAGAGATGGGATCTTAGGGAAGTATGACTTTTTTGCTATCTCTTGCTTATTCAATGTAGTGAGCAATTTTTTTAAATTCCTCAGTGGCAACCACCACCAAAGATGCTCAGTTTTTATTTTGCACATAACTATCATTTGTGCAACTGACCACTACCTAAGATGTTCAACAAATATTTTTTTCACAACCAGTATATATGATCACGACAAAAAAACTTTCCTGCAGGATCTGTGGTCATTCGCAACAACTACTGCTCCATCTCATTCTCAGTCCTGTCAGCTTTCTGGGTCTGGCTTACAGAATGAAACTGCAGGTTTTATCTGCTTATTGTTAGCCTTTTTCAATGAATACTTGCGACAATTATTCAAATTCATCATAGGTCCTCTAATTACATACTTTCAAGGACAGTACAGTTTTGTTTTGGGAGGGTTCAATAGATTTGTGTCTGGTCAACACTCCTCAGTACCCTCTAGTAAACCAAGAAGCCTGAAAGTGTGAGATCCAGAATGCAGAAAACATATATTATCCCACCCCCTTTCCCATGAAATAAAGGAAGCAATCTCCACTTTTGTTATGAATCCTGTCTAAAATTCAGCATGAGTATTGACTTATCCTCTTGACAGACAAACTTGAATTCAGAGATTAGATATATAAATATGATGTGATAATCTCAACTTATCCATCACCAGTTGTGGCTGAAATGTACATCTATACTGACTATAGCTTTGTGCATGATTTTTTCCAGGAAGCATCTTATAATCAACTGGTTCAGCAAACATTACCTGTTTGCATGGAAAGACACAATCTGCGTGATAGTGTTTTGCCCAACACTTTCTGCTAGCTACTACGCACTATTTTCAATGTGCAGATCTACATAGTTGAACTGTTCTTTCCATGCCTCCCTACATGCCTAGCCCCTGTCTCCTCAGAAAGGCCAAAGGCCAGAACTGTGGTACATTAATTCCATGTGGCCTGCCTCCCCCTGCCTTCACTGACTGACTGACCCATCAGTGCAGACATGTGTCTTCATCAGTTACTGTTACAGGGAAAGGCCTAGCCTTCTACCTCCAGGGTGCAAGCTACCTTTCCTGACCTTTACACATCTGGTTCAGGTCCTACTAATTCCCCTCTCCTTTTCTTTTCCTTCCAGCCCCCCCCCCCCCCTCTCCTCTCTTTCTTAACCCCTCCATTACTGTCAAGGTAAATAGCAACAACAACAAAAATTGTTCCACAAAAAGCACCAGTTCTCTTGATTTAAACATCCTCCTCCAAGCCTTCCTTTCCTCTCCTCCTCCCTGGTTAAATTAGCTGATCGGTTGATGGAGATACTATCTCTTCACGTGATGGGATACTATCTTCACGTCTATCAGGCAGCCCTGATACCCAACACTGAAGGAAACTGGACCAAAATCTTGCAGTCCAGCTGCCTAACCGATGCTGAATGACAGGGGATCAACAAGAAACAGGGAGAAAAACAAACAAAACGTTTATGTTGCCCTCAAAATATTAATCACTATCACACCCAGTTTTTCTTTGAATAGAGAAGTCTGTGAAAAAACAAGTACTGACAAGATTTAAAATACTGACCACCAGCTCTCTTTAAGTCAATAGTAACAGCAAATTATCATTTATATAAAGTGCAAAATCTGGCATTAGCTGGTCACTGATCTATGTTTATTCCCCTTTTCCCAAAAATAACCACTGAACGCAGCGCCACAAACATACATAGGTTGTACAACAACAACCACACACAAACACACAAAATGAATTTTGTTCATAGGAGCAACTGCTAAGTGTGTGTGTGTGTGTGTGTGTGTGTGTGTGTGTGTGTGTGTGTGTGTGGTGTGTGTGTGTGTGTGTGTGTGTGTGTGTGTGTGTGTGTGCGTGCGTGCGTGGGTGTATACGCACGTGTGAGGCGTGTGTGCGTACTGGTGTACCTAACTGCTCATATTTTGTACAGGGGGAAGCAAATGTAGCAATTTTATGACACATGTGCACACACACGCACTAGTTATGAAGTGTAGTTTAATATAATTGTTTAGGCATACGTCTGTAGACAGCTGCCTCACATACAGCCAGGACAGCTGCTAAGACAGCATACGCTGTTCTGTTTCATTTTGTACATGATCATACACAATGAAGTGATATATAATCAGTTCAAACAACAACAGAATCAGTAAATGTCCAGCAAAAGAAAAAAAAAAACCCACTAAAACATAATTCTTAACATATTCTGATATTTTACAGAATCTTGTATGTGCCCAGAATGACTTTCTGATTCTCAGTAAACTGAATGTCTGAGCAGATTTTGTTGACTTTCTTTAATCTTAATACAAATGTTATTTCGAAATACATTTGACCCCGAAATGACAGTTATATATCAATTGGTCTATTATACTCTTGGGATAGAAGGGTGTGGTTGTGCAAACATGAGGTGTTGGGTTTCAAGTATTGTAACAATTTTTTTACTCTGTGTGTGTGTGTGTGTGTGTGTGTGTGTGTGTGTGTGTGTGTGTGTGTGTGTGTGTGTGTGTCAGTGAGTGTGTGTGTGTGTGTGTGGTGTGTATGTGGGTGTGTGGAGGTGTGTGTGTGGGTGTGGGTGTGTGTGGGTGTGTGTGGTGTGTCAGAGGTGTGGTGAGAGTTGGTGTGGAGGGGTTGTTGTTTGTTTGTGTGTGTGTTGTTGTTGTGTTGTTTGTGTGTGTGTGTGTGTGTGTGTGTGTGTGTGTGTGTGTGTGTGTGTGTGTGTGTGTGTGTGTGTGTGTGTACAGTACTACAGAAGTGAGCCTGTGTATGCCTGTGTGCAAATAAGTTCATGCATACAATCATTTGCACAGCGCATGAATGTGTGTGTGGATCTTCATAGTTTAAGTCAATATTGTGTTTATAAATAACAAGAAAGTTACACAAAAGTTACTGAAAAATTACAATAAAAGAACCACCATGCATCTCATTGCAGTAACCTTTGGACCTAACTTCCAGATCTAGAACTTGCTGAAAGTGTTCTGGTTTTAAGATCATAATGGCAGATCTTTTCTCTGACAGGCAACATTCAATGATGGACATTTCGCATCAACACAGTGAACTGGCCTACATGTTGTGCACACAGATACACATCCTGGCCTTGTTTACTAAAACTTATTCCTTTCATAGCTGTCAGCTAATTCATTCTGCTAACAAAGTCATAAAAATCCCATACACGATACACTACATACATTCATTTCTCTAGTTGCAATTTTCACAGTGGTGATCTAGCATACGTAAGAATTGATCAGTTCAGCTCTTCTTCCTGTTATTTTTATTATTAAATTTTATACAGATCAAATTTGTAATGGATACATCTGGCCATGCATCTTTTATTTGCTTGTCCCGAACATGCTACTCTTACCCAGCGTACGCAGATCTGCTGCACGCCACCCCTTTATCTCATCGAATCCTCTACTAAATTAACTCTTGTAAGACATCCACCTTTCGCTACTATCCCCCCCCCCCCCCTTTACCCCACAAACTCTAGACAGGGCAACAAACCTATAAAACCACAATCTCAACCCCCCCCCCCCAAAAAAAAAAAAAAAAAAAAAAACACCAACAAAAAACAACAACAAAACAAAAAACAAAAAATAACCACCACAACATTATGCATAAAAATCATATGTCAAACTGACTTTTATGATTATTCTGTTTTTTTCACATATTCCTGCAACGCAACTGCATGTTAACCTTCCCTCCTGCAGTGCTTGCCATCTTTACCAGATGAAGATATTCTCTTTTTTCTTCTTCTTTTTTTAAGCTTCATCTCTCGAAGATATACATGTATACTCTCTGTTTTCCCCAATGTCTGCATTTCTACAATGGTTTCTGAGCTTCTGAATTTCACTATGTGTTTTCCAGTTTATTTTTCTTTCAGGAAAAAGCATCCATCTCCTCACACTGAGAAACCGGCAGATAGGGATGCAGATGGCCAAAACAGCTGCAAGAGCCATGCTCCGACAGAAACATTGTCTGTCTGACCTAGCCACTGATACGCTATTCTGCACACCAGTATATTTTGTTCTGTTCCGTTCAGTTCTTCTTTAAAGATGAAAAAAATGAGAGAAAAAAGGTAGAGGTGTGTGTGTGTGTGTGTGTGTGTGTGTGTGTGTGTGTGTGTGTGTGTGTGTGTGTGTGTGTGTGTGTGTGTGTGTGTTCTGTATATATACACATAAAAAAATGACATATGCAAAAAAGGTAAGTTGTAAAAAAAAAAGGATAACTATGCCCTTTGGAAGCATTTGTGTACTCACTAGGTGTTTTAGCAAACTAAATTGATTTACCCCTTATTAAACATTTTTTTATAGACTTGTTTGTTACATGAGCAGCATATCATCTAAGCAAAGCACTACCACACTCCTTTCTGATACCCTAGTCTACTGCACAAGCAAATAAAAGTTAGGCTCAGTCTGAGTTCAGGGTTGTTTCCATCCTACATGACGCCTCCTTCAAAACTCCCTTCTATGCTTTATAAAGCTGCAGGAACCACACAAACATAGAAATGTAAAGATTCAAAACTATCTCGTATCTCCTCCAGAGATGTTAGATTCTGAGCCAACTCTTCATCTTTATGTATGCTACACATCTGGCAAGCTAGGACTTTAAAAACACAGCTTTTTTTCATTCCTAAAAAAAAAAAAAAAAAAAAAAAATCAGAGGGGGAAGAAAGGAGGAGGGGGGGGGGGGGGGAGATAGGGGCACAGAATGGGAGCAAGGAGAGGAGAAAGGGAATTGAAAGGGGGGGGGGGGGGGGGGGTAACTGTGTGGTCCAGTGTGGCATAGCAAGCATGTTGTGGGGTGGAAAGTTTGTGAACAAACAATGCAAAATAACATTGGTGAATAATTATAATGATTGTGATCATAAATGATATTTTGTTTGCTGCAATATCCTAAAACATTATTAGCTAAAGGTACCTTACAAAACAAACAGTCAGCTAATCATCTAGTTTATAAATACAATAATATATAAAATTGTGTACAATATACACCACCACATTCCCCAGCCCCTCTCTCCCTTTCACCCACACATGTTTTTCACCCCTTTCTCATCTCAACCACTGCAATCTAATACTTCTGTTTAGCTGTCAAAAATAGTAGATGTGTGTGTGTGTGTGTGTGTGTGTGTGTGTGTGTGATGGTGCTTGTGCGTGGTGCTGGTGGTGTGTGTGTGTGTGTGTGTGTGTGTGTGTGTGTGTGTGTGTGTGCTGTGGGTGTGTGTGTGTGTGTGGTGTGTGCGTGTGTGTGTGCATGATGCATGCGTGTGGTGTATCCTATATATCATATCATATGGATATGTGTGTGTGTGCGTTCATGTGACATGATCATGTATGCAGCCTGTTCAAGAAGTAAATATAATTTACAAAATGTATATATATAATATATCCCTCCTTGGCATGAATGTAACATTTTGACACATGTTTTTCTTTGGCACTAGGCAAAGACCAACACCACCATGTTGTCTTTCACCTATCGTTTCCTTTCTCCCAAAAATGTAAACCTTTATAACCAACCCTTACTACCTTTGTTTCTGGCTCTTTTGCCAACAAAAAATTCACTTACTACCAGTGCTTTTACCAGAGATGGCAGGAGAGCAGACAACCCAGACTGGTAATATGATTACAGTTCCAGACTCTTGTTATCACAAGCCAATTTACCACACAACTGCTCAACAGACTCTACTGACTGCCTTCTGTCTATAGTGGATGTAAAAAAAAAGAGAAAAACCCCCTTTTTTAAAGAAAATATCATAAGGGCAAGCTTATGAAGAATGCATAAAGCATGACATTTTTTTTCCTCTACAGTTTTGTGTTTGTTCTCATCAGTTATCATAGTGAGAATTGACTACATCACTGTAAGAAACCACTTTTTCTTATATAAAATTTTCAAATACAATCAGACTGAGTTAGCTCTTAAATGATATTAAATAACTTCGTTCATGTTCATTTTTTGCAAACATCTACTGATTTAAGATGCTGTAAGTTAACAATAAAAGTTTATGCAGCTTATGATGATCTGTTTAAGCTTTTTTTTTTTTTTTTTTTGGGGGGGGGGGGGGGGGTTTGTTTGTTTTGACAATCGAATAAGATTTCATTTTCTCACAACTGTATACGTGTAAATAGGAAACTAGTTTGCATCTTTTGGGTGCTATTACACTCCATATCAGCAAGTACTGTAATAACTAAAGATGAAGTTTTAGCAAGTCTGTTTTCTTTAAAAACCCATTTACATACAAACCTACCTATGTAAAAAAAAAAAAAAAACAACCCCCCCCAAAAAAAAACCAACAAAACAAACCAGTCTAAGCATGAAAACAACAACAACAATCTCTCTCTCTCTCTCTCTCTCTCTCTCTCTCTCTCTCTCTCTCTCTCTTCTCTCTCTCTCTCTCGCTTTGAGCTATATTGAATGTTTTGTATTGTCTTGCAACCATAGCACTTTACAAACACAAAACCAGTTCTGCATTGAACTAGATTTTCCTGCATGTGGATCATGTTCCACATACAGTCATGACCAACTTTTCTGCATGAAATCCAAGCTAGTCTTCACATATGTAGGGCATTGTCTCAGCACAATACCCCCCCCCCCCCCCCCTTCCCCCTGTCTACAGATCTGGTTCTATATGACCATGATTTTTATCCTTCAGAATTTTGCCAGGGAGTACTCTGGTTACTGTGGAATTTTTTTTTACATGCTGCAAATGAACATTGCACATGTATCGCATGGGACCTCAGTTTTTCACCTTCTTTGAAAAACTAGTATCATGGATAACCATTTATGGACTAAAATGGGAAGGAGGAAAATTTCAGCTTTAGACAGGATTGAACTCTTAACCTCTCACTTTCTAAATTAATATACATTACAACTTTGACTTGACCCAACCCACCAAAGTATGTATATTGTATGATTACATATATTACAAACATGTATGGTATACCATATCATGGCATATGACACTTGTGTTCAATATGTTTACACACCACACACCACACACACACACACACACACACACACACACACACACACACACACACACTGACATTTTTCTCCTGGAGTTAACATCAGTTCAGACTCCACTGTCCCAAAGTCTGTCCAATAAGACTATAAACCCAGGTCTCATGTCCAAATGCACCCAGAACATCTTGGCATATGTTAAAACTTGTTAACCTTTTGAAACAGTAGGCTATTTGTGCAGGTGGGAACGGATGAAAAAATTTGCAAAACTGCATGCAGACTGGGAATGGATGTAAAAAAAAAAAAAGCACACAAAAGCTTATTCCCATATCCTTGAAATAAAAGAATAAATAAATGGACAAAAACCTGAGGGTAGAAATAATGATTTAATGGGAACCTGTATAAGTCATGGTTTCATACTGTGTCTAAGAAATAGGTTAAATTAGAAGTAAAAGAAAGCACTCGCCTGCTGGCCTTCATGCCTTGATTAATCTGTAGGTATTATTACCAGGCAATAACTTGTATGAGATCACATCACATCACATACATCACACATCACACACACACACACACACACACACACACACACACACACACACACTCATTAAGGAGTAGCAGGATATGTCCATCTCATCTATCGGCCACTTTTCACTCTCTACCCCATAATCTCTTTTTTTCTTTCTTTCTTGTTGACTGAGTCACTAACTTAAAAAACAAGCAGTCTTCAACTTCTATACCTGAAGGTTGATCAAAACTGGAGAGAAAAAAAGGCGAAACTTAAGCTCTTTCTTTTGGCAGAAAACCCCTCATCAAAGCCAAAGACAAAACATAAATTATGGGTGTGATTTTACAATATTTAGCACATTTGTTTTGTTCAGTAGCTAGTAGCACAGACAATAACAGCACTGTTTTAAACTAAAACTGAACACCATCTGGAGAGAGAAAAATATCTCACTTAACTCCAAGATCGACTAATGTGCTCCCTTGTCATATCCATATTCCTCTATGCCTGTGAATCATGGACCCTATCTGCAAATTTGGAGAGAAGAGAACAGGCGGTAGAGATGAGATGCTTCTGGAGACTCTTGACATCTCCTATAAGGACCACATAAGCAACAAAGATGTGCATAACAGAATCCAGCGAACCATTGGGCCCTATAAAAAAACCCTGCAAACAATCATAAAGAAGCGTAAACTTAAATGGTATGTGCATGTCACAAGATCAAACAGTAGGGGGGAGAGAGAGAGAGAGAGAGAGAGAGAGAGAGGAGAGAGAGAGAGAGAGAGAGAGAGAGAGAGGTGTGTGTGGTGTGTGTGTGTAGTGTGTGGTGTGGTGTGTGTGTGTGTGTGTGTGTGTGTAATGTATGCATACGTGTATGCTGTGTGAGTGTGTGTGTGTGTGTGTGTGTGTGTGTGTGTGTGTGTGTGTGTGTGTGTGTGTGTGTGTGTGTTGTGTGTGTGTGTGGTGTGTGTGTGTGTGTGTGGTGTGTGCGCTGCGCACTGTGTGTGTGTGTGTGTGTGTGTGCATGCGATTGCAATGTGCGTGGTATGCACAAGCTGGTTGTAAGATGTGTGCACGCAGACTTGTGCCTACAGATGCATGAATTGACGCAACTTAAAGGGGAGAACAGAAAAAGAAACACAGAATGAAAATCCTGCGATTCGCGCAAAACGGCTACGGCCAATCACCACACAAACGTGACAGCAGTATCTGAGGGCTAACGAACATCAGGCATAAAATTCAACAGCAACCTTTTATTGGATGGGGCTGGCCAACCAGCAGAGCCCGCTGTTAAATATTCATCTAGGTTTGAAAACGATCTTTGATTTCAGACAGCACAGGCACTGGAGTGGTAAACCGAAACAGGCAATAAAATATAAGGGGGGGTGGGGGCTGGGCCAGTGGCAGCAGACCGATGTGATCTAGTGACAGACTTTGATTGTGCAGACAGGCCATGGACTCTTGGTATGAGGGGGGGGGGGGGGGTTGCAGTCAGATACTGGTCAGTGCACAGACTTCATTGTCATCTGACTTTATTGAACAGACCTTTTACACTCTCAGCAGAGTCCATGTCAAGGTCATGCTGATCAATCATGAAGTGGGTTTGTTTTTTTGTGGTTTTTTTGTTTGGTTGATTGGTTGGGTTTTTGTTTCTTAACTTGAAGTGTGTGTGTGTGAGTGTGTGAGTGTGGTGTGTGTGTGTGTGTGTGTGTGTGTGTGTGTGTGTGTGTGTGTGTGTGTGTGTGTGTGTGTGTGTGTGTGTGTGTGTGCATGTGTGTGCGTGCGCGTGTGCGTGCATGTGTGCGCCTCAATGAATTTGTGTGTGTGTATGTGTGTTTGTGTGTGTGCATGCATGCGTGTGAGCGTGCATGCGTGCCTCCATGAATTTTGCTCAATTTAAAGAGTATCCACACTTGGTGACAGTATAATTTGTAGAGTGTGTGCATGTATACATGTAATTGTGTGTGGTGTGTGTGTGTGTGTGTGTGTGTGTGTGTGTGTGTGTGTGTGTGTGTGTGTGTGTGTGTGTGATGTGTGTGTGTGTGTGTGTGTGTGTGTGTGTGTGTGTGTGTGTGTGTGTGTGTGTGTGTGTGTGTGTGTGTGTGTGTGTGTGCATGAATAGGAAAGAGAGAGGCTAAGACAAAGATACCTGGAGGGAGAGAGAGAGAGAGAGAAAGAGAGAGAGAGAGAGAACACTGAACACTGAACAGGTTTAATCTGTACATTGGCCTTAGGCCACAATACATGGAGTGGGGGGAGGGAGGAAACAAAAATACTGATATTGTGATAATTCATACAACAAAAAGCCAATTCCTTGTGAGGAATGATCGCAATAGCCCTATCTTGAACGAGCTTGGAACTTGAAAAACACATTATACTGCGTCAATAATGATAACACACCTCTAGATCGCACTGTCAAAATGCAATACCTCATTTTAGAAAGACAGCAACAGTATTTGAAACACAGCTTATTATGCACATCACTACCTTAAATAATATTTTGATATAACAAATTCTTCCTTCTATTAATGGAGTGAAAAATGTATCTGGATAAATAGTGAGTGTGTTCAGTCAGGTGAACTTTTTCAATGTGGTCCATTCTACCCAATCCCCATATTTCTGAAGCATATAACAAAATTGGCTGAACTTTGACATCAAATACCTTAAAAAATGTGCTTGCATTCATCTCTTTATATCTATTGAAAGCTTTGTTTAACTGAATTACTGCTTTTTTCCCTTTTAGAACTAGGTTCTCAGTGCCCAACTTTGTACTAATCTTTGTTGTAAAAGTAAAACCTAAATAACAATACTGATTAACTACTTCTAACTTAACACCATTATAGGACCACTGTTCATGTTTTGCAAGAAACCCACCTTTTCTAAAAACCATTACTTTAGTTTTATCAATATTTACATTTAGCTGCATATCATCACAGAAAGTTTGCAAAATGTTCAGCTGTTGTTGCAACCCAAATGGCGTAACTGAGAGTAGAGCCACATCATCGGCAAACAGCAAAATGAATAATTCAAAAACATCCGGTAACATCTGGATCCCATGTCTGCCATTTTCATTCATGTGATTAGCTAACTGATTAATGAACATTGTAAATAATGTAGGGCTTAATACACATCCTTGTCTAACACCTAATGGACACTCAAAAAACTCTGATAGTTTATCATTAACTCTAACACAAGAAAGCAACGATGTATACATAGCTGATAATGAAGCAAAAAATCTACCCCTTACTCCTTGGGTTTTGATACATTCAAAAAGCTTTTCATGTCTTACTGAGTCGAAAGCTTTCTTGAAGTCAACGAAAGCTACGTATAATTTTTTTACCTTTTTTAGACATGTACTTTTGAACTATTCCATATAGGTTAAATATCTGATCAACGGTAGAGTATTTTTTCCTAAATCCTGCTTGATTCTCACAAATAAGAGAGTTTTTCTCTAGCCAGGCATAAAGTCTTAAGTTTAGTATTGATGTATAACATTTTGATAAGATACTTAGCAAAGAAACACCCCTGTAATTATCTACATTGTTTGGATTTCCTTTCTTATAAATTGGTATTATAACAGCCTTTGACCAAGCATGTGGGTACATACCTTTGCTGATGAGAGAGAGAGAGAGAGAGAGAGAGAGAGAGAGAGAGAGAGAGAGAGAGAGAGGAGGAGAGAGAGAGGAGAGAGAGAGAGAGAGAGAGAGAGAGAGAGAGAGAGAGAGAAGAGAATGAATGTCTGAGTGGGGCAGCAAGTAACTTACTGTCTGCAACTATATTTGTTTCCCAGAGTGGCTTTTTTTTTTCTTTTGTTTTTGTAAACAGAATTTCACCAGGGACATCTCTATTGTCACCATGGGTCCTTTTACATGCACTAAATAATTATGTGTAACACACAGGACCTTAGTTTATCACCTTATCCAAAAGACTAGCACCCAGACCACCACTCCTGGTCTAATGGATTGTGGAAAAGTTTTGGGCCCAAACAGGATTTGAACCACCGCACACTTTGACCCATACTTTTCGCTTTCTACACGGTGCATTACCTTTAGACCACCGATCCACTCATATTTACACACACACCACACAACACCTCACACACACCACACACACACACACACATAAAATATAATATTATATATATATACATAATATATTAATATATATATAATATAATATATATAATTATATATATATATTATAACCAAAATTAATAATTATATATATGCAAATTTGCTCACCTAACACCAGAATAAAGTAACCCTGTTATGATATGAAACTGTGTGCACACAGGAGTGTAGTATGCACATACACTATACAGTTTTTTGTTAATTAATGCATGTTTCTTTTTGCTTGTTTGTTTGGAGGGCTTTATTGGAGGGGGGGGGGGGGGGGGTCTATTCGTTTTGCTTTTTTTTTTTTTTTTTTTCCTC